>CM031857.1:92927986-93181483 GCA_018697195.1 Certhia americana | reverse complement strand
CAACTTCTGGGAAAAAATTCTATAAGAAATCAACCCAACCCCCAACAATAACATATATGGAATTGATAGCTGATACAAATGCCAAACACAGACAGAGCCTTAAATAATAATACATTGCAAAAGATAATGTTCAGCTCCTCATATCAGCCATTGCTAAAAATATTTTTGAGATTTTTTTTCCTTTTTTTGCTAATACAGTTTTAATTCTTTATCAGTCTTACTGTATTTGCTACTCAAAGTGACAAACCCTAACCAAACACAGCTACCTTTGAATTTTTCCCTGCTTAACAGCAAGTAGTACTACTTGACCTCCTGAGCTTTCTGCTGACCTGAGTTTCTCTCACTCTGTTACTGCATTTTCCACCCTCCTTCTGTTCCGCTTTTGTGTTTGGTTTCATTATGTGCTAAAGAAATAATTTTGTAGTACTGTCAGCTTAACTCTGGGATATTTGAACTGCCACAAATGAAAGTTAATTCTAGGTCCAAAGAGAACTCAAGCTCCGTTGAAATCTATGGTTCTACCTTGGCTCATGTAGTCTTTGAATGTGTTTGAAAGCATGTTTGCCTGAAGTTATATGAAAAATGATAGACTAGATTGTTTAGTACCTCACAGAAAACTAGAATTATTTTTTTCTTGTGCATCTTGTTTTTAAATGCTAAAAAAAAATTCTTCCTGCTTTTCTAGCCTGTAGTAATCACACATACATTTTGTATTTGCTGTAACTGTGGTTTAGTAAAGATATGAAGTAGCATGCCGTAGATGAGTTCTTTAAACTATTAACATATGAAAAATTTAATTTTTATATTACAGCTGCATGTGGCCTGTGCTAATGGATACAAGAATGTTACATCTCTGATACTAGATCATGGAGCTGATCTCAATGTAGTGGATAATCAGTACTGGACACCCCTGCATTTGGCTGCAAAATATGGACAGGTAAAGCATGATTTTTCACCTGCTTCTCATTCCTTTATGGTAGCCTTCTGTAGCAATAACAAATGCTTTCAAGTCAGTCAGACTATTTGTACTTTAATGTAAAAAAATTTCTTATTTGTGTAGTACAGATTGGCATCTCAAATGAGAGAGGCCATTTCAGAATGAATCTTGGAAAGCTATCAACCCAATACAGCTCAATCTACCTCCAGCAACAGTTTTTTCTCTACAGCAAAAACTAGGTTTTCACTGACATTTAAAAGGAAACAAAATAAACACATTTTTTGTTATTTTTTTATGGTCTGATACCAAAGTTTATTTAGCTAACTTTTTTGCTGTATGTATTTCTATGAATAAATGTCCAGGATTCATTTAGCAGTTGTGTTGAAAGTTTTCCAGTCACTGAGTTGTGGAGGCGAGTCCTGGGCTGGGGATTTAGAGGCCATGCCTAGACATGACTTGTCCCTCTTAAAACCTTTTCAGTTTTCTTACCTTTATGGTTTCTTCTTCATCCTCACTCTCCCTAGACATGTGCAGTGAGTTTTTGTTACAGTTTGAACACTTTAGGAGAGTTCTCCACTGCTCTTCACCCACCTCAGGGCTCACAAATCACTACTTACCCATAGGTGTCTTCCAAAAACTCTGTGATGCATCTTGGCTCAGAATTCAGAAAATAAATAATACACTTTATAACAAGAAAATAATAAAAATGTAGCAAAATTTATAGTAAAATACTAGAAATACATGCATTTATTAGATTAGTTAGTTCTGCTGGGTAATGAATTTCTCCTATTGATATAGCCTGTGCCTGCTCTTTTATAGAGTGTCAAAGCTCTGCATACTTTCAAAATAAAGTAAGTAATTGGGTTATATATATACATACAAACATACATATATATGGCCTGAGGTGTATCCTCAATAACTTCAGGTAGTGTAAATTTACAAAGAAAAATTTCCCACAAAAATATACTGAACCAAAGTTTCGTTGGCAAGTGAGGTATCAGGATTATTTTGAATTTACTGTAGATTTAATTTGCTCATCCTATGTTACCCTATGCTGTTCTGTAATTCTTCTGCATTTCTACTACTCTCACTGATCTCTCTGCACTCTGCCTGTGTTCAGACCTCAGTAGGGCAAAAAGGCTCTTACTATTCCTTACTCAGAAGTAAGGAGCAGCAGAGATGCAGTCTTGAGCTTCTTATTCTCTCATTTTAGCTTAGCTTAAGTTAGGGCTTTGTACTGCAACAATGTGGTTTTACTACAGCTGTGCATTCCTTCTGTTGTGAAGCTAAACCCAAGTTTAATTGAAGAGGACTTGAAAGAACTCACTTGGAAGGGCTGGGAAATACTCTTCATCTTGTGAAGATAGGTATTTTTCTTTTAGAAGCAGGACTGCACATGTAAAGTTTGTAGCTGAAAATGGATAATGGAAAAAATGTCTTTCGTTTTGAAGAATTCTAAGAGCTCAGATTGCTATTTTTGAACTTATTCTTTTTGTTGGCACTTTTGTTGAACTGCATCTCCTTTATATCCTAGATGACAATAGTGTTAAGTCTTACTATTTCAGGAGTTTTCATTGAGGAGTCAGGGACCAGGTGCACTAATCTCTATACAAGCAGTATGTGTACACACAGAAAAAGCCTATCAAGGAACATTGTACTCTTCCTTAAATTAGCTAAATACAAACCAAATATCTTCCCTTTGCCGCATTAGTGAATAATAAAGTTTAGATATATCTTATTATCATTATATATATAATTTTCCAATGTTATGAAGAAAAAAAATACAGCTTTCATGTGATTCTGTTTGTGAAAAACAACTAAATAATTTAAATTCATTTATTAAAGGGATTCATTACATATCTTCATTCAGGAACTACACCATCAGGGTGTTTTTAAAATTTCCTTTCTTATGATGATTATTTTAAAATATCTTTTAGATTTAGAATGAATTCACATGCATATTGTATTTATAATTCCATTTTGAGTAGACTGATATGAGCATTGTTCCTATTTTGGGGTAAAAGCAGTATGATAGAAAGGGAATAACCTTAGACAAGACATGAGTTGAATAGTCTATTTTAAATGAAAATATATTTTTGAGGAAATAGTTATTTTTTAGCCAAAACTTTTAATGTTCCCTGAGAAAGTAATTAATATAATGTCTGGATTTGATCCCTTACAGTTTAACACTTCTAACACATATTTGTGACACATTTTTTTTTAAATGTTACACTTGAAAAACTTGTTACAGTGATAAATCTCTATCTTGTACTGGAAGACTGTCATAAAGTCCATTTTGGTTTTAGTTTGCTGTCCTTTTAAGTTTTTAGGAGGATTTCAGTCCTTCCAGAAATGCACTTGGACAGCAAAATAGCCTTTTCTTGTCTTATGGCTTGTCAAATAAGCAATGATCCCTTAATGAATGGTCACAGAAATTTCAGCAAAGCTGTTTTAAACCACTGTAATTGAATAATATTCTAGCACTGGTGCTGCACTACCTGCAACCAAACCCTGTCCAATATTATATTCCAGGAGTCATAAGAACTGATAGTTTTTCCTGTTTATAAAATAGTTACAGATGCATTTTTCATGTGGAGAAGCTTCTCACCTTAATAAAATGCTATTGAATTAGTTATACAAATTATTACAGATTTAGTTTTTGAACAATTTTATAGTATAGACCTTGCATATGTATATTTGACATATTACCTTACAAAACAAAATGTTGTGATATGAAGAAATTGTTATTCTATTTTGGAGTGACATCCAGGCTCAGTTGAAGCACCTGGGCTCTATACATACACTCCTATATTTGCAAATATACAAAATTGGAAAAACACCACACATTTGGCTATTTGTAAGAGCACAGCAATAATAGAGATGGTACTAATTTACATTACCTGGGGAAAAAAAAAAAAAAACTCAAAAAAACCCCAAACACAAAACCAAGGAACTGTGTAAGTTTTAAATTTATAGTGAGAAAATTTAATTTTCATCTGCACAGGAGGAAGCTTGTAAAGAATAAAGGCACTGTAAGCCTCTTGTTACAAATCTCAAGTTGTAAATGAAGTGGATTATAAAATCTTACTACTCTGTCTTCCACAGTAATTTATATGTGAAATTACTGGGGAAAGATACATCAATCTGAGTGAACTAATCATGTGAAAGACATTGCATCCACATCTTATAATAAACCTGGCTTGTAGAGATTCCTTAATAATAGCAAACCCAATTTTTTTTAGGATGAGGTTCATCTCAACTAAATTTAGCCAACTATACTTAAGGATAAAATCAAAGCATTTTCTTGTCTACTGTGGAGAATCACCTCTAGCAGACAACTCAGAAAGTTCTAGGGGATGCATTTCAAACAGGGGTGATGATTCATTGCTCATAGGTCAGACCCTTCTTGGTGATAGAAGTCATGGGCAACTAGCATATTTCAGAGGTGTAATCTGAACATTTTTAAGTCCTTCTTGAGGAATCCAGATCAAAGTGTGGGATCAAATGATGGGGCAACTGCCCAATGGTGTTCTGGGTCTCCCCAGTCATCATGAAGTGGGCATGGAGCTGACACCTTACATTTAGAAAACATGAAGTTGCACAGAGTGAATCCTAGAAAAGGAGTAGAGTTAGATAGCTACAACGAAACCAATCTTATCACAAGCAAAACACAGCAGAATGCTGTTGTAGTTTCCAAAGTGGGAGTAAGTAAGAGTTTTAAGTGTCAATATGTATTATCTGGTTTTGAAAAAAGGAAAAAATATTATCTATGTCTATCTTTACAAATATTTGTTAAGAAAACCAGTTTAATGGATAAATTTACCATGGAAAAACATTATTAGTCTGAAAATTAAAGCAGAGCGTGGGTGAATGATAAAGGAATTGTCCTGTAAGTTACAGAATGTGTAGATCCAGAGTAGATTTTTTTTTTTTTATGCATAGGAGTACAGGATATTGATGGTGAATTTGAGGATTGTGTACAGGATATGGCTACTCAGTACAGAATAGGGCAGCTGCAGCTACTGCCTGAAGGTCAGTCTCTGTAAGACAAGAATCTGCGTTACAGGAACAGATTAGATTATTAATGAGTGTAATAGACTGTTAATTGAAATACTACCAGTCTGCAAATATTAAAAAGTAGACCTATTTTTAAACAATTTTATTCTGAGTTTCTAGGACTGCTGTCATTTCCACCCCCCGTAAGTATTAAGGCTTAAAGGCAATTTTGTGTTTTTCATGCATATTGAGATATTAACATTCTACAAAAAAAATGATATTATTGAGGTGTTAGTAATTGAGTTGCTTAACTTAATCATTTTACCCTAATAAAATGATGTAAAATAATAACCTCTACAACACATGTCCAAATCTGCATCTGTGACACACAAAAATCCCTTCAAAATAAGATTATTAAGGCAACAAAGCTAGCCTCAAGAAATTAGAATGTGTCAGGGTTGCCTATGTAAATTTAACAGGGCCTTTTGGATGCAGACATTTTTAATGGCTTGTTGATGGCAGCTGGAACTCCTTTGTCTCCCTCTCAGGCAGCAGGGGCAGTGCTGGTGTATTTGTGGTTGCTGTCTGTGCTCACCAGCACAGGGCACACGTCGTTGCTTGGTACCACCCTGCCCGTGCTGGCACTGGTGCCAACTGCAGAAGGACGAGTTGTATTTCTCAGGCTGGCCCCTTAATTTGAATTTAGCACTGCAATCACTTTGTGGACAGCTAGTAATCTGGCATTGGTGGTGCTGTCCCTGCTGGACATCTTCCAGCTGCTGTGATCAGGAGAGTGCACACTTGCCCTCCCCATGGTGGGAATAGGCTGCAGCTCTGACATTTGCCTTGGGTACTTTGGCACAATTCCCAGGCACAAGCTGTTTCTTTGTTGTTTATCACAGAAATGTCACCTTTCAAACAGCTATCGGAGACATGCAGGTCAGAGCTGACTCTGCAGTAGCTTAAACACTACCTCTCCCCAAATTTCATCCTTGGGGGACAATGTCTATGTCTAAACTGTTAAATCACTAAATAAAAGAGGACTAGGGATTAAGCCAGGCAACAGCCTGGCTCACATTCACATTGTTTACAGCTAGTTTCCTCTATAGGAGATTAGTCATGTTTGTAGAGAGCTGGTTGGAGTGGTCCAAAGGAGAGCCAGGGGGAGAGCTAACAGTTAAGCAGTGTGGATTATAAGGGATACTTAAGCTTGCTCCATTGCACTCTCTTACTTAGTAAGACAGATTTAGCCTCTGGCTTTGAGGTTTAAAGTGTTTCATGATGTCCAAAAAAAAAAAAAAACAAAACGGATAAGGCATTTGTTCAACTGCTGACTGGATCTCTGCAAGAGTAACTACTTAGGTTTTAGCTGTTACATTTTTTAGACCTGTGCTATTTTGGTGAGTAGTTTTAGGTTTCATATTAAGCGCTACTAAGCTCTCTTCATGGTGTAGATAGACAAAACAATTCCTTCTCTAGTGATACCAAGGGTAGCTTTCAGGCCCAAGAACAAAAACAACGGTGAAGTGAGAAGAAAAAACAAGGAGGATGGAGCCTCATAACCTGAAGCTATGGTTGGAAAATTGATTCTAATATGCTAATGGACCAGAACTTATAAAAGTGGGAGACCTCGTGGCCCAGGTGTCCATTTTGTGACCATTTTGGGTGCATCTTGGGTGTGGTCCAGTTGGACTCTTGTGTGGCCCAAGAGTACCCATTGAGACCTTTTAATAAATATCTGCTTTATTCTTTGCCCTGTCTAGTCTCTGTTCCAGGTCAGCCTCCAGAAGGCATCAGTACTAGCAAGGATTTCCTCCAAAATATATTGGAAATACCCCACATAAATAAAAAAAATTACAGATGTCAGATGCCTACCTCATGTTTCTTAGCAAATTATATCCTCTGTCATTTTCAAGTGTGTAAAATTGCCATTCTGTAAATATATTCTCCTTTACACACATTTGGTTGGTCTGAATCATACCCCTCTGATTAGATAGTTCATCAAAACACATTTCTTTCAGATTCTAAAAGGGACTCTGCTCCTTGCTGAAGTCTCAGAGAACACACCCTCTTACTGTATGAACTAATTTGCTCATCATTAACAACACAGATTAGTCATTTGACTCAACGGTGACCTGTGGATCCTTTTTTATTCTTTAAGTGCATGTTGGGCTGGAAACAAAAAACTATCCACATCTGTTGTTAGAATATGCTTCAGTATAGATGGATATATGAACTCATTGTGGGAATGAGACTTAATCTCATGAAATTTGGCCATTGCCACAGGAGTTCCTTTGAATGCAGTTTCTGAAATTCTGCAACCACAGTCCACAAATGTTTCAGTGAGAAGAGCCTGGAGAAAGAGGTGCTTGTTTCATGTTTCAGAAAGAATAGATTATAGTCACTCAGGGAATAAATATTTTCCCTGTCAAGTAGTTGGAGTCTTTAATTTATGGTCAGAAAATCCTCTAGAGAGTATTTTAGCCAAACATATCTCACCCTTTCATCTTTAGTCCTTTTGTTCTTGTTTGGCACATGTGATTGTACTCAGGTAGAAGATCCGTTATTTCACTTCAGATCAAATTACACTCAGTTTCCTCAGAGAGCACACTTTGGGATTTCTGCTTGTGGTATCTTTTTTTTTTTCACACTCAATATATTCACAAGATTTTTGTAAATGATTCAAATGCTAATTGTGGGCAGAGAACATAAGGCAAGGAATCCTAGATTCACACAGTACCAAAGGATAGTTTGATTTCATATACAGAGTAGGAAAAGTTTCAAAAAGAAAAGAAATTTACAAAATTTCTATAAAATTCTCAGTGTTTACATGTATGTTTTTAAAGCTGATGTGTGCATAGTCTACACTATATACTTGGTTATTGCAGGATCTCTTTGATCAATATAAATTTTATTTTCCTTTAAACACCATTTATAGTGACTTTCATATATGAGAGGCAAATATGAAAAAAGAAGGGTAACAAGGCTTTTCAGGCACAAACTTTGAGAAGCGGTAGATTTATGATCTTCTCTGAAATAAAAATATATAACTTGCAGGCCCATAACTTACAAGCATGTTTAATCACAAGATCACATAATATTTTCCCTGATTTATTTTATTTTTCTCTGTCTAATTTCCTAGTGAATTGTAGAATAGAAATGTATGTTCTCAGTCTTGAAGTAATGACCGTTGAAGTTTTTGTGTTAGCTGTGGAAAAACATTTAAGTGATCTTTGTCACTTGCTTTAGTAGCTGAAAACAGCATTAGGCTTCCCTTTTTTTGCTGGAACTGTTCCAGAGGTTTAGAAGGCATACTCTTAGGCCATATAGGTTAAACCTGCTGACTGCAGAAAGGTAGTGGTGACACTTGGGGAACTTGGGTCGCATTCCAGGCTCTGTGCCTGAACAGATGCAATATTTACGGTTCATTCCTCCCACACATAGCCTTATTTGTCCCATTGCCTCCAGTCTGTCCCATTCTTGTCCTTATTCTATTGCCTTATTGTCCAGTCCGTTTGCTTGGCTTCATGTCCTTTCCTTACACATTTTATCTGAATCCTGATTCCTTGCAGTCAGCTTCTGCCCCTCTTCCTCTCCCTGGTTCTCATCCAAGCTTTCATTTTTCTCCATTTTGACTTCATGCCAACCTCCCTGCCCTTCTGTCCCACTTGCTTACAGTCCCAATCTTCCTTGTTCAATCTCAGTGTTTTTTTCCTCACATGTCACTTTCTTCTTTCATTTTTCTGATGAGACTGTCTCTACCTACAACCTGGCTCCTTGCCACATTTCTCTTCTTCCCTTTCACTTCATTTATTTCATGCTGTTAGTTCCAGATTCCAGCTTTTTATCTATGCCCTCTTCCATTCCACACACTCCCCCTCAATGCTTTCTATCCTGCTGGTAGTCCTATTCCCACAACCTACTTTCTATAATCTGTTCCACTTTGCTGATCACAGTTGGTTATAGTCCCCTTTTCTCTGCACTCAAATAGAAAAAAAAAAAAAAAAAATCTTCCTAATCTATATTGTATTAAGAAGGGAGATGAGTCTCAGACATAATTTCCTGTGTTTAGAGGAGTACTGTGGATCAGATTTGCAATTGTAGAGGAAATGCTATTTAGCATCTAAACACTATTGTGCTTTTTTAGGGCTTTACCTATGAAATTTTGTCTTTAAGGGACGCACAGTTATCTAAGGTATACTATTATGTAATGGAGAACAAATGCATGATCTTAGAAGCTCAGTTCACAGGAGCTGTAATAGCTTAATAGTTACCTTATTCCCTAATGTTTGGAACCTTGGAATTTGTTTCACTACCCAGGAGTAAGGTTCCTAACTTACATTTTAATTTTTCATGTCCTTGATGCTTGGTAAAGTTCTTATTTATTTGGTCTATGGAACATATGGTTAGCATTAAACTATAACACTGCTGTCACAGAAGCTTAGTAATTATAATAATAACAGTACTAATAAAAATGGAAACTACTTCCCTGATTTTTTATTCTTTTTACTGTGAATCTTTTGAACATCCAGCTCTATATTTAAATAGAGCAGCTGTTACTGGTTCTACTAAGATGTAGGCCTACACCAGACTGTACCAGCAAAAGGGGCCTACTTGACTTACCCACTATAATAAAAAAAATTTGTCTGACAAGCATTGGGTTACTGATTTTTTCAATGTTTCATAGTTTTGAAGCTTGGCTAAGTTTTGATGATTTTCCAAGCAGACAACAAAAAGAATATTCTCAGCCTATGTAATTCATCTTCTGCCTCATAAAAGTCTTCAAATCATACAAACACTGGAGCTCACAAAGACAAGTAAAATATTTTTACACACCCAGCTACCAGAAGTGCTTCATTTTTGGTTGCTTCATTTATCTATCTAATTAAAAAAAAACAATAAATCAAAACTGAAAAATCATAAACATGCACAGGCAGCAGTCCTAGCAAACTGCCTAACAAAAATCACACAGGTAAGCATGCACTTTTCAGCCCAGTAAGATAAATTTTAGTCATATGAGCAACAGAAAAGTGGTCCTTGTGAGTGCAGAGATAGGTCATCTTACTCAGTGGTGAAGATTGCAGATTATAATGGTGTAACCAGTGATATTTCTTGTGTTCTGTCTAGAGGTTTTGCTGTGTTTCATGAACATACACCTTAGATATTAAAATAATACTTGTTGATTTTCCTGTATTTCACGCAATAGTGTGGGATTGGTGGTCAAAGATAATACTGATTTTGAGCTAAGGTTGTTGTTCCACTAGTTTCTTATTGTACATCTTTGTCTCACTGTGGATGAGCACAAGATGGGGACCATATCCAGGAAAAATGAAGTGATAACCTGAGAAGTGACAGCAGGTAGACCAAAATTGCAGGAAGAAGGTGGTGAGGACTTAGGCAGAGAGAACTGAGGAGTAGATATGAAGATAATGCTTGGGGAATAAAAAATGGAGAAGAAGGTTAGGGACCAAAAGGTTGACAGTGAACCAGGTCACTAGCATTACAGAATGTGTCCAGTGTTGAAACAGACAGAAGGGAGTGGAGAAGTGGAGTGAAATATTGGTGTTGACAGGGTAGAAAAGTGAAAGACTGAAGGAATTTACTGTTGGGGGTTCATGCAAATTGGATAATGCATATTCATTGCTGTGCAAAACAGCACATGAGGGCATTTACATAAAACCTCCAGCTTTCTGAATTTAGGACTTAAGCAGGTATCCTTCTGACGGTAAAGGAAGGAGAATAAATTATATGAGTTAGTGGCTCTGGGACTGGGATTTGGATAATAAGAGCTAAAAGCTCTGGCAGAGACAGCATTTTATCCTTTGCAGGTGCTGTTACACATCTATTGTTCTGTACATGGCTTCAGAGGAAAATATCTGACCAGACAAGAGAAGAAGACACTTTTCAGGAACACTGGTTCTGCTCTTCATCTAATTAATTACCAGTAAAAAATAGCATGGTTTGAGAGCAGTTTGGAAATGCCATTACAGCTGTCTTAGTGTGGAAGACAGGGGTGTCTGCTAGGGAAACAAAACCAGAAACCTCCCTTGGACTTGTTATAATTCTAAAATTAAAGGGGTCTCAGGCAAAGATGTGAGGGTAGGAATAACAGTTCTTTACTAGTGAGTCTAACAAGATAAGTTAACAACAACAACTATAGTGTTAACAACAAGCAGAACTAGAGAGGGAAAAAACAACCCAGTCACAGTTTTTCTCTGGCAACTTCCTCCTTTTGGTACTGTCACAAGCTACCAGAGCGAGCAGCAGTCCTGGGGACGAAATGTATCTGAGGCTTGGCAGCGGTAGCTGGAGCTGTAGAAAAAGTCTCCCGGCTAGGCAGGGGGTGCAGAACACAGTGTGGGGAGACCCCGAGCAAAACTGAAGAAGCAGCGGGTGCAGGGCAGTGGGGCAGGAGCTCCCGGCAGGGCAGGGAGAGAAGAGGTTCGGAAATCCCAAGGGACACACGAAGAGACAGTGGTGGGTCACTCCGAGCTGAGCTCCAGGTGAGGGATGGTGAGATCTCACTGCAGTCCAGAGCCGAGCAGTCCTGGCAGTTCCCTCCGAGAGCAAAACTACCCCAGAGCAAAATTGAAGTCCGGGTGCCACTCTATCTCTCACTTAGCTGCTCCCTTTGTTTGTTCCCAAGCACCCATGAGTACCCACAAGCACCCAGCAATCAGCTTCCTAGCAACTTCTGGGAAAAAAATTCTATAAGAAAGCAACCCAACCCCCAGAAACAGCCTCAAGTGCATGGGGAGACTCTTGAGGAGTCTTTGTTACTCCTTCATGCCCCATATTTCCTACTCTGTCACTGCAGTTACTTATCTGTGGCAAGAGATCTTGCAGTCCTGCCAACACTGGTGCTCCTAAGCCTCTGTTTTATGAAATCAGCATTTTTTTTTTTTTGGGTTTTTTTTAGCTAACATTTAATATGTGGTAAGACTTAGTCCCTTTTTTGGCACAGAGCAATTGTATTTGGAGGCTTTATAATGTGCATATAGCAGTATATTTATTTATGCTGCCTTATGTCACAGAATCACAGAAGGGGTAACGTTGGAAGGGAGTACAGTGGGTCATCTGGTCCAACCTCCCTGCTCAAGCAAGATCATCCCAGAGCACAGGGCACAGGATGGTGTCCAAATGGTTCTTGTATATCTCCAGTGAGGGAGACTCCACAACCTCTCTGGGCAATTGCTTCCAGTACATGGTCACCTGCATGTAAAAATGTTATTCCTCATGCTCCTCCCAACTTCTTGGGAATCAGTTTCTGCCCTTTGTCTCTTGTCCTGTTACTCAGAACTGTGGAGCAGAGCCTGGCTCCATTCTCTTGACACCCTCCCTTCAGATACTGACAGACATTGATGTGGTTCCCTCCCAGCCATCTCGTCTTCAGACTGAACAGGTCCAACTATCTCAATCTATCTATGCAAGTGAGATGCCTCAGTACCCTACTGAACTGTCACTAGGCACCACTGAAAAGAATTTGTGATCTTTGCATCCTCCCTTCAGCTATTTACCCACATGGATGAGATTCCCCTGAACCTTTGTTTCTCCAGGTTGAATAATTCCAGCTCTCCCAGTTTTTCCTCATATGTGAGGTGCTCTAGTCTCTTAATTATCTTAATGGCCTTTTGCAGGACTCTTCCATGTCTTTCTTGTTTTGAGAAGTTCAGAAATGGTCACAGCGCTGCAGGTGTGACCTCACCTGTGCTGAGTAGTGAGGAAGGATAACCTCTTTAGACCTATGGGCAACATTCTTTCTAATCGCTGTTCAGGAAACCATTTGCTTTCTGTGCAGCCAAAGCACATTGCTCATGTGTAACAAGGTATTTACCAGAACCCCCGGGTCCTTTTCTGCAAAGCTCCTTTCCAGTTGGGTAGCCCTCAGCTTGTACTGGTGCCTGGGGTTGTTCTTTTGCACTTGGCCATGGTGAACTTTGTGAGGTTCTTGTCTGCCCATTTTTCTGGCCTGTTGAGGTCCCTTGGGATGTCAGCACAACCCTCTCACACATCAGCCTCTTCTCACATTTAATGCCATCAGTGAACTTTGCCCCATCAACCAGATCTTTAATGGGGATGTGGAACAGGACCTGGGGTACAGTGCTGGTTACTGGCCTCCACCTCGTCTGCTGGCCACACATCACCAGCCCTTGGGCCCAGCCATTGGGACATTTTTCAGTCCATCTGAGTGGTGGCACAACCCATCACCTGTTTCTCTTTGGTAAACATCATGTCAGAACAGGTTGTGAATGGATGTTCACAAAGTAGCTTCAACAGGATTTTTGTGACTTCCTCACAAGTATAAGGCACAGCTTAGAAGAAGTACAGAAATATCTTAAAATGTATTAGTGATGGCCAAAGTCACAGCCCGATGTGCAGTGGGAACTGGAGCCAGAATGCTGCATGAATGGGAATGTAAAACATGGAGAATCTCTGAAGTCCTTTGAAAATGAGGGCAAGGATCTTCTGGCTTGGTGAGAAAAGAAGGAGACAGGGGAATCTAAAAGGTGAGACTTTCAGATTAAAGCATGAGACAGGAAAATATTCTTTGTGGTAGTATTCTCAACAGTCTGAGGGTGAGATATCCAGTAAGAGATGTCAGAGAGAGGTAGAAGTATTGCAGTTTGAGCAGAATACCAGGAAAAGAGAGACAGCCATGCTTTATGAATACAGAAAAGGTAATCAATTTTGTGTTTTGGGAAGGAGGATATCCAGAGATAAGATCTGAGATGAGAAAATGAAGGTCTGAGATGTTTCCTGGTGTTCTTTCTAAAGGTATTGAATAAATAGTTAAGCGTATAAAAGTATATAAGCAGATATTTCAAATAACTGCCATTACTGTGGCGTTTTCTACACAGTGAGTCATGACACTGTCTATTTCTTTTAACTGACATGAATTGACATGAATTGGCAAAAACTGCACTGAAAAAACAGGAATATATATATATATATATATATATATATACACTAATTTTATTTATAGGTTCTACAATAATTCATTAGGTATTATGTTATTTAGGTATTATGTTATTTCGGTATTATGTTATTTCTTGACATAGTCATATCTGTTATTTGTAACTCTGCAATTAAAATACTTCTGCTCAGTGGTAATTTGTTGTAATTATTCTACAAATATTTCTTCAGTTAGACACTGTTCTGAAGCTATGGTAATTGTATTTTAAAATAATCCTTCTAAAACGTTAGTGAATGAGGCAAATTCCAACATGAGTGTATCCAAAAGCAGGTTATTGAAATTACTATTGACCTAAATACCTTAGTCTTGGTGACATGCATCAAGGAATCCCAGCACGAGATATTTCATTGGCAGCAGGAAGCCCAGATATTTGAGGCTAGTATTTCTTGTGGTATAAATCCTAACCTTGGTTAATCCAAAAAACTGTGTATTGCTACTAAACTGAAAGTGCATTTAAAGCCTCCTTCCTTTAATACAACTATTACCTCTTTTCAGAGCTTATGCAGTAGCTCCATAACTAAGCATGTTCCTTTTTTTCCTAATAAAGACATATATGTGCATATATTTTTACATTTGTTGCAAGTTCTCACATGCAACAAAGGAAAGCAGGGCTAATTGGATTTGGAAAAAGCCTGTTATGTCTTTCCCACGTCTTGGAGTTTGCTGAATTTTCTGCTGTTACTGCAGGAAAAGAAAGCCAGCATTAGAAATCTGAGGAGAGCAAGAACCTTTTATTTTTATAGAAATCTGCGACAATATTTTCATGGTTTACTATAATTTGAAGCTTGCTATTTTCTTTATATTTAACGGATTCCTCATTATCATGGTCTTTTCTAGTAAGTTGACTCCTGTGTTCTGAATTCATATTGAATTTTTTTTTTAATTACAATGATTTCTTCCCTATTTATTTATTTATTTATTTATTTATTTATTGCTTCGGTTTATGCCAAATGGATATCCTTTCCCTTAGCTGACTTCCAGTTCAGGTCTCATTTATCTCTAGGTCTGTTCTGCTCTGAGCAATCCTTTCCTTCTTTCACAGCTTTTTTTCACCTTTCCTTATTCTCATCTCTCCTGTCAGTTACACTTATATTATACATTCTATTTACTTTAAAATATATTTGAAAATGCATATAGCTCTGTCATTTATTTGGACTCTATATTCACATTCTAAAAATATTCTTTGTTTCTTATGCAGCCTTCCACTCATTGCTGGCCAGTTTATCAGGATAGACATTGCTACAGCATTTGATGGGAAGTTTCTCTAGAGACTTTGGTGCAGCCACATAAGAACTCACTAAAAACAGTTCCTTTCAGGAATTGAAAAATATGATTTAGACTATCTCATTATATGATACTCTGCTGTCCCCTACTGTGCTATAATTTTTACCTTTACTAATAGATTAGATGATTTTGGTAAACATAAGATAAATGTGCCAATTTCTACTACTGACTTAAAATAGGTTTACTTCTATGATGGTGGCTGTGGGTCAGACCCCTTTGGCAGTGCTGGCACACAGTTCTTGGTTTAGTTAGGCATGGAGAAATATTTGTGATCTAGGTCTTAACAGGTGGGGATGGGTGGTACGTTTTTTCCTTCATGAATTTGTTTATATGTGTGTGAGTGGAAGGAGATTTGGGGGTGAAGTTTTTGCTGAGGGTACATTGAAATTGTAGAAGTGAATTTTACTCTGGTGCTTGTGATTTATAGAAATGTGTTTAGTAGGTGCAGAAGGTGGGGGTTGGGAGGTACTGCCCAGAGAGTGCAGGAAGGAAGGAATAAACTGAATGACGGAAACCTGTCCTACTTGTCCCATTTCAAACACCTCTGGTTTTGCCCATTTTAGACCAATATTGTGAAGCTGCTTTTGATGCACCAGGCAAACCCCAATCTTCTTAACTGCAATAATGAAAAGCCTTCAGGTAGGTGAAAATCCATGTACATAGTATACATATTAGCTATTGTTACACTGTTTCCTTTCCTTCCTGCTTGCTTAGCTATAGTTTATTTAGTGTGTAGAATTACACACACATATGCATGTGCACATTCTTATGTACATTGCTGAAAACTGCTGGTCATGGTAACGCAGGACATCATATCAAATGACAGCATGTCCTTCCACTTGTTTCATTCCCTGTTTGTTTTTAGCTGTTTCTTACTTGAGAGTTCTTCCATCCCTTGGTGGTAGCTGCATTTACATACTGTTTGTGATTTCTCACTGAGTTCCTTTCTGTCCAACTGCTTATACTACATGGCCTCTTGAGCTGGAATTTGTATAGCTATTGTCTGAAAATTCAACACTTAGTTTTGAAGTGTAGCTGCTATTGTTTACTGCAGAAGGCACCTTCTTAAACCAGATAGCAACAGGGAGCTGAAGTGCTGGCTCTAGAGATAATAATTGTAGACTCTATTAGGTTGGAAGGGACTTTAGATCAACTGGTCTAACACAGAGATCAAAGCAGAGCTAATGTCAGTAATGCTAACTATCAGTGTGGAAAAGAACACGTGGCTGTTCAACATTCTATGCCTAGGATAAAATGAAGATGGAACTCAGAAATGTAGATAATAGACTCTTTCTGTCAGATTATGGGTGAAAGTTCCCATGCATAATAAAGAAAAATATGTTGTTCGTCAAGTGCTGTACTGCCTATAAATACATTCACAATGAACTTCATGGCACTTAACCTTAGAAGAGTTGTTTGTGGTTAGATACATTTTTTATTTGTAAAACATGCACAGTTAACTGTCATTCTGGTCTGCAAACAGAACTGATTCCAGCACTTCTGTATGTGTAAATCATATAAATCTAGTTTGTAGAAATGTAAGACATTTGAAAAGGATTAAAGTGCATGTTTTCACAGAAATAAAGTGTTAAAAAAGGGTTGTATTGTTTTTTCCTGAAGTCCTGTAAATTATTGAATACTTTGGTTTGCTATTCAACAAGAATGGTTTTGAGGTTTTGCAGATAACAAGTCTTTACAGAATTTACTTTGCATTTGTTTTCCCAGTAACTTCAATTATCATTTTGTGATTGATATCTGAGCAATTCCTTTCATGTTGTCTAGCCGCATGTTTAGTCTTAATCTGATCTAGAGAGTTTAACTCAAACGAGCTTTTCTGCACCACTTTCTTGTCTGATATCTTGGTGTTCCAATGCTTAGATGTTGCAGCTTCTGATTTTATTGAGGAAATGCTTCTGAAGGCTGAAATTGTTTGGGAGGAAAAAGTGAAAGACCCTTTAGCTGTTTCTACTTTATCTCAAGAAGAGCCATACGAAGAGATCATCCATGATTCACCCACAATTTCCAATAAACTGTAAGTAAGTGCTGGTGTTGTTATAGAACAATTCCCTGAAACCACATTATCCTTTGAACCATATCTGTCAATCTGTGAATCTTAGCTATGTGTGCTTGACGATATTCAAATCCCATATGGACATGGTCCTGGGTAAATGTCTTTATATGTCCTTGCCTGAGCAAGATAATGAACAAGTACCCTCCTGGAAGTCCCTTCCACCCCCAGGCACTCTATGATTCTGTGTGATTTGATGGATCTAGAAACTTTCTTTTTAGAAATCTCCTGAATCATCTTTTGCATTTCTATCTCTCATATCTTTTTGTCAATCTTAGTTTTATAATTATAATTATGAGTAATAAAATATATTATTATCATTGCCAGCAGAAATTACCTGGGGTTGCCTTAGCAGAATTATTAGAGGCCAATACTGCAGACTTGAACATCCTTTTGTTAAGGTAGATGGGTAAAAAGTAAAACTGTCATTGCCTATGAGAGAAGCAAGGACAAATCCTGTAAAGAGAAACATCAGATTTGTGACTGCAGATGAATTGATGCTGATCAAAATTAAATTTAAAAATTTATATTTAGATTTGTGCTGCTTAAAATTCAAGTGAAATCAAGTAGCATTTAGCAGTAAGGACTTAAAACTCAGTATTGAAGTCAGTTCATGTCTTAAATTGTAAATTTTGATACTTTTGTATATCCTTGTAAATCTAAAAAAAAAGATTGTCATGGGTATGTGAAAAGAGTTATACAATAGATATGAAGCACAATTGGCTGTTTTATAGTAGTACAAGACATGCTGATATTTCAAATTCTTATTTCCAGATACTGTGATCCAGGGAATTTTAAATGCTACAAATGTTTTTATATATACAGTTTGAAGTTGATATATATTTGAAGTATATATTTGTTAGCTGCATAATCTTACAAAACACTGACATTAATTTTTCTGTAGTAATCACCAAAGAGTGTGAGGAAAACAATAAATAAAACCTCTTATAGAGAGACGGATAAGGTATATATGCTTCAATTTCATGGTAGTTATAATTTGTGGTTGGCAGAATGTGTTTGGATATGTTAAAATTTGAAAGAGGTAAGAAACTGTCATGAAATGATCAATCTGTTAAATTCAGAACTCCATGGGATGTACTGATATTTAGTAAAGATTGCATATTTCATGGATGGCAAACAGTGTGTTGTCTCTTCTTCATGATTTGTAGTCATTAATACATGTAGCTGGGTATATGATACTAATGTTTGTGAAATTACTAATTTTTCATGCATGTTAATTCCTTATGAAATAAGCAGTCCTCTAGTCTAACCTGCTGTTTCAATAACTTCAGTCATACTTCTCAAATTTATGTGGCCTTCAGCTGTCTATTAAATGAAAAATTTTAATTTTGTGGCATGAAACTAAGCCTTTAGATTCTGAAATGTAACCAAAACTTTTATTGTTAATTATTGATAAGTTGAACACTAGAAGTTGATTGTAGGTCACTCTTGTATCTATGTAATAATGCCTAGCAGAAGTTATTCATAAAGGTTTTTGAGAACTCAGTCATTATTCTTGCATCTAGACGATGCATTTCCATGTGTTTTATATTCTACAAGTTTGTACTGCAATGCACATATTATACTGAACACTGGTTTTACTTCTAACATTCATTAACCTCTGGAAGACATGACTTGCACAAATTTTAAGTGGTCTGAAAATATTTTTTCTCTATTCTTTCCATCCTGTTACGCATAGATAAAGATAGCTAATTTTTAAGAGTTTTCCATGTAATGACTCTTTATATGACAATACAGTCCTGCCTTGTGTAAAAACCTTCACTGGAAGTTTTGAAAGATCAAAGTACACTGAAGAGAAAAACACAGAAAATTTATTTATGTGCGGAATTGCATGGTTTAGCTTCTATTGCCAACTCTATCCCAATATGGGACCACATCTAATTTGTGGTGCCTGCATGAGAGTACAACACCAGGTGAAGCCAAAGCCGCCTTCAGCTCCATGCACTGACTTTGGCAGTGATCCTTTGCACACAGCCAAGGGGCCATTATTAGGATACAGAAAGCTTGAAGTAATGCCACGTCAGCATGTTCTTGGGACTTTTAGCAGTCTTAGGTTTAGAGACTTCCTCAGCAAGAGCTTTGCAGTACCTATCTATCAAGTCTGCTATCATTGCAGGAGAGTATCAGCTGGACAGCCAGCTATTCTGAGATGGGGGCATTCTTGGAAGGCAAAATTACTGCTATATTTTCCTCATGCATGTCTCAGTTAATACTACTGAATATAGAGAACTCTTGGTGAACCATATCACACAGAGTTCTGTGTTACTTGTAAATCTTCTAATATTAATTTATAGTGGCTGGAAATCAGGGGGTCATATTGAAGCTAGTTATCTTAGCTCTATTGTATCATGCTTATAATTGTGAAACCCAAAACCTTGCAGAGAGATATTATTCCAAATGATAAGAGACATATTCTTAAGATATAGTGAACTATCCTCCAGAGTGGCTCCATGCTGCCTGTTATAGAAACAGCCTAGATGACTGGTTTCAACTTTGTTTTTTCCCAAAGGCTAATGTTGAAAACAGTTTCATCCTTCATGTTCTGTTAAAAGAGTCTGTAGAGTAATATGTAATATTATTAGAGTAATGTGTAATATGCTAGGTAGAGCATAAATATCTGTGCTATTTTTTGTGCACTAAACCAATTTTTTTAGTGCTGAAGAGTAGTGCACAATAACAACCCACATTTGTTGTTTGTTTTGTACCTTTGTTTTATTCTTTATTGCATCCATTCTTCATCCGCTCTCCTAATGTAAGAAAGTAATCTGAATTGGAAAGTTTTACAATAGTTACTAGCAACTAACTCTATGTTGTGGCCACATTGCTTTGTGGCCATGTCTCATAAGAAGACAGTATTCAAAAGCAGACTCAAAACCAAGGAACAAACAATTATAAATAGCATGTGTTCTGTCAGCAAACATAGATTTGCTATTTCAAATTTAAAGTACAGCATTGATTTCTGGAAGAACACTGTGAAGAGGAGAAATGAAAGTCAGACTCTGCTCAGGTAGAGGAAACAAAATTTAGCAGTCAGTATATTTGAAATATGCTGTTACGAAGCAAACCTGGCTTTCTGCATTGCACTCAATTTCATCAATGAGGTATGAGTGGCACAGTGCAGGGTTGCAGTTATTTCTCTTTGTCACTCCTCTTGTCTTGCTCTTTTCTTGTGCTTTACACATGCCCTCCACCAGCTGCAGCACCTTTGAAGCCATACCTGCTTCAGCATAGTTCCTTGGTCATAATCCAACAAGTAAATTAGCTGAAGGACAGAATATTAGTAATATCATGTATAGTAATACTTCGAGTCATATGTGAAGGTTGACCACTGAACAATCCTAAGGTCTGTGCTGGAAAGTTTTGCCAGTTTTAATTCTAATGGTACAGTCAGAAGAAAACTTGTTACTCCACTGGCAAAAATACCAGCACACAATACAATAATTGACATAGCTTACAGTTCAGAACATTAAATTTGCCATATCTCTTTAAAAGTGACTTCAGGCTCATGCTATGGTCACAATGATCACTGTTCTTCTCCAGTGCATGTGCCTGTAGAGCACAGATAGTGTAGTCATCTAGGTAATGAAACTAAAAAATATAGAACTTACTCTCAAAGTAATGTTAACTTAATCACAATATATATTTTCTGATGCATATTTAAGTAAATATTAATTATAGGAATGAATGTGTTTCAAAATCAGCACAAGAATGTGAGATAAAATAGAAATTGATGTGCTCAAAACAGCAGAACAGAAGTGATCCACTATGTGTTATGTTTCAATTCTTCTTTTCCATGTAACCATTTATGCAGCACTTGCCTTTTAATTTTTCTAGTGTTTTCAAGCACTCTTCTGTTTAATCTAATCTGAAGTTTTTTAATATAACTTTAGGAAGTTTTTTGGACTGAAATTTTAGAGATTATACGCTTTACAGGTGTCGACTGGCTTAGAAATTGTTTAAGAATCTCAGAATTGCCTGTGGAAATTTTTTTTGTACAGAAATGTTCTCCAATAAAAACCATAGGCTCCAAGGGCCCATGAAAATATTATTGCAGATTTTCCCTTGATATAATTCTCTTCTCAAATTAGAAGATGCCCAAATGCTTCCGATATTGATTATAAAACTTCCAATTATTTGTCAGCTTTTATGTTTCATATGATTTCTTTTCTTTTTTTTTTCAAATGACATAGTAGAGGATGGCAACTTATAGAAAACCGTCTCACTATATCTAAAAATGTCCAGTAAAAATACACAATACTTCAAATTAATTCTATACATGAAGACTTCTTTGCATAAAAATTAAAGTCATTGTTCCTCCGTATAACATTCAATATTTCTTCCAGTCAGATAGGCAGGTAGAAAGCCTACCATGTTCAAGTAATATTACTCTAGATAACACTTCTTCCTGTCTGCTGTGCAACGATATTTTTTTTTTTTACATAAATCTTCCTTTGTGGTTAATTATTCAATAATTATCCATTAATTTTCATAAAATAAGACAGTTCATGCTAATCTACTTGCCTACATTAACATAAAATCTTCCCTTGCACTGTTCTATAGTTGAGCTTTCAGAGGCATTACATGACTTAATCTTGTTACAGATAGAAATACTTTTCTAAAAATCAAGTTTTTTTCTGGAAACATTTTATTTTTCATAGTGCCTGCTTGAACCTAAGTCATAATGAACTGTTGTAGTAATTTTAATTATTTTTCCTTTCACAGAATCATTCATATTTTTGTTTTAATATGAAATATATGTCATCCTTTCCATCACATGAAGTCCTATTAATATCTCATAAATGTACATAATGCAAAGGCTATTCTTAGGTACATCACTACATGAAAGGTGCCTGTTAAATTAGGTTATTATTGTCCTCTTATGTTGAAAATGTATCTGTCAAAACAGTAGGCACCCATTTTCCCCCACACTTTGCTGTGTTTACAACGTATTTCTCTTTTGTTACACCTGAAAGGTTTATTTGGTTGTAAATAGTTTATGGTTGAATTTTAAGAAACATTTCTAATGTGTGTTGAGTAGTTACCACAAAAGGGGTAAGATTAAATGGGTAAGGTTCAACTTCACAGCAAAAAAATCCTGAATCTTCACAATTTAAAACAAACATCACATGAATATTAAGAAAGATATATGGCAGCGCTTTGATTTTTAATACTTGAATTTTGCTTATGCAAAACCCTTTCTTAGTCTGTGATTAAAGAAATTTGAGCAGTTTTGGACAGTAGCAAAAGGCTACTCAGAAAGAACTTCATATTTAATTATGTTGTGTTCAATTCTGAATCTGGGTAAAATATGAATTAATCATTTGTTTGTGTCGCAGGTTTCTTCTACAATCTAATCACTGATATGTTATTCTAATTGCCAAGTTCTGTTCTGCAGTTCAAACCAAACCAAACCAGAAAAAATGGGGGGGGGATCTTTTGTCCATGTGACATTTGGTCCATTTGTCACAAAATTAATTATATATCTAAGTAGGAAATAGAAATCTTTATTTTAACCAATGTTCTTCTAGATGTTTTACATTTAAATGTCGGAAACTAAACATCTTGAGGCAAAAAAACATTTATATTTCATTATAAAATGTTTGAACTAATTCTTTCAATATTTGCGTACTGACAGTTTTATCAAAAGAAAAGTTTTGTTTGTCTGTCTTTTATTCAGTGGAAAATGAATCTGTCTTATTTTTCAATGAGTTCTGTCTAGAAGGTGTTTTATCCTTTATTTCTAAAATTATGTGTGCATCTCAGTTCTGTATTATGTGTGTATTTCAGTTCTGTTTCCAAAAGCAGCTCCTATCCCTAGTTGTTATCAGTGTTATCTATCAGTATTTATTTGAGTATAATCATGTTTTGCTTTTTTTTTTTTATAATCAGTGGTTAAACTCAAGTGACTTAGAGTAAATATGAGATTTATTTTAAGTAAGTTTGAGCTTTATTCTGTAGTGGAATGCACTATTCCCACATTCCCATATTGAGTCCGCATTTCTTTTCAGAGAAATTATGTATGCATTTTGGCAAGGAGCTGATATACACTCCATGAGATTATCTCATTTGCACTGTCAGAATCAAGACAATTATATTTTTAAGATATTTGTATTCGCAACTCCTGCAGCTGATTCCTTGCTGATTCCTTGAATGTACAACTTTGAAAAAGCATCCAAGATTTTGGCATTGTTATTTTTCAGAAGTGCATTATTGTCTGAACTGCCAGTAGGGAAAGCAACTCCATGTGTATAAGAATAGTTTTAACTTTTATGTGGATGAAGAGTATTGCACATTTTTTGAGTAATTTCAGGAGTCTGCTATTTGCTTGCTTGTTTGGTTGTTTTTTTTTACCTTAGCAGAAATTCAGAGCAGTTTCTGGTCATAAAATGTATCTTGGATATTGGTGGATAAAAAGTAAGCTAAAAAGTGATGGAATTTAATTTTAATGACTGCAATAGCAATATATGTATTGTTACATTTAAATATACTATTTTTCAAAATTGTATTGTGTAATTTAACTGTTCTTTTTATACTCAGTTGAAAAACTGGCTATTGATTTGCCAACCTAAGGCTGTCAAAAGCAGACTCATGCATATTCTCTTTGGCTTGCTCAATTCTACTTCAGAAGAGATACGCATAAAGGTGAATTTTAAATCAAAGTACATTGCTCTGTCTTTGGGAACAGACCATCCTATGCGAACAGTTTATTTCTCATCAATTTCTTTTTAGTACTTGGACCAGGAGCTGGTGTTTCAGCCCTGAGTTGTATCTCAGTTCTGTGCTTGTGCCACCCACATTTGATTGTCTGTCATCTTCAGTAGGAGTCTAATTATTTTGTTGCTTCTCTTTGTTTGCCAGCAATCCCCTGGCTTTACCGATTGCCAAGCAAGACAGTTTGCTGGAGAAAGATACCATGTTCAAAGATGCAGCTAAAGGCTTATGTAAGCAGCAATCTCAAGACAGTGCATCTGAAAATATCACTGTGAACACCACAACCAAACTTGAGCAGGTAACAGTGTGCATTGTCTTGAAATTTTCGTTGGTGCTTAGGCTTGGAAATTGTAAACTTAATGAAGCTGAAGACCTTAGTAGTTTTTTTCCCTCACCATACAGCAATATCATTTCCACTGTGGAGCCTTGTCGCATTGATCACTCCCTGCAGTCTGTCTGGCCCTGCAGAGTTTCCTCTGCAACTTGAACAGCTGTCTCCTACCAGCTGCCAGGTGGCAGGTCAGGGGCTGTGGGGAGGGCTCAGAGCCCCTCAAACCCTATTTATGGATCACAACAGGGGAGGGACAACTGTTGGCGCTGCCCAGAGCAGTGCTTGTCTCAAACTTGGAGTTACAAAAGAAACGCAACCTGGAAGACAGAAAAAACAAAAAGAATGTCTAAAAAATATCAAGTTTCAAAGTAAGTGGCTATAATTCTAAGCTAGGAATTGCCAGATTTACAGCAGCAGTGTTAACTTCCTTTCTTGTGATAATGCATTAGATTATCAGCACTGATTATTTGGGTACACTTTACAGTTTTCTCCACGGGAGGACGACTTCGTTCAGTATATAGGATGAATGCAAAAGGAAGCAAGAATCTATTCCTTATAAATCTACCGCATCCCAAGTTTGAATGTTTAGGACTTTTTAGGTTTTTCTTTGTGTTTTGTTTGGTTTGGGTTTTGTTTTGTTTGGATTTCTTTTGTGATACAAAGGGGTTTATTTTCTGCTACATACAATCGGGAAACACATTTTCCAGAAATATTTAGCCACTTAGGGAAAAGCTACTTTAGAATCAAGGGGATGGGGGACTGGAACATTACCATTAAAAATAATTTACTCATTTGAAGCATAACAAAGGAGCAAGATATTGGTTTGATTTCAGCCACGTTTGGTTCCAAAAAAACTGCATCTCCATCTTGGCAGAAGAATGCATGCTCCACTGCTTTTTATTTGGATGTGTTTCAGAGGAATGGCTTGATCATAGGAGATCAATCAGTGCGTCCATATGTAAATTATATGAGTCAATCTGGGAAAGAACTTCAGCATTGGAATCCTGCGGAGTGCTCGGTTCCCTATCCAGCCAGAGGATACCACAACATGTTTTGCACTTGGCTTACATCTTGTTTTCATGTCATGCAGTTTCTGATGTTGCTGACTGATGTGATTTGATGGAAACTGTCATTCCAAGGGACAAGCACTGCTGATCAGAAAAATGAATGCTTGAAACCCTTTAAGGAGAAATCCTTCTATAATTGTAGCAAAAGAGAAGGGGGTATTTAGTATTTAGTATTTATGGTCTTGCCAAGACTATTGCTTGCTTCGAGAGGTTCAACAGAAGTGTGGACAAGAACACAGATACTCTTTTCTACCTGATTCTCTTTTGATGTAAGCCTATCCAAAATTATTCAGGTTTTCATTAAGTCTAAGCTAAACTTTTGCTTTATAGTTTGTGCACTAAAACATACACAGAAACTGAATAAGAACAGCTACTCTTCCAGGTGAAAATGAGCAAAGAGAACTCTTTATGCTGGTAATTTCATTCTCCACCATGACTTTGAGTCTCCTCAGGGTCTCAAGGCAGATTTTCAAAAGCTGACCTGTTGTTTCACCATGCCACAGTGGAACTTCCCATAATAGTTACAATTCAAAGAAAAGAGATCAGACTTAAAGGTGAATCTCTTTTAACTCTTTTATTTGAGAAATTTCTGCAGAAAACCATCTGAAATTCTGCTCTAAACAAGCTAGGAGTGTGTATTCCATGTTTTATTTAGAAACAGGAAAAACTAGAAAATATCTGTAGTTACTGAATTTGGAGTAATGATCCCTAGCATGGAATGATAGGAAGAGTCCTGTCTGAGAAATTTTCATTAACAGGGGATAAGCTAGAAATGGTGTTATTTTAGTGGGTTTTTTAATGACTGGTTGCATTAGAAAATAATTAATACAACTTTTCAGTTGGCAAGGGCTTAATGAGCTTTAGCTCTTACGAAGGAGAGAGTAAACTACTTTTACCAGTTACATTTTAGGAAAGTAATGAGTCCCTAGATTTTGTCAAATTAAAATATTTTTTTTTATTATTTTGATATAATTGTGGTCCTGGAAGTAGAGAGATTGTATTCTCTACTACTTACCATGCATTATGAACTATAGGTATATATGTATCATATCTGTATTTGTCTTAATAATATTTAGACCTCAGTTTTCAAAGATGAAATTTATTAATTTAACACTTTTTTTTTTTTTTTTTTAATTTTATAATTTCACAACTTGGGAAATAAAGTTTCTGTTTAGCACTGATACCAAAGGAAATCTTTGAAGAACCCCTTCCCACTGTTCCTGCCTTTTGGGTATCCTAATTCTAATAAGTTTCTAATGAGTTGTCTTTTATTCTTACCAGTTGCTTTCAAACTAAACTCAAAGCAAGCATGTTCTGTTAAATTTTCAATAGGTTATGTGGAGTCATTACTTGTATTTTATGTTCATATATTATTAAAATACATCAGGATGCTATTTTTTATGCTTCATGTCAGAAATACCACACATTCTTAGGCAATATGGCATGCAGATTAGGCTTTTAGGATCAAAAAGAAGAAAATCATCCTAGCACATTTCAGACATGCATTTTTAATGGAAAAAGCCTGTAACATTTTTGATTTGGAAATAACTATTCAAATTTATATATCATGTGAGAGGTTTTTAATTGCAAAAATTATGAAAAAGAGCCTTAAGAAAATATTATTTCCCATGAAAATTTTTATTACTTGAAGTATAGGAGATGGGGATGAAGGGACTACTTCAATAAAGCATTTTGGGCATCTCTTGACTTGTATTAGCTTTTGCTTTTTTCCTAGGTAAAAGGTGTTCTTTGATCATCAGTAATGTCAAGATCTGTGCTGCCAAACAAAGAAAACAGTATGCATAATATCCAGAATTTTATCATATTCTCAATTTCTCTTCCTCTCATCTGGGCAGGATATTTTTTGATAGCAGATTCATATTAATGTCTTGGAATTGAATTGCATATTCCATGCTGGAAATTATTATAAAGTAAATATTTTCTTTCTCTTAATTGAGTCTTTTTTAGAAAAAAAAAATTGTCTTATGGTTCTTGTTTACGTATTGCTGCCACATGAACTGTGTGATGGAATATCCCCTGATACTCTTTTGATTGTTCCAGTATCAGTTATGACAGACAAGGCTCAGCTGTGCATAACATAATATTACACATAAGAGCTGGGATATATATATATATTTCACTGACACAAGTACATAAGAAACATATATAACTAAATAATACAGATAACTATATATATATATATAACTATATTATATATATATAAAGCTAAATAATATATAACTATGAAACTATATATAACTAAAGACTATTATATGAGCAGATTCTGAATGTTGTTCAGTGTAGATAATTTAATAAATAGAAATTTTCATTGTAAGCATTACAAAAATCTAAAAACTAATCACTCCCAGAGGCGTAGTTATACTGGAGCTTATGCTGTATGTATGGCTGTTTTTCTTTTATGTCTCATAACATATGCATCATGCAATTAGAATGATAGCCAGATAGATGCATTGAGCTAAAAACACATCTGTATGCTCAGAAAAGTAGATGAGAATGGAAGTTTAAGGTGCCCATAAATAAGATAATAATTTACATAACATTTACTGTTAAGTCAAATCAGTTGTGAGTTTAAGGGATTTATGGTTTCTTATTTCTATGTGATTATTTGCTTGTTGAACAATGAAATTTGAGGCAATGAGTCAGGTAGAAAGGCTGAAACACCAAATCCTAAACTTTGTAGAAAAAAAGAGTTGAAAATATTTTTATTTCCTTACTTGGAGTCTTACTAAGCACTTCACATTTCTGACCATACCTACAAAATGAGCATTTTTGGCTGTGCCTAGATTATGAAATAAATGCAAGCCAGTGCCTGTTTGCTGGCCTAGGGCTGTGTGGGATGAGTCCATAAACATCTGTAAGGCAAAATTTTTCTCCCTACAGAGATGGGGCCATGCCCAAATGACCTATGGGAAATGATTATTATCGTGTGACCTGAATGATATCCAGGTTTCATCTGCCTGAGTGCTAGCTGGATAGGAACCAGGAATGTATAAGGAAGTGTGCTAAAAGGTCCAGAAAATATGGAGAATCCCAGGGCAGGTTCTTTATCCAAACCTTGCTTTTATTTGCAAATATATAGCAGAAGTTTAATCTTCATAGAGATAGATTAAAGGAAACTCATTCTATGGCACAGATGTTCTGAGTTTTGATAGCACACAAGGGAGTGGAGTGAAGGCTGTGCCTGTTTCTTCCTTCATGCCAGGTGAGCACGCTATTGAGGAAAGGAGGCCACAGACTTGTCTCTCTGCTCTCTTTCTCCAAGATGATTTAAAATGTTCTTGGAATTGTTTTGTCGGGTTTTTTTTCTATTCCAATGTACATCATCAAAGAAAAATGCCAAAATGTAATTTAATTTTTTGTTTTGCCAAGTGGAATTCTTGTTTTCTTGTCAGCTGTACATCCAATTGCCATGATTAAAACCAAAAAGAGCAAGAAATGCCATCTTCTGTGTGACAGAGGAATCTTCATTCAATGCAGTGGGGTGAGGAACAAACCTCTCCAATAGGTAGAGATACACCTGTAAGGAACAGGTAGTGAAATCAGAGTATCAGGTTTTCTGAACTCAACCTTCAACCTATGGAAACTGAGTTGCAGTTTAGAAGTTCTGTGTCAGATCCCCAGTACTGAACACAAGGATCCATAATCTTTGGGCTCTTCCCCGTGACAGAAGCATGCTCCATATTCCCAACAGTATCTCACAGTCTGCTTCTGCCACTGATCTCCTGTCACTGACAAAAACCGAAGGTCCTGAGAAGTTCACCGAAAAAGGGCAGTGTCTGCTTTTCTCCTGAGCCTTCATTTTAAGCAGAACAATAAAAGAAAGAAGTCTCGTCTTGATTGTCCTTTCTCAGAATAGACCCTGAGTTATTATAATAAACTCTGAACAAACTACTTAATTCTATTGCCCTTCATGTGAGAATTCTCTGTTTCTGTATATTTTCCTGACATAAAAAATTAATCAAACTACATTTTAAACCTAGATCATTATTTATAAGCACACTGCTTAATCTGTCAATGCTTATTTTGTTTTTAATCAAATTTCCATTATCACTGATTCTTTTTTCTTCTGTCTCCCATTTTAAGTGTAGACCATTATTTATAAGCACACTGCTTAATGAATCAATGTTTATTTTGTCTTTAATCAAATTTCCACTATTGCTGCTTCTTTCTTCTTGTCTCCTGTCTCAGTATTTTGTATCTTTTTTGTTTCATTATATTTTTACTTACCCTTGCAGAGTTTATATTATTCGCCCTAATCTCAAAAGTATTAAACAATTTCACTCACGAGCTTTGTCTAAAGTGGACTCTTCTGATTGTTTCCTGGTTTCCATAACAACACATTTCCAATTTCTTACTACTATTTGCAAGAAAAATTCCAGTACAAATTCAAATCCCATTTCATAAAGAGTGGTCTGAGAACATTGTTTAATACTGCAAGAAATACTTTACAAGTCCACTAAATAATTTCTTGATTTCTTCTGCTATAAACATTTAATGAAGAGGGAAAAATTACATTTGATCCAAGAATCTTTATGGGTTTAAGGATTGCAAATGGCACTTTGATATGTTCTTAAGAGCCTATCAGTCTCATGTAGTTATACACCATAACATTGATAATAATTATTATTCCTTCCCTTGATTAATGATGTAGATTTATTTGGGAATGACAACTTTCCTCTTTCCTAATGCATTTTCCCATAAATTCTAGTGGTCTTGGTTTATACTGTAAATAAGAACATTAGGGTACAAAATGATTCATTGTGAAGTTACTTTATTTTTCTAATTTGTGTTTTCTAGATCAAGCTGATGCCTCCAGCTCCAAATGATGACCTGGCTTCTCTGAGTGAGCTAACAGACAGCAGCCTGCTTTATGAGATTCAGAAGCGTTTCAACAATAATCAGATATATGTGAGTTCCTATTCAACTGTCAATAGCAAGCTTTCATAAAAGACCAAAGAGAGATTAGGAAAAATAGGATTACTGTCATAACTACTGGACAGTTAACTGCCCAAACTCATGACTAGTTTTAAATGCATGAGGACGTGTGTCTGTGTGTAAGCCCTGCAATTCTTCAAGTTTGTGTAGGAAAAGGAGAAATAAAAAATGGAATATCATTTCAGACAGGTTTGAATACAATTTATGTATGTTTTTTTCATGGAGGAAGTTGGTATACATTGATGAACATACTTGTCATGAATGATTGTTTTAAGGTCACTCAGATCACAGTGTAGTTGGGACAGGGGTGCAGCACCATGATTTGTAATCTTCCTTCTCAAACCAACAAAGGACCTTTCCATTTTCAATGCTATGGTAATTTAATAAAGCATGATTACCTGAAGTGTAAAAGAAATTTAGATTTAAAAAGCTTAGAACTCAGCATGCGATATTTAATTATTCATTTCTTCTATCATCAGAGAAATAATTATATTGCAATGTTAATCATCTAGATATCAAAAGATATTTTTGTATCACTGTCCATGTCTTACCCATATCTTACTTATTACTAACTTACTGAACAGCCGAGTGGAATGTAAATGTGAAACATGCAAATTTTTTTTTAAATGTATAAGTTGATTACACTATGTAGACTGAAGGAATATGGGGAACTGTTATATTGCTGTGAATCCTTTTGAAATTATGAGAACACCACTTTTAGGTGTTATGGCATTCAATGGTAAAAAAAAAAATGGAATCATGGATCAGATGCTAAAAAATACTCATTACATGAGTATTTATTTTAATTTATCTCAGTTTCAAAGATACCAGGTAACTTAAACTGAGTTCATGAAAATCCACAGATGAAGCCTTTTATTTTAAGATACTGAATATTTCACCTGAAAGGATCTTCTACTCTGGAATTCTCTTAGTTTAGTGGAATATGTAGGCAGTGATCACTAGTGTTCTGCTCAACATCAGCTGCTGTACTTTGGTAGAGTGTCAGAATCAGTGCTGAAGATGTTTTCATCTTGACCTTTTTTTTTGACTTAGAAGGAAAAGTCCTTGGGCTCCAATTCCAAGCCAAAGTCCTCATTAGCACCAAACACTTCCTGCTTCATGTTTATTGAAACTTTATAAAGTTTCATTCTGTCAAAAACCGAACAAAGGGTGGGTGAGAGAAGGGAAATAAATTGATGCGTTTTAGAAGAAAATCAATATATTTGCTATGAAAGACAGTATTTTCTACCTCCCCAAATCAAAACGCTTCATCTTGAAAAAGACAACACAACTGAAACTGTTCACATGATTCTTTGCTGTCTGACCTCTTCAGAGACAGAAGTCTGGCAATTTTTGCATTCTAAGAGTGTAATATAGCAGCAGCTATTTACGTGGAGTGAAAAGTATAGCAGCAATAGTGACCTTCAATTTACACTTAAGTGTATAGAACTGTAGAACGGTTTGAGTTGGAAAGGACCTTTAAGATCATCTGGTTCCAACACTCCTGCCATGGCCAGAGATATCTTCCAGTTGAACTCAGGGTCCCATCCAACCTGTCCTTGAACGTTTCCAGGCATGGGGTATCCACAGTTCCTCTGGGCAATCTCTTCTAGTGCCTCAGCACCATCAGAGTAAAGATTTTTTTCTTAGTAGCTAATCTAAATCATTTTCCTTTTAGCCATTCTATTACCACAATCCCTGATGAAGAGTCCCTCCCTGTCTTTCTTGTAGGCCCCCTTAGGTATTGGAAAGTTGCTATAAGTCCTCCCTGGAGTCTTCTCCAGGATAAACATTCTCAACTTTCTCAGCCTGTCTTCACAGCAGAGGTGCTCCAGGCCTCAGATCATCTTTGTGGCCCTCATCTTATCCTAACAGCTCCATGTCTTCCCTGTGCTGAGAACCCCACACCTGGATGCTGCACTGCAGGTGGGCTCTCACCAGAGCAGGGCAGAGGGGCAGGATCTCCTCCCTCACGCTGCTGCCCACCCTGCTTCTGGTGCTGCCCAGACCACAAGTGGCTTTCTGGGCTGCAAGATCACAGTGCTGGCTCATGTCCAGCCTCTCATCCATCAATAGCCCCAAATAGCAAATAGTAAAATCTTGCAAACATGCAATCATTAGACGGTTTACTCTTTCAGATATGGTCAGGATAGTTTTTCTGGATGCATGCTCACATGTTCCTACGTACATACACTTGCATACACTTGCAAGACTTATATATGTATCAATTGCTCCCTCTTACTTCACAGGCAACATATTTTAATGTATTTGCTTCAGATAGCCAGTATAGCATTTCTAAATTATGTCATCTATTCCATAAAAAATCATTTGAGTAGCTTGTTTATGTGGTAGGCATGCCAGGAGTTAGACTTGATGATCCTTGTGGGTCCCTTCCAATTCAGCAGCTTCTGTGATTCTGTGACATTTTTGTAGTTTAGCAAGTGGTAAGTTACAAATGAACTTTCAAATAGTCTGCCAATAATATATGTAGTGCAACTTTTCTCTGCATAATTTTCACTTATGAAGAATCCAGTTTTACTACAAAAACACTAATTAATTCTGTTCAAAATGTAAATTTAGATCCCAAATTCAAACTGTGGAGTTAAAAGCCCAGAATTAATGAATTATGTTTAGCATGCTGTTAGCTAGATTTAAGAGGCTTTTCTTAGAGTTCTTTTTGGAAGAAAAGCCTTCTTAAAAATTTAATTTATTACTTAATAAAGCAATTGTATCTTCTTTTTTTCAGACCTACATTGGTGATATACTATTGCTTGTTAACCCATTTAAAGAACTTCCTATTTATTCTACCATGGTAAGCATTCTCTTTTTTAAAAGTTTGTGGATTTTTTTTTTGCAATTCATATAGTTCATTTGACCTGCCAAACCCCTAAAATTAATTAATGTATCCATTTTACATGGGGAGCATTTTAGTTTTACTATTTTAACAAAATCTTAACAATTTCTTCCAAGATACAACTATTTTTTCTGTCTTCTTGGTAAAACAGCCATCTTGATAACACTTTGGATGAGCAGGTGCTCTTTTGATTGTTTGAAAATAGTTCCTGATGACCTTGGTGGTTTCTGCCATGGTCAAATTTATAGAAATAGATGCATACTTCATACAGTGGTTGGTTGAGTTCACACCCCCTTGCCCAAAACATAGTGATGGATGGTGCACAAAGGCTTAAAATGTCTGTCTGTGCTCCAAACCAGGCCCCTGACCCAGGGCATTGACACGCTCAGCACAAGCTGAGCACTGTCCCAGGTCAGGCACAGGGATGTGGCTTGCGCCGGGCACAGGCAGCATTTGGGCAAGGGGGATTGAACCCTGTGAAAATGTTCCAGCTTTTTGATCGCTCCTTCATCTTCACCCAGACATTTTAGGGACAGTCTTAGTGCAACTGCTATGTTATCCTCCCCTCTTATCTTCTCATTGCTGCACTGAGATCACAGAGCCTCCCTGACAGGGAATGTTCCAATATGTCTATTTAACTTGCAAGAATTATAAAGGGTTAAAAATTTGGTAAGCAAATTGTTATTTGTGATTGTTTGCTGCGTCATGTGCTTTGTGTGAAAAAGTAGTAAATCTGAAAGAAACGCTGAGATGTTCATGGTAGGAGCAGCAGATTCCAAGTTGGGAGTCTGAATTTATTTCTAGAAATGGAAATCAACCATCACCCACAAGGTTTTAAATTATGATATTTTTTCCTGTCACTGTGTATTTTATATTAGATATATGATTTTGTACACCAAGAGAGAACTGTAAAGATAAAGAGTTTACATATTAAAATGTTTCCTGAATGTTTGCTGCATCTTTACTTTTTTGTGATAATTCTATTTAATTAAGTTCGTCATGAGACACTTTTTGTCCTGTAATTGTTTGGGTCACCTTGGATAATTGCTTTCAATTCATCATTGTAATCTGCACACTATTGTGCATTATGCAGGTATTTCCCAGATGATCAAGAAGCCATGATTTTAAAACCACTTTGTTTTTGAAATGCCCCAGTATACTGCAGCAGCTTAGCTGATATTGTACTAAAGTCTCTAAGTATTAGATGGTCTATGTATTAAAATAATAAAAAGTGATGATGTCTATTCCTCACTAAATGCTGACATACCATATGATGGGTCTCATTAATTAGCATTTTTGTTTCAGATATATAGTTAGCTGTCAAAAGAAAAGAAATGCAAACATGTATTGAGCACAATGGTATTTTTAAAACAAGGGTGAAACAATGAAAATATTATCATATATATCTTTTAATAGCAGCGACATTTTATGTTTCCTTCCTTTTTAAAAAATACTGTATGTAACTTCTCAACAAACAATTTTATTGTTGTGCACCCAGACTTTCTTCCAAAAGAATACTGCTAAAATAAATATTTTATTTAGCAATTATACCCTCTGAGATGACAATATAGAATCACACATTAAAGGACACTGATGTACTTTGCTTCTTATGAAATGCAATGCAATTGGTAGGTGAAAATATTATTGCATTTTTGCATGAAAATACACTGTACAACTACACTACACATTATTATAGCTTTATATAAGGAACATGCAAGTACAACTTTGAAGGTATCTTAATGATAGAAGTGCTTGAGCTGTGGTCATGCTGCTTTGCTACATTCCTGCAGAATTTACTTGTGCCCGATTAGAACAAATATATTCTTGAAGTTCATGTTAGAAAAATATGTAAACTGGCAACATTTTGCATTGAGCATACTCGTATGAAGATTTTTCTTTATATTTTGTGACATTCTGAAATGATTCCTGGAGAATTGGTGTGGATTTAATCTTTCTTTTGTCTGGTAGCCTTTAAGACCTGACTGAATATATCGTGGAGGATTCATTCAGTTCGTGTTGTAGATACCCCAGGACTGAACAGTTTAATATCTAAATAAGTAAGACAGGCATGGGACAGAAAAGTGTGATACATCAGGATACTCCCAGGGGGGGGAAAAAAAAAAAAAGTGGTTTCTTTAACAGATAATTTGATTTACTCAGGCTTTAAGGATAGTATATGTTGCCAACTATGTATGTCAGGAGTTATTCTCTATTGCAGAGAGAGTATTAGTGGCAGAGTGCTCTGTCATGTAATAAATTAGTTTAAAACTTGTTCCTTTGATTTTCATGGATGTTCATATTTAATTTAGTACATTTTCAAGTCAAGACATTGAAAAACTATAAATGTAAGGTATTAAAAAGAAGCTTACTAGGTTTTGATTTACTTAATTCACAAACTAGTACTGATAAGTCCTCTAGTTGTATTTCATTTTGTATCTTAATTTGACCTTCCGTGTTTAAAGCTCTATTTTCTGTAATTAAGATCTTCATAGCTGTTGTAAAGGTATCACTTCTGTACATAGAGACATTCTGTTCATAATGCTTAGAAAGTTTTACAAAAGACCCAAGATTAAGTGGGTGAAACATAATTGTTTTGAAACGTATTTATCATTTTCATTTTCTATGTTTTTTCAGGTCACCCAGCTTTATTTAAGTAATTCTGGAAAACTGTGTTCTTCACTTCCCCCACATATATTTTCCTGTGCTGAAAGAGCTTACCACATGCTATTCCAGGAGCAGCGTCCCCAGTGCTTTATCCTCAGGTGAAAATTTATCTTTCTATTAATTAATTTGTACATCCTGCCTTTCAGCTGTTTCCCTTGGGCCTCAGCAGTTGAGATTTCCTTTTCTTTTTTTTTTTCTCTAACTGATTTTTTTCTGTGTGCTGATCTCTGTATCATACAGTAGAGCAAAATAGAAATGAAAAAGTTTTAATTGCATCTCAAGTTCATAAATTCTCTTGGGCAATTGCCACTTCATGTAGCTGCATCTAATTAGGAACAAGACCTAATGGTAAAGAATTCAAAACTCCTGTGTGTGTTTCCTAATATTACATGAATCAGGATTAGAAATAGAATCTATTGACAATAAAAATGATAAGTCCTTGACTAAATTATAAACCTCTATGGTGAGGTGCCTATATTGGAGCTTGCACTCTGCCTCATATTTCTGTGTGACTGTGTTCTTCAGCACTTCAAGTTCAAAATAGACTTTAAAATGGACTTTAACCTTTATTCACAGTGTTGTTTCAATGATAAACAACTTCAAGATTGTGAGTAAATAGATTAGTAATCTGTGAAAAAAGTTTCATCCAAATATGCTGCTTTTATAATGGTGAAATTTGACATTCATCTGGAACTTTTTAATCCCCAAATTTATTAATCCTTTTTCACTCAAACTCTCTAAAAGCAGTGAGTCTGGTGAATTTAATGTACTCAAAGCAATTTGTTGCATAGTCGTACCACTTTTCTATCTTTTCACGCTTTACTTACTTTCATATCTTCTGAATCTTTAATCTTAATATCCTCCATGGCATTACAGAATCAATGAGATCATAAAAGATCTTTGAGATCATCAAGTTCAACCTTTGACTGAACACCACCTTACCAACTAGATCATGGCACTGAGCACTGTGTCCAGTCATTTCTTGAACACCTCCAGGGACAGTGACTCCACCGACTCCCTGATCAGCCCATTCCAAGATCTAATCACCCTTGCTGAGAGGAAATTCCTCCTGATGTCCAACATAAACCTCTCCTGGTGCAGCTTGAGGCCGTTTCCTCTTTTTTTGTCACTAGCTGCCTGGGGGAAGATGCTGATCCCCACCTGGCTACAGCCTCCTTCCAGGCAGTTGTAGAGAGCAATCAGGTCTCTCCTGAGCCTCCTTTTGTCCAGACTAATCACTCCCAGCTCCCTCAGCCATTGCTCATGGTACTTGGCTCCAAATCCTTGACCAGCTTCATTGCCCTTCTCTGGACTCTCTCCAGCACCTGAATGTAGTTTCTTGAAGTGAGGAGACCAGAACTGGACACAGGATTTGAGGTGCGGCCAAATTTGTTGTCATTTTACAATATTTTTTTTTCCCCAGTCACTTTACATCTGATCAGAAGTTCACGTACTGAAATAGAGCTTTTTGCAACAGGAAATCTTTTGGCCAAAACACTGAAAAACTTTCTATCAGTTATTTGCAATTATTTTCAGTTTGTCTCAAACCAGGTTTATTCATATATGCTTAACACCAAGAGCTGTCTTTGTATAAACTTCTAATGGAAGTTACAGAATAAAATAATGTTATTAGTTATGCTCTTAAATAGCCAGTAGGTGGACTTTTCACAATTAGCTTCCTTATGACTGCATTTTGGTCCCGCTTTTCAAGATATGAAAATACATTAAGCACTGACAAGATAAGTAAAGAACTGCCTAGGGAGCTTAAATATAGTTCTGTTAAAAGCTAAGAAACTTTAGTAAATCAAACCAAAGATTTATGGCATGCTGATGGCTAATTTTGTGAGTCAAAAAGCCATAATGAATGCATAAAATTAAATGGTCTAGCTTGTTAACAGCCAGGAGTGTCAATATCCAATGATACTGTTCTGATATAAATCACATTTTTAAGCCAAATATCCTGGAGTCGAGAAAAGTCTTTGTGTTTTACAGTGGAATGCATTGAAAGCTTTGGATTTCCTCAGTTTAGCATCACCAAACACATTCTGTTCAATTTAATATTTATTTTTTGAAAGTACAATTTTATGTATTTTAAATACAATGTGCTGCTGCAGTACAGTTACAGATTTGTATTAAAACATTGTTTAGAAATACACTGTCCAATTTAGCTTAATTTTAGAAATATAATTTCCAGCTAACATGAAAGATTGATTAGTTACAGATAACCTTACAGATAGTACAATCCCCATTATTTTGTATTTAATAGTTTTGTTTACATATATTTGTTTCAAATCTAGAAACCTCAGTCACTTGGGAACAAAACTCAGTGTCTCACATACTCTGAAAGTGGAGAAGAAATAAATTATTCTGACCCCCAAAAGTGTGTGAACTTAGTTACTCTTCCCCAGATATATCTTACTATATTAATGGGAATTTGGAATAGTAATGTTCACTCTAGTACAGTAAGTGATTGGTTTCAAAAGTTCATGCAGAACAGCAAATGTGTCTTCCTTTAAATCTGGTGGAAATCTTATATGAACACATTCTTTCAGCAGTTTTCCATCATTTCTGATTGTAGTTCAAGTACTGCAGGAGTAAGGTTTTTTTCCCTGCACTTCTGAGTGTGGTACCTTTGCTCAGAATTGAAAATTAAGTGCAAAAAAATAAAACCTTGTCATTTATATCATCCAAAGTGACAGGTATATTGCTCCTTATATGTTTTGTATTTTGTCATATTTTCCCTAAAGAGATGATTTACAGAATTTCTTTTTAATGGGGTTGTTGCTTACCAAACAGTAATGATCCTATAATGATCCAGTGTTCTGAAATCATAAAGTGATAGAAAAACCTGCCTAATATACAGAAACTGGGGGTAAGCAAGTTTTTCTCTGTACTTGCAGAAAGTAATTCTTAAAAATTGCCTGGGGTTGGCTGTTTTCTGCCTCTCTCACCCAGGCTTCCTTGATTCAGTACTTCTGTGGGATGGTTCTGTCTGTGTCCCCCTCCATGCAATAACCCTTGAACCTGGTGGGCACCGCCAGCAGTGGTGGCCTCAGAACTTTGTGGGTTTTCAGAGTCAAGACAAAGGCACTTGGGACTCCAGACACAGCTCTTCACAGCCAGGCAGTTCATGTGGATGTCCAGCAAGCACAGGCTCAGCACAGAGCTCTCCAGCTTGAGGGACACCAGCAATGCAGGTAGACTGCCACAAAAAACAAAAAAGCTGGATGATAATCCAAATGCCATGGCTTTGACAGATGTAGTTTCTTTATTTCCCCGGGATATATTATGTCTTGTGTTCTTTACTTCACATGACTTTGTATTTCACATTTTCAAGTGGTCTTTTTCCTAACAAATTTAGACTTTTTTTTTTTTTTTTTTTAAATCAAAACAGAACATTTTTAAAATTATTCATAGTATTTGAAGATATAAAGGTTTGAGCTGCAATTAAGGTTGTAATAACAAAATATTTATAAAGTAGTAGAAAAACAGGTCCTCCATCAGGTAGTTATTTGGAAAATAATAAGAAAAGCTGGAAAGCCAAAGGAGGAATAAAGTGAGAAAACTTCATGGACTTGCCTAAAGCCCTGTGTGAGTATAGGATTTCATATTTTCCATTCATTTTCCTTTCCTTTGGAATACACTGTTTCTAATTTAACCTTTTTTACCAACGAAATAAGCCCTCTTTGTCTGTTCTGTAATGCCTTCTAAGTAAATATTAGTGCAGAAGAATGCTTTTTTGCTTTGATGTTAACTTATCCTACACCTTTATAAGGCAGTCCAAACAAAAGTTCTAAGACACCAACACTCATATTTAAATCATATTTTGAAAAATATAGTGATGAAACAATTATTTAAAAGAGAAAAATGGAATTTTTCTCTAAGCATCATTAAATTGCTAGTGCAAAAAATATTACAGACAATGATAGCATTGCAAAAACTTTTACTCAACCTATAAATGAAATGGAGTAAACAAGATCTTGTACAAAGTACCAAATTCATTGTTAAATTGACTCAAATATTCCAAATAATGGAATATTTGCAATTAAATATCAGCTATTGATACTTCTACCACAGCATTTCTTTCTCAGTGGTTCAAGCTGTATTTCACCACAAGTGAATATAAGCCTTTGAAATGTACAGAAAAACTAAGTCACTTGTGTCTCTCTTTCAGCAACAACATTCTGGTGACTTTTTAAACCCTGAACAGTAATCCAGCAACCACTTTGATCAAAAAGCTCCTGTGGCAAGACTGTAAAATTAACGGATTTGACAAGAATGTCAAATCTTTGCAGCTATTTCACTGTAATGTTCAGAGGATATGAATCTTGAGAAGAAATATTCAAGAATGGACAGAAACTCTTCACTTTGTACTTGTTTGCATGGTCCTGCATTACCTGGGCCACATTTGTCTTGCAATGAAAAACAAACATAGCTTTATATTAAAGGTGAAGCAAATTAATGTTTAAGGGGGAAACTTATGGTGAACACTCCAATTCCTTTGATTAAGAAAGCATTTTTTTGTTTTAATTTTAAATTGCATGCCTGCTTTGTAATTCTTGAAAACAGTCAATGGCATATCTGCTGTTATTTTAGCATCCCTTCTCCCCACCTTCAGTTTCTCTAGTTGTGAGAAAGATTTTTGAATCCTGGAAAAAATTTCTGTTGAAGAGGCTGTTTGTGACAGATAAGGTTGGGCCTGGATAAAAAATAAAACGCTACAACAATTTGTTAAATATCAAATCTTATATAGCTCTCAGAATGATACAAATATTTATCTGCTGGATATAAAGGGCAGTGCACTTTGGATAAGCTGTGAGCTCTTACAAAGTATGAATAATATCAGATCTGGTTATCAAACATAAATGAACACTTTTGTTCCATAGCATAATAACTGTAACTAAGTTCTGTACTAAATATCAGAGACGTTTTAATTTCAGAGAAGTCCCTTAACAGCTGAAATAACTGAAGGGCCACTGTTACTAATCTTTTTGGTAACCTGTGGTGTAGTGATAGCAGGTTGCAGCTGTGATTTTGGATTAAGTATGTTGGGGAGGAAGAAAACTGTTTCATCATCATGACACACAGTTGGCAGTGAACTGACTGATGTGAGTGTGCAGTAAGAGGGAGCTATGACTTGTATCTGTCTATGAGCTCATTAGCTTTCTGGATAATATGGGTAGAAGATCTGCAGTTTGCAAGACTAAAATGTCTATAAGGGAGGAATGTCACAGGAATACTGTCCTGTTTCAGTTTTTCTCTCTTTCTGTTAGTGACAACAGACAAAGAAACATGGAATACACAGATTGCCATTGTAGGGGCAGAAGGCAAATAATAAATCTTAAGAACAGAGGCAGCATGGTACAATTAGCATTTGGAGAGTGGATTCATCATTAAGAGGGCAGAGATGCATATTTTGTAGGGTGACATCAAGTACCATCTAACTTTTAAAACTCTTTCAGAAAGTCAGAAGCTGAAAATCTGATCAAAGGATAGTGCACTTAAGGAGAAACTTGTCATTTCTGGAGAGTTGCTAATTTCATGTTAATTGTGACAGAACTTGACATTGCACAATTTCTTTTCCTTTTAGATCTGGTTTAAACATGGCATTGTGGCCTATTAGTTGAGAGTTTCGCATAACATAGAATTGTAGAATGTGAAGAGGTTGATGTTGGCCTTAAAGGTCATCTAATCCCAAATGCTGCTGCTATGGGCAGGGACATCTCCCCCTAAACCAGGTTTTTCAAGGCCTTATCCAACCTGGTCTTGAACACCTCCATGGATGGGGAGCCCAAACTTCTCTGGGCAACCTGTTCCAGTGTCTTCCTACCTTCACAGTAAAAGATTTCTTCCTAATATCTCACATAAACTTCCCCTCTTTCAGTTTGTGCCATTATTCCTTGTCCTGTAACAACATTTTCTGACTAAGAGTCCCACTTTGGCTTCTCTGTAGACACCCTTCAGATGCTGAAAGGTTGCCATGAGGTCTCCACACAACCTACTCTTCTCCAGGCTGAACAGCTGCAACTTTCTCAGCCTGTCTCCATGGGACAGGTACACCAGTCCTCTTACCAATTTTGTGACACTCCCTTGGACTTGGTTCAACAATTCAATGTCCTTCTTATGCTGGGGACACCAGAGCTGGATATAGTGCTCACAAGAGTCAGCAGAGGGACCAATTGCCTCCTTTAACCATCTGGCTGTGCTGCTTTGGATGTAGCCCAGGATTCACTTGGCTGTCTGCTCTGTGAGCACACACTGCTGGCTCATGGCAAATTTTTCTTTGACCATCACTCCCAAGTTTTTCTCCTCAAGGCTGCTTTCAGTCATTTCTCTGCCCATCCTGTAGGTGTCCACAACCCAGGTGCAGGACCTTGTACTTTGCTTTGTTGAAGTTCATGAGGTCTGCATCAGCCTACCTCTTGAGCATGTTAAGGTCTCCGGACGGCATCCCTTTCCTCCACTGTGAGGTGCCCTGAGGGGTCAGAACTGGGGCTGATTCTGTTGAACAACTTTGTCAGTAACACAGACAGTAGAATCAAGCGCACCCTGATCAAGCTTGCTGATGACACCACTCATCTCTGGTCTCCACATAGAGATGATTTTTATCCATCAAATCATCCATCCATCTGATCTGTCTCTCCAATTTAGAGACAAGGATGTTGTGCAGGACAGTCTCAAACACTTTACATAAGTTCAGGTAGACAATGTGAGTTGCTCTGCCCCTGTCCACCAATGCTGGAGCCCTGAAATAGAATGCAGATTGATTGATCTGTAGTTCCCTGTGTCTTCTACTTTCCTCTTTTAAAATGTAGATGTTAAAATTTGCTTTTTTCTAGGTGGCAGAGACTTCTCCTAAGTGCCACAGTTTTTCAAAAATTAGGGATAGTGGCTTAACTACTTCATCTTCCGGCTCCCTCAGGACCCACGACTGAATTCCATCAGATACATCACCATGTAGCCAAGTTGCAAACCATTGCAGTCTTGGACCACAGACCTCCTACTGATGCCAAAAGGAGTTTGAAATCCAGTGTTAGCCTCCACCTTGTTATAGAAACATGGACAACATAGACAGAAACAATTTGACACATCACATATAGTAATGACAAGATCTGTCTTGTCACGTTAAAAAAGAAGTTTACCAGGCAAAAATAAGATACACACCAAAGCTGCATGTATGTCCCATGAGAGTTGAATGAGATTAAATGGTGCATTGCTATCCAAGTATGAAGCTCTTTTTTGCCCTTCCTGTTTTGTTTCTCCCTTTTTAATTGATTTCTCTTTTGAAGCAATATTTGAATAGATAAAGCAATGGCCAGACAGATACTGTATTTTACTGCCTTCTCATTTTCAGAAACAAAAATACACAGGTAACAGATTAGTCAGCCATCACATCCATTTTATTTGTGAAAAAATCTAACAGGCTGTTTTAGAAACAGCCCTTTAAATTTGATCAAGTGCACAAAAATCAAATAACATTTTATTTGGTTTGGTTGTCTGTAAAGAAAGCATCTTATAATCCAAGTAAGAAATTCTTACATGAATTATACACTAACTTCATCCTTTCGATCTCTTCTTTCCTTTTCCTTCCTTCTTCAAGCTTAAAGTGCAGCATTGATTTTGCTTCCTTCCTCCATCCCACCGTTTTTCTATTGTTTCTTTCCACCTTTGTAATTCTATTGCCTTTTACCTTATTTACTTTGGTCACTTTCCCTGTCAGAAGTTCTCATGCTTTTGAATATTTAATCCACATCTCAAACAAGAAATCACAGTGATGTATATAGAATCACTAAAGTCAGGGTGTATTACAGAATCTGGGCAGGTTGTAAAATCAATCAGCTTTTTCTTTTCCTTCCTGTTCTATTTGTATTTTCTTTCCATTCTTCATATTGTATTCTTAATTTTCCATTTCTTCTGATTCCCCATCATTACTACAGCAGTAATTTCCCCATCTCCACAGAGAAGCAGTGAGCTGCATTGGTGAGCTCCTTTGCCAGACAAAAGATAAAGACAAAATCTGTGCTATAAATACCTTCAAAAAGGCTTGAAAGCATTAGATTTGATTGGCTTGACCTGTAGTACAAGAAAATTTATCTTGATAGCTCTGACAGTCTTCATGTACATAGGCAGTCAGTCAGTCAATCTCCTATGTTCTCTTCTTTATTTGTCATCCATAAACCTGTTATTTGAAAGGAAAGTTTGATTGGGGTACCTTAAACCCATTCAAACAAAGCTAGCAGGGAATATAAATAACATTTCAATTGTGAAACTAAGAATGATTCCTCCCTCTCTTCCTTGCCTGTCATCTTGCAGTGGAGAAAGTGGTTCTGGGAAGACTGAAGCCTGCAAACAGATAGTGAAACACCTCACTTGCAGAGCCAGCTGCAGCAGAAGTACCTTTGATACAAAGATAAAACATGTAAGTAGTATTCCAATCACTGACTGGAATGAAGCAAAAGCTTGGCCTCTTGGATAGGCAGAGATATTTGAAATATATGGAAAAGAGCATCTGCTCTGTAGAAATTCACAAGTGGCTTGTTTTCACCTTTGAAGTCAAAGAAAGTTTTTTCCATGAGTGGGAATGGGATTGAGCTCACATTGATGTGATAAGAAGAATCTCCAAAGTAGAGGCATTTTTGGTTTTATGTTTTGGTGACTTTGAAAATCAGTGTTGCAGTGAATAGGAGACATTTCTGTGATAAGGAACTGTTTCTTAAGCATGAAATTAATTGCCTTCAGTAAATAAATAAATTTGCCTGTATGGTGTGGTGATGCTTCACCGGACAGTGTAAATGTGACAGTAATCTGAAGTAATTTATGCAAGACAGAAACAGTAAACTTGCAGGAAAACTGCAAGGCTTGAACAAAGTTATATGACTCAATATTTGTGTACTAAATATATTTAAGAAATAGGTAAAAGTTCTGAATATTTGTTCAGTCATATTTAATTTCCAAAATATGTGTTTCCATATACCCATATTTAATTCCCTATAAAGGTACATACTGTTATTTTAAATTATGCTGAACTCTGGGTTGCCAATTCAAATTCTTTTAAAAAATTACCTTTCCCGATGAAACTTCTCATCTAAATCTCAACTCAGAGACAGCTATCAATGCATCTTAATGGAAGTGGAAGAACATTATCAAATTTTGGTTATAGAAAAATCCTTTAAAACTAGCTTTAGCTGGGATATCTGACTTTAAATGGCAAATGTATGAGATCTTGTCCACAGGGAATAGAGCAGAGATCCTAATTTAGTTGCCTTTTTAGGTGCCTTAATGAACACTGTTGTCTGGATTCATTCCTGATGCAGTTATGCATTGTACCATTAAATTAATAAAGTTACACAGGTTAAAGCACGTACTGAATTAGTCTAAAGAGCAAATACATCCTAAGCAACACTACTGGAGTGGAACTGAAACCAAGACTAGGCTGACTAGTTTTCTGCTGCCACCTACTGCACAGACAGCTGATTTAATTAATAACTGTGAATGGTTTGATTTTTAGAGCTTCTGTGCTACTCCACAGACCTCTTCCCTTCCCAGCTAGTTCATCCAGGTGCATAAAAAGAGTGATGTCAGAACAACAGTGTATATGCACCACATTGCAATCTACTTCAAGGATGCATAGAGGAAAGTTCTGAAGGCAATCTGTCAGAGCGTAAGGACTGTAAGCAACTAATTATACACAAAAAAGCTAAATACAAGAAAAGCGTAGCATGGAAATGCATTAGAGACATGCCATAAAAATGTCTGAATCTGTTTTTTTTTTCCTCAGTTTTTTGCTAGTATGATCCTGAAATAATCCAATTTGAAATCAATAATTTATGCCATTTCTGACATTATATAAAACTTGTAAATTCCTTTGTTGGGTCATTAGTACTGACTGGTTGTAGCTTCACAGATTCTGTCTTCAAAGATTGCAATATTTTTCAATAAGCGTGCCAGCTCCAGGAATATGACTTCAGTCACTCATATCCAAACTACTTGTAGGGATGCAGCTCGCTTGTGAACATTTTACTTACAGCTTCCACTATTCCGACATTGCTTTTTTTGAATATAATTTGAGCTGTCTTACTTTAATTTCTATTTTGGAAAAAAACTGCCAAGTATTTTTTTTTAAAATTCCAAGATGAAAAATGGTCTTTTTTTTCCCCCCTGTTTATTGATCACAAGCCAACCTCGCTGATGATTCTTGAAATATCATTCTCTCTCTTGTTGCTTCTTTACTATTTTTTTGTAGGTGAACTGTATCTTGGAGGCCTTTGGACATGCTAAGACACCCTTGAATGATTTTTCCAGCTGTTTTATAAAATATTTTGAACTACAGTTTTGTGAGAGAAAAAAAACATTAATTGCAGGTAAGCATCATTTAATCTGTAAATTTTGATATCCCGCAGAGTGTTAGATCAGAGATCCCAGTGTGCCATGCACAGAATTGGACAGCAAGGGCTTCAACGTACCTGAAAGGGGCAGGGGGGGTTAGGGGTGTCAGAGGAACAACTTCCATAGCCTGTGAATTAATCTCTTGTCAGGAGTGAGCAGTGCCCTGTTCTGAGCAACCACAAGGTGGCAGGGAAGGACAAGAAACAAACTGGCACCAGTGATTCCTTGTATTTCCCAGGAGGTTATGTTTCATTTTATTTCACAGATCAACAAACTGAGAAAGCTGTGTAGTGCAACACTGTGAAGTAAGAGCAAAAAGTTGGTTAAGTTGTTGTGCATTTTTGCCTAATATTGTATTGGATATTTTAAATTAGTGAGTGATATAATCTGTTTAGTTAAAAAACAAACAAACAAAACAAAAACAAACAAACAAACAAATAAGACAATAACAAGTATATTCTGGAATACTGAAATTAGAAGTAATGTACTACATCTTAGAGCTTCTTTTAAAATAACTAGGAACCATATTGTTGTTTATTCTTCTTAGAGGCAAGATAGTGTGAAATCTGTTCCTGCTTTCAGAGTAAGTGTGGGTCTTCTAATCCCTAGTAAGCATAAGCATTCATTAGTTTAAAAGGAAAAAAAAAAAAAAAAAAAAAGAAGAAAACTGAACAAACGTGCAGACTTTCACTTTGATTCTGAAAACTCTTCAAAAGCAATCAGAGAGAGATTTCATTTCTAGTGCAATAGGTCATCATTAAGCTACTTACTGTTGAAGCAAGGTATGGCTGGAGAAACTACACACAGATGGTTTCTTACTTGCACTGTTCCTGGATGGAGAAGCTGTATGGCAAAACACACTTTTGTTCCAAGTAAATTAGATTCTGTTAGTTAAACATTTTCAAATTTACTCTTTTTTTTTTTTCTTTTTCTAAATAATTTTAAATGTGTTTATGCTTTCTGAAGAGTTTCCTAAAATTTTTTTTTTTTAAATATTTCCAATTACATTTTCTTGAGACAGTTCACTATACTCTAGAAAATATAGTTTCTTCACAGGAAATGTCACTGCATGGGAAATTACTAACACTTTTTTTCTGGTTTGTTTTATAATGAATGTAAGATAATTGTAAAGGAAATTCAAAACTAAAAACGTGTGATTTTGGTTTTCATTTTTAAGCTCTTGTGGGAGGAATGCAAAATTAGATATACATTAGCATGGACTGAAGAGCAACTCAGTTCAGTTTGTAAAAATAAACCTCAATCCCTAAAGCGAAAATTTTATAGACTCTTTGTATTGTACATATTTAATTTGAGTATATTGTGTTTGCAGGGACGTGGGTTTACAAACAGCTTTACTCAGAACTGCCAGTTTAATTCATAGCCACTGCCTGTGACAGGATCAGTTAACCAGGTTATTGTGTCAGTTTTCTGGTACTCTAATTTTGTGTTTTTTATGAATCTCAAACCATAGGCATCAAATGAGAAAATGTAGGGGTAGTCAGGTCACTTAACAAATATAAACAAATTCTTATCTACTCTGTTATTTAGGAATTGAATCAATTATTCTTACCAACTCTAAGGTAGCCAAAAGTTACATAATTTACTGTCAAGAGAGACAAGCCTTACTACAGCAGTAGAAGTGTGTTTTATATTTCTGAAATTTGCAGTTGTTTTGCTGTTATATTTGCATAGTAGATGTTGCCTTTTCTCATCCACTGCTAAGCATAACATCTGAGTGAAATTGTCCCAGGTTTAGACCACCATAAATGAGAAAAGAATCAGGCATGTCATCTTTGGCAAGTTTAAATTCAACCCAGGCATACTCTGTGTTTATTTGTAACTTCATTTGCAGCAGTATTTACTGTCTTGCACTGTTTAAACATTAATGAATAATTTAAATATACAGAGTACCTGATTTTGCTGAGCCATGAATCTGTAACTCGTTGATACTAATGTGGCTAAATATGTCTGACTTGTAAACAGAAATCCAAGTGACACTAGGCTGCCTCCATCAAAGTGTTTTGGTGGTTTAAAATCCTCCACACACAGTGGAGATATAATGGGTGGAGATCTAGAACAATTTGCTAAAAGACAAACATGCAAATTATGTATGTACACTATTATTATAGAGGGCAAGCCCAAGGTGGCACTTCTTGTGCTTTGAGTGGACACCAGTGAAGTTTGTGACAGCTTCTTGTTCATGCTGAAGTTCTCTTAGACCCTGGAAATGCTCTGACTTTTGTCACGAGGTTTATTCTTCTAGCAGAAAGTACAATATACCTAAATAACTGAAATGGTTGTCATAATTTTCATCATTAGATTTGATTTGTTCTTTAGCAAAAACTGTATTTTTGCCAGGATGTTTTGAAAACAAGAATGGAGAGTTTCATTGTGGTTCTACTCAAAGCCAGTACAGATATCTGAAGAGGTTTTATGTAGTGAAAAGTTTTATATTAGAACAAACACTTACAATAAACTACAGGCCAGTGATTTCATTAAGTCTCTAAAATAAATTCAGAACTCAAAGACTGATCATCTGACAAAAAAATTGGTATCATTCTTAGAGAATAATTAACTCCCACAGCATAATAGTAGAAGACTGATTTTTTTTTTTTTTTTTCCCCAGAATGGTCTTTCAGGTAAGTTGATATGACTCTTAAGTGAAAATTAAGGCCTCTATAAATTTCCTCAAATTACTCAAAAAGAAACTTAGGAAGAGAAAATAAAGTCTGAAAAACTTATTCTACAGATTTTCTGCTTTGCTTTTCAGGCATTGATTTCCTCAGTCTTCACTTTTTGAAAAGCAAGGACTGATTTTTTTTTTTTAATTGATTTTTTAAGTTACATTGAAACGAATTGACAGATGTTTTCTTGTCTTTACAAATGTCTGTGTTTAAGACAGCATAGTTTTTGAGAAGGAGCAATGTAGTGTTTAAGAATGCATTGCTGAAAGATTACACTGGCCGCACTTTTAATACAGATTCTGCTTACTGACTGTGTAGCTGCTAAGTAGATAAGTGAGCTGTTAAAGGAAGTAGAAATTTGTGCCTGTAAGAACAGTTACCACTGCACAAAAATGACAGACTTTGCTTTGAAACTTTATTGAATAATTTTCTCCCTTTTATCTCACACATACATTGACAAACATATTTCATTTTAAAGAAAAGCATACTACCATGATAATTTTCTTTATGACTCCTAACACCATTAAGATGATGCTGTGTTTGATCCTTCCTGATTGGAAGCTTGGCTTTTCTTAACAGCTCTTCCGACTCCTGGAGATGCTAGTTGAGATGGAATGTATTTAGCCTTATTAAAGTGTAGGTGATTTGAAGTACTTGAAAAGGGCTGAATTAATTTGTGTCATCTGAATAAGTGATGTTACCCATCATTAAAATTAAATGATAGATGACCTTTGGTAACATTTTTCCTACTTGTATTAATCAATGAATGTTAAAAACACCTGAAGTGGTAGTTATAAAAACTTAAGTGAAGAATATTGCAGCCAAAAATGTGATTAAAGATTTGCAGTGAAGTCTTTTCAAATTAATTGATGGTTGAATTAGTTTTACTGTGAAATAAGTTGCAAGCACAATAACAGATGGAAATCATCCTTCAGATTTCATCTATTCTGTTTTACCCTGTAGGAATGGCAGCCAGGTAATGATTGATTTTGATGAAAGTGTATGTCTGGGACAGTCCTGCTATGATTGCATTGCTTCAATTTATAATGTGTTACAAAGTTACTGGAGCCAGAAACATACATGATTTCCCAAGTGTGCCTTTCTACTTCCTGTACAGGTTTGGGTTTTTAGTTTTTTTCTGTAGTGTAGCAGCAGAGGATTAGATGGATGATACACAATTTCTTATAATATTGATTCTATAATAGCGGTTCACTACTACATTTTGTAGGATAATTAAATGGACCAGATCATGTTTCCTTGCTTCAGCAAGTCAGAAGTACAACTCCTCTCTGTCAGTCCTACTGTCTCTTAGCCAGAATCCCAGGCATGGTTGCCAGCACATGTCAGCATATGTCTGTGCAGTTACATAAAGAAAGCACAGAGGATGTCCCTGGCTTGTGTACCACTCTCCTTTTGTACTCCTTTAAAGGCCTAAAGCTGCAGCAAAATGGACTGTATCCATGTGGATATAACTGGAGGTGCCCAGTTGTGAGTGAAGAGATGTGCTTCCGGTCTTTGTACCACAGATAGCATTTAAGTAATGATGAGATAAAGTATGCCAGCAGCTTTAATGCCAGAACTGGGATCAGGTTCCCACTGACCAGAAAGGCCCTGACCTCTAGCTGCATCTGGACATTCCCTTGTTCTCTTAGTGCCCCTCAGGCTCAGGTCCGTGAGCTTGCTGATAACCTGCCCTGTAGAGGATTTGTCTCTGTAGTCATCTAGAAGCTAGGTAGTTAATCTAAACTATTAATGCCTATGTTCTTTCTTGCCAGCAGAGAAAGAAGAAATGCTTCCAAGTGTGTTTTTTTTCAAAAGGTCTTGAATCTCTCTTCCATTTTTTCTCTTGTTGTTTAGAAAGAGGATAGAATAGGTGCCAGTGCTAAGATGGCTGCACTCCGGTGACATGACTAATAGCATGACTCTTAGAGAGTCTTGCCAAATACAACAACTGGTACAAATCAACATCAGTATCTGTAAAACTAAGTAGTTTTAGTGGCAATATCAAACTGTAAGTAAGTGTGGCTATGCATTTGTTCCACCAATTTTAATGGAATTAGTTTTATATGTGATTTGTATAGAAAACCATGGGAATATAAATGGTAATACTATATTTTATATGCTCCCCTTGGATCATTTTATAAGAAACATTGTCTATTCTTCACTGTTGCAATGGTGAATGGTTTAAGATATTTAAGTTTAGATCAATATAATGATGAATTTATGTGTTTTTTTTCTCAATCAGCAAGGATTTATACATACATGTTGGAGAAGTCTCGTGTTGTTATCCAGCCTCTCAACCAGAGTAATTTTCATGTTTTTTACTTGATGATGGATGGATTGTCTGCTGAAGAAAAATACGCCCTGTACCTCAGTAATTTATCTGCACACAGGTAGGAAAGCAACTTTATATTTAGTATTAACAGTTTTCTTATATTAATGATTCTCTGCATTAATATAAGAAAATATAATATATATATAATATATTGTCTTCTTACAATAGTTACAATTTTTCTAACTTTTCAATGAGTTCTGACGTTATTTATTCTGGAGTGCCTGCTCATGAGGATTTAGTTCTGAAGTACATATACAGTCTCTTAACAAAATCAGAGTTCCATATCCATTAATATTGTTGCCTTAAAGGAGAAAAAGAAATTTATTAGCCATTTTTGTGTCTTCTAGAGTAGGTCTATTGTTTTTGGTTTTTCCCTGGTGAAAAGTTTGTTTCTTAAGGTAAAAAACTGCTTTATTTATTTATAATTTTCTTATGGAATATGTTGATTTTGATGAAATGTCACTAAATGAAACTGGTATCTCCATTTGCATTTTGATACTTACTTGATGCCTTCTGGAGGCTGACCTGGAACAGAGGCTGGACAGGGCAAAGGATGAAGTAGGTATTTGTTAAAAGGCCTCAATGGGTTCACTTGAGCCACGCAAGAATCCAGTCAGACCACACCCAAGATGCACCCAAAGTGGTCACAAAATGGACACTGGTCACGAGGTCTCATTTTTATAAGTTCTGGTCCACTGACATATTAGAATCAATTGTCCAGCCATAGCTTCAGGTTATGAAGCTCCATCCTCCTTGGTTTTCCTCTCACTTCACCGTTGTTTTTGTTCTTGAGCCTAAAAGTTGTCCTTGGTACCAAGCTAGAGAAGGAATTGTTTTGTCTATCTACACCTTGAAGAGAGCTTAGTAGCACTTAATATGAAACCTAAAACTACCCACCAAAACAGCACAGAGTCTAAAAAATATAATGGCTAAATCCGAAGGCATCAACTTTATATCAAATTATTAAGAAAAACAGAAACAAAAGTCTGGACTGTTTTGAATCCAAGGATGGATTCAACACCCAGCACCCAAAATTATGTCTTTCTGTATGACACCACATGAGCTGGTTGTCTTGGCTCTCATTTGCAATCAAAGGAGATTGGGTAGTTACTCAGCTGTACATAGACTTACATAGATGTATTAGACACACAGCTTTGCATGAACTGAACCACATTTGTGTCTTCATAAACTGTGCTGATTACATTACCCTTAATAATAAGAGCTTATATATAAAGAGTTGAATATAGATACCCAAATGTAGTGTGCTTAAGGCTTAATATACTCCAAATTTTTATTACAGGAAGAGGTTTGGGGTTTTTTTTTTTCAGGAAATTTTGTAGGTATATCAGAATTTATTAATTCAGATGATTTTAGAATGAAAAAATATTCCTCACTTAGTTTGCCTTTTACTCTTCAGTCTTTCCTAAGTGTCACTGAAATGAGAGAAGGCTATTAATTAGGCTAGTCATTAGGCTAATAGCTAATTAGACCAGTATTAATGATCTTCTCTTAAACTGACTACCTTTCAATTGAATATAGTGAGTAACTGTAAAAAGACCAATATTAATAAAAATTATGTAAGAAGAAGGTTTTCAAGTTTTCACATCTTTTTCCCATGGATTTTTTTTTTTTTTTTTTTTTTTTGTCTCAACTTTTTCATTTTCCAATCTGGCTATTTACTTGAATAAAATAGCCATTCTAGATTTTTGGACCTGCAAATAGAAAGATACCACATTAATTTTTGCAGAGAAAAGCTTCATTGATTATGATTTTTTTTCTAGACAGAAGTCTTCCAACTGCCATTGTTTGGTAATGTTTTAAGCTGTTACTATTTCTTTATTATACAGAATAGCATACAGCACTAGTGCTGAAGAAACCTCAGACTAAATTCCTTTGCTAAAATTGATGCATTTCAAAGCAGGGAGAAGAAGAATTAAATCTATATTTTAAATTGTTTGAGGACTTTGAAGACCAAAAGTATTCTAAGTTCCTGATGATTACTTTATTCCTCTTCTAGCATAAGTTGTTTTGAAGGACTCAGAAAATGTTCAGAAAATGAAACAGTTTGAAGTCCCCTTGCAAGAAGCTCAGACAGGAAAGAATTTAGTGCAAACCTGAATGATTAAATTCGCATAAACAAAGCTTTATCTGATAAGATATCTGATAATCATCCAAAAAGAACAAAAATAGTATTTCTAAATAGATGTATGAACATTGCAGTACCAAAGCTTTAGAAGTAATTTATAGCTGAATATTTGCATAAACCTGCTTTTATCAATAAAGCTTTGCTTAGCCTATGTAGAGTAGATTGTATCTTGCATTACTGAGAGTGTTTGGGCCAAAATTTCATACCTTAAACTTCTGAGTGCAGTACTACAGTGAGCTAGATCTTTCTCAGCTGATAAAATTAAATTAGGGATGAATTTACACTGCATCAAACTCATTCATGAATCAGGAAGGCAAGATCTGGCCTCTTTTATAAGCTTGTTATTTCTGGCTTAGTCAAATTTTGATGAGATCACATCATTCTGTTAACATCTGTAAGTGATTTTTTTTTTTATATTTTCTTTAAACATGTGTAATCTTGATTCAAGTAGTAAAAGTAACTAGATAACAGCCCTTTTGAAACTTTTGGCAAGTTGTTTCTGCCCATTTTTTTTTAATAATTTTTCTGTTCTTCTTCACATTGTTTAATATTGCACTTTTATGTAGAAGATTCAACCTTATTAAATAATGGCTATTAAGATCACAATGTACACCTATTTTAATATTGTTTTCTTAAGCAATTGCAATGTAAGAAACAAGATGCAGCATGGGGTTTTTTATTCTAGTTTTAGATAAAAGTACCTCAAAGATTTAAAGTAATTTGGTCAATATGATTCTGTAAAAGATGAAATGTAGATAATGTTTCATATAATATATAATCCTGGACTGAGAGTTAATGTAAATTGTTTAAAGGGGAAATCCCTCCCTTTAGGAATCACTAAGAATTTCTGTAAGGCTGGGGTGTCGCCCCATCATGTAGGGGAAGTTGTTTGGTTGTAAATCTCTGCTGTTTGGTGCTGTCCTGAGAGGGAGCTTGAGCTCAGAAACTTAAATATGTGTTCTTGCAAGCCTTATAATTACTAAGGCATCGTGAGAAGACAAATAGCTGGACACTTTCTATTGAGCTCACATACAACTAGGATCTTAAAGTAGAAAGAATTTAATCTGCATAGGGAAGGATCTGAATGAATACATTTCCCATCGTATCTGCATGTGGATCACGATGGATAAAGACAGAAGTAATTGCTGAAAGGTAAGATCATTTTTCAAGACAGCAAGGGAAGCATGTCAGAAGTGAAGAGAGAGTCTCTAAAGGGCAAGTTGAAGCTTTTTCACTGACAACTACTCCCGTGTGTTCATTACATTCGGAAACTGATTTTTATCAGCAGATGTTTGATTGAAAAGTTCCAAAATTTCTATTAACTTACCGTGTTTCAAAGGACTCTAGGACTTCTTTATCTTGATGATGATAATTATGTGTAATATAGCGTCATTTGCAATTTGAAGTTATATTTTCAATTTGGTCTTGATTTGCTCTGGATTACTTTTTTTTTCCTGGGTGCAGATTACAGTCCATGACTGTAAGCAGTACTCTTGTGGGCTCTGAAGTTTAGCCTCACAAAAAAAAAACATGTACTAGCTTTTCTAGTACATTTAGTTTAGCCTCATAGTTACAGTAGGTGCTTACTTAGTGATGAATCTTGCAACCAAGGTGAAAGAGAGAACAGTAAGAGAAGTGACAGTGATGATAGAGCGATTTGTAAATGATCAACTCTGGTGAAAAAAGGATAGGAAACAAAAGGAAAGATCATAGTAATAGGAAAGAAAATATATTGGGAAAATCTTCCAGAAAATAAGTAGAAAGTCCTGCTTTTGCTGCTTTAGGCCAATTGCTTCCTATTAGCATTTTCATTTCAAAGCTGTGGCATATAGAACAATGTAAGAATATCTTTATGTAATACATATATGTAAGATACTCAAACATACTGTTATTTAAAACCATGTCCCTACATTTGCATACTTATATTTAAAAATAAAGCTTAGGGCCACTTAACTATTATTATTTTATTATTATTATGAAATATTAAAATTATTTCAGAAAAGACAGTAGGTTTGAGAGCTGTTCAATTTGATGTCACAATTTTCTGTTTAAACAAGGTTCCTACTTCTCTTAATTCATTGTGCTGTAAAAACATGTGAATAACTGCAAGCTGGTGAAAATGTTATATACATATTTATGCAAACTGTGGTCAGGCATGCACTTTTTGTGTTTACATTATCAAACTGCTGTCCTCAGATGTGTAAAACTTCCCTTTGCCCCATAGAAAATGGTGTGCACCGCACTGTGTGTTTTTTCTCTGCCTGTGATGTTTCTCACAGCCCTTAAAAAGCAGTGAAACTCTTCTGCACCAACAGATGTAGATCAGTCCATAGAGCTGATGGATCTTCTTTTGCAGTTTTTCAGTGCAGTGCCCTCTTCACTGTCAAGAAAAACATTTGAATTTAATACATAAAGAAGTAATTTTAGTAAAGTGATTGAATTTTTTATTTAAGTCTAAACTGATCTGAACCTGGATCACTGAGGAAGTAATTTCCCATTCTAAATTATAAGGTTGGTCTTCAAAAAAAAAAAGCTTAAAAATGGGAGTGGTAAAGAGAGTCTTATGTGTGATTTTTTAGTGTGCTTCTAGTCATCATCTTTTCTAACAAGCAAAGTGTTAAAAATAATGATTATTCTAGTAACATCCATATTGATCCCAAATCTTCCTTTTCTTACATATAAGAGCACATGATGTGACTTTTAAAGACTGTGGGTAGCCAGTTACCACAGATTTCCCCTTTTCAATACACTCAGGTGGCATCCTCTCTATTTTCTAACTGTTGTAGGTATGGACCATGAAGACACTGCTTATTTCCATACCTTTTCTCTTACTATTCTTTCCTTGTATCTTTGGATTTATTTTTTTTTTCCCATCCATTTGATTAGGTTCTCATTTAAAATGCAACTGAAAAAAAAGAAATGATAATCTTGAAACTACCAGTTTTCCATACCTGTGCCATTTTTCTACAAACCTTGCAGCGGTAGTCTAACAGTAAATTCAGAGAGAAAGTTGTGTGGGTTTGGGTTTTTTCTATTTGTTTTGTTATTCCTTTGGGTTGTTTGGTTTTATTTTTAGTTGTTTGTTTGTTTGTTTTGTTTGTTTCTGTTTGTGTGTGTGGTTTGGGTTTTGTTTTTTTTAAATATTCCCTACATAATTAGAAAAATAGGCATTTTAGGGATGTTTCAGTCCTCTGATATTTCCACGCTCTTTTCTTGTATTCAAGCCTAACAGATATTTTTTTCTTGTGGATATTGACTTTGTTTTAAACTTTCAGTATGGCCAAAAGCTCAGTTCACAGAGATGATTTCACAGGACCATTCTGATCCCTTTGCTTCACAACTTGCTTTGTGTTGATATCTGTGTATGATGACTAAAAGAAAATCCAAGCATTGGACTTCAGTTACACAATTAGATGAATTTCAATGTTGTGAATGAAGCAGCTAGATCTCTAAGAGTTACATCAGATTTTCCCATCCTGCTGTAATGATAATTTCTGTATGAAGTGGCAAGTTACATCACTTTATCAAACTGCTGTTAGATGTTGTGTGATGAAACTCAGTGGAAGTTTTACCAAAACTCTGAGTCTCACCCAAATAAAGCTTAGTGTTGCGGCTCCCTGAACTTCACTGTTGAGAATCAACTTAGTTTTAAAATACTGCTGACAGAAACTAAAGTTCTAGGTTATCAGGAAATTGGAATTAATTGTTTTTAATTTTAGGAGGAGGGTAAAGATCATTCTCAGAGGTTCTTCTGCTGTATTCATTTTTGCATTATGGGCAGTGTCAGCACAGGAGGAGAGAAAAACTATGGCAGGAGATGTTAGGATCACCATCCCTGCAGCTGAATGGCCATGAAGGTCAAGTTGTTCTTCATCCAAAGGACCTTATTCCAAATATATCTTAAATTTAAAATAAGCATTCAAGTTCTGGTTTAACAAGTAAATTATTTTTTGTTGCTGTTATTTTGTACAAGTTTTCCTATCCTAACTTGATTACATGCAGCACATTCCTTTCCTCTTAAAATCTTGCATTTTAAGTAAATTACCATTTATAAAACAATGCATTGATACTAGTAGCTCAAGCTGTGTACAGTAGAATGCCTAGAAAGCAAAGGGTATAAACAGTTTTGGAGCACACTTGACAATTTTTCTAAATAATGTGTTAGTATGAAGATTCAATTTCAAACACATGAGAGATTTCAAAAACAAGAGAGTTAGGTCTAAGTTATTTTTGCTGGAACTTGTTTCAGTACAGTAAGAATATGTATAGGTGAAACCCTAAGTAAAATAGAAAATAGTTTGGGTTGTTTGTTGTTTTGTTTTGTTTTTTAAACTGCGTGGTAGCAAATATAAAAATTGTACATTTCCATCAGTTTGCATCTTCCTGATGTGATTTACTTATATTTCAGCTGTTTAGTGAAAAGCTTTAACTGTGTACATTTGTTTCTTGACTATCTTCATGCAATGCTACCATGAAAGTCTGATTTGCAATGAGTAGTAGTATTTTAAGGGCAAGATCTATACATTCTAAATGTAATGAGGCAATTCCATTTATTTAGATTCCAGAGAGGTCTGACAGCTAAATTAAACCAGGCTAGTTATCAGGAAGGTAATGGGGAGAGATATAAAGCAGATGTATTTTTCTGAGATTCTGAAGCAGATTTAAACTTGTTTCAGCGAGTTTAATATCTGTGTAATCTGGAATATTTTCAATGTCAAAAGAATTGTCTAAATTTTATCTGTTGTGTTTTGTGCTTTGCTTGTTTACTTTTGCTGGTTACCATGCATTCTTTTCCCGTTTGCACTGATGTCTGAACTTTTAAAATTATTTCTTTTTTGAGATTAAACCACCATTACTGCATGTAGGTCATATGAATATTCCAAGAAAATGTGCTTTCACATTGTTCTCTTACATGTTATTCCCTACCCTCTTAAAACTTCAGCCTCCAGTTCCCATTTCTTTCAACTGATTATTGTCTTTATCCCAATACTCTTACCTTCTTCAGTTTTCCTTTGTTTTCCGCTTTCATGCAGGTTTTATGAGCAAATAGTGCTCAAGAATTCATTCAACTTGGTTTATTCTTTATGTAAGCAGGAATTGAACCAAAAGGAATGTTTGTATTTTTTGTGTTGGTTTTCTTTCTTAGCCTCTTTTTCTTCACTTACTTTTCTTTGATTCTCAGGCTCCATTAATCTCTTGGACCATGATCTTCAAGTGTCGATGTTGATCCTTGCACTTCAAATGAGGAAGTGCTGAGAGACAACACCAGTAAATTACTGATGTGTGTGATTTCTTATGCTGGATAGTAATAATCATGACTAACTCAGTTTTACTGAGGGTGGAACACCAGAAACTATATTATATGTTGTATTAAGATACATATTGAAACTTCATGTTTCAAAGTGATATTGATTGACTAGAACTAATTCTATCTAATTCTAATGTAACATTTCACAATATATATATTCAGATATATCTGAGATTAAAAATAGAACAGAGTGTAAGTTTGGGGATTTCTTTTTTATTCAATATTGATTTCTAAAAAGAATATTCAAAAGTATTGATTTTTTTTTTTATTCTGTGGTCTAATTCATCTCATTTTACTTATTTGTGTGTTTCACTTCTGTTCAGCTAGCTTTTAGGCTTAGTCTCATATTTTAGGCTTAGACTTCTTGCCATATTTTAATGAAAACTAGATGGAATCTGAAGGAGCCTATTTGTGTACAGTAGCCAAGAATTTTTTCAGTGCTTTTTAGCAGGAGAATTATGATGATTAGACCATGTAGACTAAATCTTCCTCCTTAAGATCATCACTGTACATGTTAATATTCAGGAAATATCTGACAGTAATGTCAGTGTTGAAGTTAATATACAGTGTGTTTTTGAAAATCAACTACATTTCCTCTATCTTAAACCCCTTTTCTGTGACACATTTGTGGAAAGTTATATCTTGCAAGATACATTACTTGGAGGTTGGCATTGCAGTTACAGAATATATAATCAGGATCACATCTTAGGTTTTCAAAACAAAATGGATATGTTAATTTATATTATCTGCTTCATTTTGCAATTTAAGTGATTATTTTTCTATTTGCAGATACCTACACCTCATACATAAGGTATACCTCTATGTTATTAATTTAATTTCACAAAATTTTCTTTGAGTATTTGGCTGAGCAATTGTCTTGAGTGGTTCATCCTGAATTCAGGGTTAGTTACATACACACCTACACACTTGCATTCTAATTACATGTCAAGATATCAAAAGCATTTTTTGCCTTGAAAGCAGAAGCAACTTAGCTTTGGATTTTAATGACTAATTTATTTATTTATTCCAGTTTCAACATTAGCAGCTTTTAATATTACTGATTTATTCTCAAAGGATACTTTAAAAAATTATACCTCCAGTGATGTTTAACTTACTTGAAATTCATGAAGAATTTTTATTTGGCAAGGTGAAGGTAGTAAAATTGCTCTGAGACAGCTCAGGGTCTTTGTCTGAGGTCCCAAGTGTAATTGTTATTTGTCTGGCTTTCAGAACAAATGCTGTAGAAATTCTGCTTTGTTCAAGAGCGCAAATCTGAACTCATATTCCTCTGGGTATGTTCTTTCATTTGATGTTAGCAATCCCCTCTTCATTGTATTATTCTTCATACATATTGATTTACTAGTGGCTAAGGATGTTCAGTACTCCATTGGCAGACTCCGAGAGGCAATGAAATCATTCATTTTGATTATCTCTCTTTTCAACATTTTTTTTTTTTCTCTCCATCATAATTCAAATAAGCTGAACCTGTAAAACTATGTGCTAATGAACACATGATGTTTTCTCAGGAATAAATTTTACATTTATAGTGTCACAGTAGAGTCAAGGCACTCTTCTTTGTATTTCTGTGTTTTCCTAAATGAACTCAGATATCTGATAATATTTGGTAAGTTACATTCTTTAGGTGTCAGTTTGGAATAGAAAAAATTGCATCAGACTATATAAAAGTGCTCTGGCTTTTGTCTTTTTATTGCTTTAGTCATTTTACTTTTTCATGTTTAGTTTTTTTCCACAAACTTGCATTTACATCATTTGACTGGCATTGAAACTGTTTGATATTTATTTGATTTAGAGAGACTTTGTCTTTCTTGTCCTCTTTGTTGTAAGCATGATATAGAAACAGGTGAAGAAAATAAGAGAAGAATACTCCGTCTTTCACATCTGTGACATGGCATGAAAGATGAAGAATAGGAGGCAAGAAAAAACTGAAATCTGTTTAATTCAAAAGAAAGAAACAAACTTGGTAATTAAGAGCACTCAGGATCTTTAGAGTCTACTGAACACATCTGTCTTAATTTTAGCAGAAAACTATACATACAATATACCATTGTTTAGAATAAATTGCTTTAAATGGGGAAAGCAAGTGAAAAATGAACATAACGTGCCAGATGATTCTCCAAATTGTTGTGAACTCTGGTGATGAGTATCTAACACCTTAAATTTTCTGGGCTAGGTTCAAACTTTTGCTAGAAAAAGAAATCTCCAGAGAGTTATGGGAAAAAAAAAAAAAAAAAAAATATATATATATATATATATATAGATAGATAGATAGATAGATAGATATATTCTGGTTAAATTTGATTCTCTGTTGAAGAAATTAAGTCCTGACTGTTTAACCAGCCCAGCAGTGTTTCATGCCAGACAGAAAATGGATGTAGCTCCCAGGGGTGAAATTGCCAAAGAAACCCTGGCTTGAAAGTAGATGTGATTACTCACATAAATGGTAGAAAAGTTCATTTGGCTTTTACTTTAAGTACAAAATATGTCTCTGCACTTTTCTAGGTTGCTAATCATCTCATATGTGGAGGAAGATTCAGTGGATTCAGCTCCTGAAACCACTTAGCTATTACATTACATAAATCTGGTGCAATAACACAGTTCTGCAATTTATGTTTCAAAAGTCACTCTTAGAATCGTTTTGATACAATTACTGTAGATGAATTTCCAGTCGGGATTGGGTGTTTCAGAAATTGTTATTGACCTACAGAACCCCAGTCATTGAACCCAGCTCATCTCAGTATTAGATCTAGTGGAGCTGATACCTCTCACCGTTGTTTGAACTTGCTGCCTTCACTCAGCTCCCTGTGCTGCCATGTATTTTTCACTGCACTGGTAGCCAACTCTCTCTAGGAAAGTCAGGCAAGGTCAGCCCAAAGTGTAGCATAGTTTTCTTCCTCTAGTTCTTTCATTAATCATTACTCAAAATTACCACTACTCCTGGGTTAAACCTGGTTGTGTGAGATCAGTGCCATTCACGGTTTCCATTTATTGGATTTCCACAGTATTTTCTGAAGTTAGTTACTGAAACTGAGTTTTGTCTAAAGCCTACAAGTAACTAATCAAAATTATCTGAATATGCTAGTTGAGTGCTAATGACCAGAGGATGTCAGGATTTTAGTTTTATACAGCTCCTAAGAATGACAACTCTATCAGTCTTGCTTCTGAATTTATTTTATGCAATATAATGCAGGACAGAATGGTGTGTGAATGTCTTTCAATAAGCCACCCATCACCCAGATGATCTTTGGAGCTTTTGGGAACTTTTAAATTGTGTGAATAAGTCCTGTCTTACCATATGAGACATCTTTTGTAATCATGGCACAAAGTGTGTGTGTGTGTGTGTGGGTGTGTGTGTGTGTGTGTGTGTGTGTATAATGCACACGTATATTCGCCTATTGAACCAGGAGAAGCTGTATTTTTATCACACCTGAGCAAACAGAACTCCAGATCAGACAAGGAGACACACTGTGGGGAGCTGAATAGGTCCAGAGTGTTTCAAGTTTTTAGATTTTGGACTCAATGATCTTAAAGACTTTTTCCAGCCTAATGATTCTATGATTCTGTGATCTGTGGCCTGTCTCTGATAATAAGCCTTATGCTTGTCTGATTGTAGGTTAAACATTTCTTGAATAGTAGTAATATGGGTGAGAAAGATTATTAGAATAGATTTAGTTTGCAAAGAGATGCAAATCAAGAAAAAATTCTGAAATAAATAATTAATACAAATTTTCTGTTGACTGTAATGATAGAAAAAGGCACTGAAATAATGTAGAACTACCATTTGATAGACAAATTGTATTTGTGATAATAATTGTTGAGAAGTGTAATGTATGGCTTCTGACAAGAGCTGGCACCTTTTAATTTCTAATTTAACCTTTGCGGAGTTTTTATCTAATCAAATCATTAAATGGATAGAAATCAGTTTACCAAGCTGGCATAAAGGCTTAGTATAAAACCTACACAGTAATTGCAATTTTTATTTTTATGCTGGTACACTGACAACAGTTTTGTGATCTGTTTTCAACCAACAAGAGGATTATGAAGACTAAGAAAAGTGCTAACCACTGGTAAAAATAAGTCTGTGGCCTTTCACTGTAAACATTAATAATTGAAATATGAAAATAAACATGGAATAGTTTTGTTGACAAATAATTTGAGACAATCCTATGTCACTAGAATTTTCCAGTATTGAATAAAAGACAGAGAAAGTCCGTATGACCCTTCTTTGTTATAAATATTGCCACTGATCTAGTGGGTGGCATCCTGGTCCATAGCAAGGGGAGTTGAAACTAGATGGGTTTTAAGGTCCCTGCCAGCCTGAGCCTTTCAATAATGATGATGATTCTATGTTTTTTTCCTATTTAAATCATTGTTCACTTGACTTTATTTGTTTATCACTTTTCTGTCTCAGATAGAGATGGGTTAACACTGGTACTGCTAGAGATTGTACATTTTTGTTCTAGTATTTCTGAGTATTTCTTTGTGTTTACTTCTGTATAACACATATCTTTGGTTTTAGAGAAATCAGCTTCACTATTAGAGATGCATTTGTACTTCCTTGTAGCTGCAGTGCTTCTCCCATTTTCATCATGGTCTCTGACATTATTTTCCCAGTATATTTTCAGCTTCATTATGTATATTTGCCATATTTCAGACCTAATGTCCTGTTTAAACAGGACTCCTGAATCAGGTAGCAATTAAGAGGAATTGAGCAGCATCTATTAAAACATTCCTACAATGAACTGGACTTCAGTGAGTATGTTATGGAATTAAGGTTGGCCCCTAAGCCAAAACCGGAACAAATGGGAAAATCTCAAATTCTCCAGTTATGTAGATTATTCTGGAGCCTGCTTATTAAACATGCAATTGCAATCCTCTCCAATCTATTTGTATTCCTGCTTCCCATATATATTAGAAAGGAAAGGACTAGTTTAAAGCATAATTTATTCTATGATCATCTTTCTTGTCAGTTGTTTTTCTTTTACTTTTTAAATTTGTCTTTGTTTTTATTTTGTTAGAAAGTGACGTACTTGAATGAAACCTAGCTTTGTAGATCCCTATGTTAAATACAATGTGGATTTTAGCACTAAGACCCAGCAGGGTGTCTCTTTGTCCTATTTTGACAGACAAACCATGAAAGTACTCTAAAGTTTCAAGTATGCTTTAGGAAGGCCAGTTCATTTTATGCAGTGTGAGGTCCATGTACCTTCAGCACCTAAGTAACCTGCTTAGATGCAGCCCTTCAGTCAAGGTGTTGGTGTGCAATCTCTGAGGTTTACTTCAGGTTTGCTGAGCTTCTGTGTCCCTGGTGCCTTATGAGAGGCAAAGGATTTAATATCAGAAGTGTCATTTGTGACCTTTCATCAATCATAATTTTATTGTGAGGACTGAAAAGATATGAGAGAAAGAGGCACCTACATCCATCCTGTTCACATTTTGGACTGTCCTGGAATGCATTTGGGATAAAAATGGGTCCTGAGGCAGGGGGGCAAAGCTGGTCTTGCTGAGCATAGGAGAGCAGATGGGGATTCTCCATTAGTGAGCCCTGTGTCCAGCGTCACGTAGCTTGGCAGCTGTGTGAAAAGCAGAGCACCCTTCCTACATTAAAGGAGTGGCAACTGTTGGTTGTGGATTGTTGACTGCTACATAGATAACATACATAAATACACATGAATTTGCTCCGTTTATAGTTGCAAGGAGAAGATTCTTGTTTTGTAAAAAAAAGTAAATTACAATAAACTTTGGAACTTCACCAAATCATATTTGTGTAGTGTATGATACTTTCTTAGACCATGAAAGGTGCATAATCATTACTAATTAAATAATTAAATATATTAATACTTCTAAAAGAAATTTCATTATTAAATAAATTATATATATATATATTTCCCAGTATTTCAAAAGTTGCCTAGAGTCTTGAGGGGGCCTTACCTTTTATTTTTGACCAAGTTAAAAGTGTTTTAAATTAATCTTATTGTTCAGAATTATTTGTTTAATAATAATAATAATAATAAACATCTGAATACAAATGGTCATACCTGCATAAACAGGAATAAGAATGCCTCTTGTAAATCAGCTTATCTGAAACTGATTTGTGAACTACAATCAGCGGTTATATAAAATACTTTTGAAGCATATTATCAGTATTTTAACTGGTTACTGGTTAAAATTATAAGCAGGTTTCCAAAGCACTTTTTATAGTTTAGATCAGATACTGTGGTTCTTAACACAGTAAGCTTTATTTAATGAATCAGCATTTTAAGAGTAGCAAGTGCTGATGGAGAAATGTCTTTGAGGCTCATAAGCTTCATGACATCTGCCTGGCAACCAATGCCAAAGTCTGAACACAGAAATACAAAATTGCTTTCATTTGTAGGAGCAAAGTTCAAACAACTTCTGAAGCATTTCAGGAAATGGATTGGACCAGTTTACACTTGCATGCAGGCTGGCCTTACTGTTTTTACATCTTCAGCAATGCTTACTATTTGCTACTTTTTCATCACCATCAGCATTATGCTCCTTATTTCGCATATATTAAACTTCAAAATTATACTTTTAGAGTGGTAGTTCATAGAATTATAATCTCATGATTCTGTATAATATCTGAATCATAAGCCAGTAAAAAAGTTCAAGGTATGCTGTCTGTATTAATTCTTGTATTACCATCAGATGCATGAAAAATTGCATTTTGAGTCACTCCTGTTCCACATTATTTTTTTTTTCTTTAATGGAATAATTCTAAATTTATGTTTTTGTGTAACTTTAGAAACAGAATGCTTGAGTCTCTGATTTCAACCTATTCCACAGAATTATCAATATAATTAGGAAAAAACCAAAAAAACCCCACCCTGATTGTAGCCTATCAATATTTTGAATTTTGAGGCTAAAGACCAATATGTATTTCTTTGATTTCTTTTACAGGAAATCTCTTTAGAAAATATCCACTGTCTGTAAAACTTACATACTTCACAGTACACATAATCTTTTGTAGACAATTATTTGAAATTTCATTTTATAAAATATCAAGGCAAAACTACTTTCTGGATAAACATGGGCTAATATAAGCTTTCTGTGCTAAAACCCATTTACAAAACACATCCATAACTTGTAATTTTGTTAGTTTAGAAAACTAAAAATAATAGCTGTGTTCAACTGTCAATACAGTGTTTAGTTAATTAGTATTATTCTGATACCTTACCTCTTGACATTAACAAAGCTATTCATGTTTTTTTAAGTGCTGATTTTGGTGCTTCATTGCACGAGTTATGAGCAGAAATATGTGCACTTAAATGATAGTATATAACTCCAGCTCAGTACTACAGGGTAACAAGGTTCAAAGGGTATAAAATTTGACCAGATTCAAATACATTTAAAAACTGGGGACCAAGGAAAAAAAGGCAGTAATCCATGCCCTTTTTCCCTGAGAAGAAAAAAGCCAGAACCTATTCATTATCATGTTCTGGAAATGTCAGTTACTTCATTGATGTCAACTGTTTTGCTTTGTCTTTATCTCATTCCTGTTTACATATCAAACATTGCTAAATGCAAAGCAGCTTTTCCGCACTAAGCAGAATACATTGTCCTCTCATATTCACATGAGATATTTAAAGAAATAAAATGTGTGCTGAATTTTCTTACTCTGTGAGTTTGTATGGTAGAATTAGTGGGAATTATTTTTGAAAGGTAATGGCTTGCTTTTATGTGCTCAATACCCTTCATCCCATCTGAAAGCATTTTTTAAAATATATGTAGAACTGTGAAGTCATTAATTTTCAGTCAGGCCAAACAATCCTAAAGTTTACTTATAGTTAAATCACATCTTGGGATTTAGTAAGGAGTCACAGAAATAGCTAAACTTTTACAAAAATTTAATGTATTTTGGAGAAATACTTCACAAATATTTAATATGAGGGAAGTAAACTGACCTAGTTGTAAGAAAACTGGATTTTAAATGATTACATTTTATCTGTAAGTGACCCATATCTGAGATGCTACGATTTCTACCTGAAGTTAAAGTAAAAATTAACAGATCTTGTAATGTTGAATTTTTAGCGATGACCATTGTGCTTAATCAGGGCTACTACCCTGAACTGGATGGGAAGGAGGAATGGGGACTGCAAAGGAAAAATGCCTTTCACACGATTGTGCAAGTACATGGTTCATTGGGCAGCACTAATAAGGGGAAGGAAGGGATTTAGCTTGTTAATCCATGCTTCTTAATACAATGTCACATTAAATGACACCCACAACATGCATATTGATTGTGTTAGAGCTGGAACCTGATTATGAAATACCGCTTCATCCTCCTGTGACATTGGCTCTCTTGAGAATTTTCAAGCAACAAAGCATCAGCTAATGAAGATTTTGTAATAATGTTCTGGTTTAGACTTTATATAATGACAAGTAGATCTGAAAGATAAGTCTGTGTGGCTCATTGTGAAGGGTATCAGAGACTCCCCAGATGGTGTTGAGCAAAAAATGCCACGGCTATGTTGGGGCAGGGGTTTGTCTAAGCCAAATAGCTAAATACTGTGTTTTCTGCACTATGCCTAGGTGATACAGTTACAGTTCAGGAATGCTTGTGTATCTTTGGAATCTCCATTATATATAGTAGAAATAAATGTGAGATAATGTTATATAAAGGACTAAAAATTGCATAAACAATGCTTGGGACAGCTTAAAGTCTAGGTTGCCAGCACTACTTATTTCCTCCAGTCTTACTAACACACCTCAGTCTGCCTTTCCTTCTTTCTCAGTGAACCAGAACTCAATACAGGGTGTTCACCTATAATTTCCAGTTATTGATATTTGTTTTGGTACTAAGATTCAACTGAAATCAGTGGCACGAAGCGTGTGTTTGAAGTTTGTTATGCAGAAATGTTTTGCTGAATTGGGACAATACATAGTGGTGAAATAATTCATTATTCTACTTCACAGTACGTGTAAACCTGGCAAGAAAAGAAACCAACTTCTTGTTTTCCCAGTGGCCTAAAATCACTAACTATGATGCCATATGGGCATGGTCTGTGTCTGGTTTTGATGCAGCATTTTATAGAAGCTTGCACTGAGAGCATATTTGTGTGTGATTTTTCTTAATACACTTTAATTAAGATCAAGCTGTAAGAAAAGCCTTTACAGCACTAGAAGAAAATTAATGATTCCAGCAGGAATTCCTGAATCTATTCAGTCTGACTGATGTGCTCTTCTCTAGGCTATGGGCACAGTCTTTCCCACCAGTATAAAGCTGACTTATGGAGTGTCTCATGCCTAGAAAGTGGCAAACCAGTTATATTTCCTGCTCATCATCATGACTGGAAAGAATTTGTGCACCTCTGTGTGAGGGGGAGATACATGTAGGAAATCATATCCAGAATGAAGGTGATGTTTTGAAAGAGCCTGGTTTCAATCATCTCTTCTAAAGTTCTTTAACTGGACAGCACATAATGGTTTTGGAGAACTATTGCATGACAGATTTCCATAGACTTACAGCATGATATATAAAAAAACAAAAGAAACCAAAACACTCCCCCGAAAAAAAACCCCAAACACCAAAACTCCAACAAAACCAAAACGAAACAAAACAAAAATCCACCAAAACATGGGGGCTTTGTCCTAAAAGTGAGAATAAAAACCTTCTGGCTTGGATAAATAAATATTAAGTATCAGGATCTCATTTTTTAGATTTTTCTTTTTTTAATATTTTGAATTCCTGAAGGAAGATTAAGGTTTTTATTTTTATGTCATTTTTGTAGAAGAAATAAGGGCTTTATAGACAAAATCCAAAATCTCTGATTCACAGTATGATGTGCAGTGGCTTGCACTGCCTAATTAAGTATTGATAGAGAGTCCAGTATTTAGTGATTAGTTTATCTTATGTATTTATTCTTTGCTCCTTTCTTTTCCCAATAATTTTGAACTCCTTTTAGCAAAAAATATATACTATATTTTGTGTTGAATTGTGCTAGAGTAGGGGTTGATACTATCCTATTTCTCTACGGGTTAGTTTAGAGGTATCCTCCTAACAGCAGAGAAATGCCATGTGGACAAGTGGATCAGCAGAAGAAAGCACACCATAGAAGTTTTAATTCCTCACAGGAACCAGTTGACCAGGTGTCTCAGAAAAGAACAGATTATGACATTCAGCTCTTCACATGCATTTATTTTCTTTTTCTTTTTTCTTTTACCAACTAAAGGAATATAAACAGAGAAAAATAATATTTTCCTTTGCTCTCGATCTAAAAAGGTCTCCAGAGATATGTTATGCAAAGGTCCAAGCCTTTGTCACAGGACAGGATCTGCTGTGCAAACAGAGGGGTCCTTTGAAAATCTTATGTCGGGGCCGCACAAAAGAAAGAAAACTTTTTCCTGATTTGTGAGCTAATGCCAGGGCAGTTTCATCTGTGTTCTCATCATGTTCCCAGTTTTTATCAAGACCATGATTCTATCATTCCCAGATCTTGAAACTTGTGATTTTCTACCTCAGGATGGTGTTTGGAATAAGCGAAGTTTCTGTTGTGACTTCAAGCCCTATCTTTTTTTCACTTCATAAGTGAAAAAGCATAAGAACTGAAGTCTAAGTAGTTTGAGTTCATTTACTGTACACCTTTACCCAGAAGCCCAGTAGAATAAAGATTTTGTCCCCCCTGAGGGATTACCTGCAAGAAAGGATTCTTTTTCAGTCATCCTGGTAGCCTTATTAATAAATAATTTTAGGTGGAAGGTACAAACCATTTACTGTCTAGATACAAAGTCAAGCTAAGTTGTATTGGCCTGGAGATGTTGTGGTGGTCATAGCATGTATCCTGATAATTATTTTGAACCAGCTTGCATTGGATATTTTCATCAGCTCCAAGAGATTAATCTTATGCCCCAGATATTTTTCAAAAACTTCAGGTATTTTGAAGGTACAAAAACAATTTTAAAAGAGGGTGGGTTTTTTTGCTTTCTAGCTCATAAAAAGCAACTAAAGTGACTGGAAACTTCCTGATGATAAATTAGTCATATCAGTTTTTCTGAAAATTTGAGGTTACCTTCTATAAAATTTGAGTTTTCTAAAATTTTAAGAAAGAAAGATGATTTAGAAGTTGGTGTCAAAATATTTGTTTTCAAGATCAGAAGGAAATTTCTTCCTCATAAAATAATAATAATGTATTGCTTTTTTAACTACTATCTAGACTAGTGGAACGGGTTGCTGAACTAAGCAAAACAGCAGAAATATTGTCATCCTATTTTGACTCATCCTTTGGTAGGGATCTGGTGTTTAAGACCATTCTGATTTTAGAACACTGTCATCCCTTCAGATATTGAACAATGTAAATTTCAGATCAAATTTTACTCGTCCTCAGATATAGCTCTAACACCTGTAGTCAATTTCTGTATTTTAGGGACTACTTAAAGGTCAAGGTAATGTCTCCAACAATTAAAGACTTTTCTTTGCTTGATGTCCCACTTTTCTGAGGCCAAAATTATTGATATTACATGAGAATGAAGAAAGAAATCCCAGCTTATCTGAGAAATAAATCCAGTGTATTTCATAGGATCACAGAATAATTCATTTTGGCAGGGACTTCAGGGGGTCTCTACTGTACTGCCTGCTCCAGTCAGGACCAGCTGGCAGATCAGATCAGGTTGTTCAGAGCTTTGTTGAGTCTTGAAAACCTCCAGGTATAATCCTTCAGTGTGTGGGAATGTTCATCTTTCTAATATTTTTCTCAGTTTTCTGTAGTTGACATTTAATGAACGGTTTTGTTCCTAAGTCTATTTTCTGATAAATTTTTGCTGCTGCTTTCCTCTGGGTTTTCTCTTAACTGATGCAGATTTTCCTGAAATGGGATGCCCCAAATCACACGGAGCAGTCCAGTTCAAGCTTTAACCATGTTAGTTTCATGAGTCCTATGTTGGCCTGTGCAAATAAAGCCTGTGCATCATTATATATGATGATTAATTTTTTTGCATTATCAAGGCATACTTGACTCTCATTTAGTTTATAGTAGATACTATTCTGATGATCCACTGCCTAAATCATCCTTACCTGCCTTGAATTTGTACAGTCAGTTATCCCTTTGTCTTATTCTATATTTGTTTGCTGTTGAATTGTATTTTTTAATAGTCATTTCTGTTTGGCCTAATTACTGGACAAAGTGTGCTTTCATCTGATCTCTGTCGCTCTTCTGACCAATAAAACAGGATACCCTTATTCAGCCCCTTGCTTTTCTGTGCAGTTTTAATTGGTTGGTTTTGGTTGGATTTTTTTTTTTTTTTTTTTTTTTTTTTAATTATTAAAGATATGTCCTCTGTTTCTAATCTGAGCACAGATTATTCTGAGTTTAAAAAAGCAGGAAATGAAGCTTTTTGCCTGTAACCTGAGGGGTTTCTTTACTGAAGATCTTGACTGTGGCTGCTGAGATCCTTATTACCACAAGCAGCATTTACTTCACTATCATTGTAATAAAGTTTCAAGACTTTTCTGTACTGATTTTGTACTGTTACCCTTATATCAAACCTGATATAGACCAGGAAGCCGTAAAACAAAATGGAGATGTGTCAGCACTCATCCTCCATCAGGAAAGGAGTCAAGTGGGAAGCAGCTAGATGCTAGCTTAAAAGCAATCCCAACCCCCTTTTTTTACATCATAGGGCTTTATCCTAAAATTTTACAGTGACTTAGAACCACTTAATGATATAATCCTTCCAAGAGTTCTTTTAATTATTCATGAGAAGATGTATTTACTTCAGGAAAGCCCTCAGAAAAGAAGTGTCCATCTGGCAAATCCACGGTTCATCTTCATCTTTAATTGAAACTCAATTCTAACTGTCCAGACAAAAAGGAATTTCTGATGAACTGGTCACAACCTACTAATCTCTTTCAGACGGTTTCCCTGCCAGATAGGACTTGAGCCACTGCAATGAAGTAGATATTTCTCTGTCATACAGAGCAATATATATATATAGGTGCAAGGCATAAAATGGCTGCTCTTACAGAATACTTGAACATTTCAGGTGTCAGATTCTACAAATGTAAAGTGGTTAGGGTAGTGTTTTGGTGATGTTTTACTTTCTTAGTGAAATATCAAGGTTTATTATCAGATTTCAAACTTGTTGATTTTTGTCTTTTCACAGATTTTATATAAATGTTGCAGTTCTAAGAATAAACAGAAATTACATGAATTGTTTATATTGAATGAGGCAGATCACCTTGATACTAAATGCTCTTGGGTTACAGTTCAAAAGAAAATAATGTAAATCAGGTATTATTTTGCTGAGTTTCTGTCAGCAGCAAACTGATAGCCAAGAGATAGTTTCTTTTTAGTCTTTGCTTGTCTTAGATAGTTGTAGCTTTAGTCTCATTATTTGCTCAATCATTTAAGCAGAGGATTAATTACTTGAACAAAGTTTTTAACTGGTGGCCTTATATAGGAAATTTTGAAATACGCTTATGTCACACAAGTTCACTATTCTTCAGGTAAGCTGAATATGTAAGTTGAATAATTGTGATGAAGTATAACAATTATAATGAGAATGATAAGGTAAATATGTAAAGTTAATTATGGAATTAGAGGTGTGGTTAATGTTTAAGAGTTGAATGTCATACTAAAGTACTTTCTTTATACTCTTGGTTGTACTAGTCAGTCATTCTAATGATGTTTCAAAGATTGCATTTTATGATGAGCAATATACTAAAAAATTACCACCACTGAATTTTTCTTCTAGACAGTATTTTTTTTCCTTTTAGAGACTAGAATTGATGAGATTGCTAGAGAGTTGCAAATTAGAACTGTTAGGAAAAAAAATCGGAAAGAAAAACTATACAGTCCCTTACATTTCTCAAAAGATTGTCTATCTAATGTAACAGTGTGCTTTACTGAAAGTGACTATATGACAATTCAATTAGTTTACCCTGGTTAAGAAAAGAAGTTTTGTGAATCAGTAGAGTTTCTTCTTTTTAATATAAAATCTCTGACCATGTCTTTAAAGCTTTTTTTTGTGTGCTGATAAAATGTCAGATAAAAGCACTAGACCAATGCAAATGTCAGCTTGGGGTAGCTTTTAAACAAATAGTTACACAGCCAGCAGAAAGGGGTTAATTACTAGAACTGCATCTTTGGTTTGTCACTTTTAGAAGAGGTATAAATAGAATTTTTCTGAGTAGCTACCTTCAGTTACAGGGCTCAACTTCATACAAAATCTGAGAATCTTTTTCTAAAGCTACAGGCAACTAATGTGAAGGTGCATTTTCAGAATGAATTTGCACACAGAGATGTACCAGTCAGGCTAGCAAAACTGAACTAAGTAAGCATGAAACTGGTGCACAGCCTGTGAGCATCAGGTATTATAGAACATCTACTCTGGATTGTATAGCAGTAGAACCTCTTTTACTAAAATTATCAGCAACAAAGAACTCAGGAGTCACCAGATCCGGTTTACATTTGAACACAGACTATTTTGTTAGAAACTTATAGGAACATTACACACACTCATGTAACATCATAGGTTTTCATGGCTATAGTTTACAATAGCAAAAATCTAATGAAGAATAATAACTAAAATCCCCATGGTAGGTTCAAAATATAAATTTTAATTTATAAGTTCAGTTCCTCTTCATCACCAGCAATGCCATTCTGCCCAGGCTACTTGAATGTCAAAAGACAAAAATGCACTAGAAATATGACACCTCCTGGAAAAATTTTACATTTTATGGAGAAGTGATGCATCTTCAACCAAGGAATGTTTATTATTATTAGGACTTTTACACTGTGACATATCTCTTTCCCCTTTCCTTAATTTTGTAAGAGAGGGGACAATTTAAGATTTGTTCTGGACTCTAGTTCTTAAACAAAAAGAGGTGACAATAGTAATATTGACACAAATGGTGTCTCAAAACCTTTTAGTCCTTAACGTCTTTAAGGTGTAAAGAATGAGCTGCCAGGGAACTGTTTTAAAAGAAAAATAAAATTCTATCCAAATGTTACTCTATTTCTGAGGCAGAATGAATTTAATAATAAGGAAAGTATGTTTCCTTGTATGGCTAGAAAGCATTATGTTGCAGTACATGTTTCCTACATTTTGTGAGGGCTGTATGATACCCATCAGCAGTTCCAAGTACTCCATACAATTAATCCATCCTTAATATGAGTGTACTCTGTATTATAAAGATGTAACAGTCAAATCTTCAAAGCAATGTTCGATATTTCATTAGTCCTTAAATAGTTTGGAAAATGAGAGGACCTTATGAAATATTATAAAATAATTTAATTGCTTTTAGGGACTGGGGAAACTAAATTGAAGTGCACCTTAGAAAAAGTCCAACTGCTTCCCTTTCCAAGAGCACCAGCACATCTGCTGATTAAGTCTTCAGGATGTGTATAGCTGGGAAAGTCAGATTCTCTTCCAACAGGCATGTCCCAGCAGCTGCTACAGTTTATAGATGGTTTGTTAGAGCCAGAGGCACCCGTTTTGGCAGGTGCCCATTTTGCCCCCTGCTGTATCAGCAAGCGCTGTGCCGAAGGCCAGAACAGGCGCATGTCACATCACGCCACAGCTCTGCGCTTTCCTCTCAGAGGGTGAGTGTTCTGCAGCACTCTGATGTGCTGCAGCCTGCTTTCAGGGCTGGTGGTAGTGCTCACACGGCCTTTTGCAACAACAGGACTCACTAGCACTTCGGCTGTGCAAAAAAAGTGCTGGTTAAATGGGGTTGCTTAAAAAGGAGAAGTGTGGAGTATTCTCTTCACAGAACAGGAAAGAATACTCCCTGCTCAGTACACAGAGAGACAAAGAATTATTTAGGGAGAAAACCACTGAGGAGGAGGAGGAGGGGTTTTTTTTCAGAAATGGCCATATGCTTCCAACTCCTACAGCATTCGACAATAGAATATTTTGACAGCAGAGTGGCTGCTGCTGTAAATCTCCTAATTATGGATCAAAAGTGCCACCAACTCATGATGCCATAGCATGTTACTGGCATAAGCTCATGTAGCAGAACTCATGATGCCATAGCTTGTCACTGGCATAAGCTCATGTAGCAGTTCAGGAGAGTAGAAGATTTTCTGATGGATTAACCTTTACACCAGAAGGTTCTATGTCAGATTCAGTATTAGATGTATTCTAGGTTCCTTTTGAATCTACAGGCAATGTAAAAACCCCAGGAAAAAAATCCAGCAACAAACCAAAAAGCCCCACAAAAAAGCCAACCCAACAAAAAAGGCCCTAAAGCATAAAGCTGGCTATACTTTGTTTCATCTGCTCTAGCTGACTTGACAGCTGTACTATCATTTGTACTTACCTCAGTCTGACAAAATTTGTTTTAGTAACCTCAAGGAACCAGTGCTAAGCACTGACAGTGATGCTCACAGACCCACATTCTCAATGGTTTGTGAACCACCAGCTTTATCCACTGATGTGAGAGACTTGTTCATACTTGAGATATCTTCTCAGTTAGTCCTCCTGTGAGTGTAGAAGGTACTTATGCAGCCAGGCACACATTTTTAACCCCATCATTCTTCTTCTGCCCACCTGCTGGGGTAAATGATGCCATTATCACTGCAAAGGGAATCCACACTGCTAAATATGGTATGGATTCATTAAAAATGAACTTTATGTTTCATTGTGGGTACTATTTAAACCTCATTATCTGTTAAAAAAGTGAAAATGCTAAATAATTCTTCCTACACACATTCATGTAAAAGGGTACCCTTATAAGAACGATCACCCCTAATAGAGTGTTGCTAGACCTTCTGTAGTAGGAGGAGTTTATTTTCAAACTATGTCTCCTCTATGAGAATATGATTGTAAACAAGAATTGTCAAAAATTAAACCAGTTTTGTTTCCTATATTTAAGTGACAAATCATGGACTGAACATCACTAGAAAACAGAATAATTTTTGAGAAGTTTTGTTGTAATTGAAGGGTGAGGGCTGAAATGCATGTAAATTGTCCACCTTTGTTGGTGTAGTGCTGATGTTATTTGGACATAAGTGTGGAGAGTTCTTTTGTTTATTTAAGTGACCTTTATGAAGATTGTCGATTATGTGATGAATGTGTATTTTAATGATTATGATAATTTAATGAAAACAATAAAAGAAAATACCTTACATTCTCAGCATTGTGTGATTAGAAGTCAGATCCTGTAAGATATTCAGTCACCTCATTCTTAGTGATTTCAGCTCTGTGAAGATACCTGAATACTGCTAAAAATACACTTACTTCAAGAGGGTGAAAATAAATTGTTGTAAAGGCTAGATTGCTGGACTTTTCAATAATATATTTTCCTACAGCTTGTGATTAATCTCTTTTGTATTATTATTCTTTATGTTGCTTGTGGGTTTTTTTCTTTTCCTGAGTTAGCTGCTGCACTAGGTGTCTCTCTTTCTCTCTGCTAATCATTGTTTTTAGGAAGGTACATGAAATTTCCTTTTGCTTTGCAATGTGCAAAGCAGCACAGCTTAAGAGGTGTACACTTACTATTCTGTGTACTTGGTTACTGCTCCATTTTGAGAGATGTTGAGTACACCTATCAGCCATGATCATTGTGGCAGTTAAGGGCTGATCTACTCCCTTATCAGGAAGAGGGGAATTTAAAGCAGTCAGAGTTTTCAGAAATTCTTCTCAAATCTGCCTTCTGAAGGGGAATCTCTCCTAGTGGAAGAACGGCAAAACTGTCAGTGGTATAAATCCAGTTTGAACTTTCAGCTTCTGTGTAGGGCTAAAGTTGGGGTTGGGGGGGAGTCTTAATCAAAAGTTTAAGAAAGAAATTCATAACATTCTGTCACTGGTACTGCTCCCTCCAAAGGATGAGAAAAATCTGCAATAAACCTCTGGTTAGAAATGTAAAGCTGGACTTGAACTGCAAAAGTTTCATCATGCACCAGCCTTGTAAATACCAGATATGCTGTTTTTCCTCTGTACAGGTATCTAAGCCAGACTGTATCAGAAGAGATGATGTTATCAGCCAACCCTCAAAACAGAGAGAAATTGACCATACTAAAACAAGCTCTAGGTGCTCTGGGATTCAATAGCCTGGTAAGTTGCATGAGCTTATGTTATTTGTGGCTAAAATAATCATATTAGTTGAAAGCAGGCCATAAGTAACCCTCACAGATAGCCTTTTGTGGGGAAAAGAAGCATCTTTCTGTCTTTTTTTCCCCCCTGTTAGTTAAGACCTTAAAACAAATACAGCACTAGTTCACTCCAGGGAAATTACTGTAATCACTTTTAATTAGACACAGAACCAACAATGTAAATCTTTTTCGTTCTTAAAGATTCACAAAACAGCTTCAAGGTATAATACTCTGAACAATTAAATTACATAGATAAAAAGAAGCAATCAAATCCCATATGACACCTCATAAAAGCCATGTAAATTTTTTCCTCTTCCTGATGATCTTCCCATCCTTTTTAATTTTGAGAAACACACATATGCTAACAGCACCTGAAAAGAAGTAAATACCTATTTAGGCAAAGAAATTTAGAGCCAGGTAACTTGAAAGAACTGACTTAATTACCCAAAAGGCATAAGAAGATAGGCCTGATGTTTGTCTTTAATCCTATGAAACTAATGAAGAAGATAATTTGAAAAATTAATCAAGAAGAGGTTCTGGAGGACAGAGGTGTGACAGAAATCAGAAGAAATAGAAGGGTGAATATAAGAACTCATGTAAACCATGTATCCCTTTAGGATACTACAGTGCTTAAAAAACTCCCAACATTTCTTATGTATGTGTATGCTGCCTAGCACACTGTAGCTTGAACTCTTCTGCAAAAGAAATACATAAGCAACAGTAGTTTTAGAAGGTGGTAAGAACTTACTTCTATACAATATTAGAAAGAAGGGGACAAAAAGTTAATGTAACTCTTAAGTTAAGACATAAAAAATGGCAGATGGGCAGCAGTTGTAATAAAAAAGAAGGATCAAGGGCTACCAGCAAAACATTTGTGCATCTGCTGAAACTGTTATTTAGGTGGGAGATAGATCTCTGTGGTGGTAATGCTACATTGTGGAGCTGTTTGGCATTCCGCAGTTAAGGCAGTAAAAAAATGTTACCTTTCAATGCAATGAAGAGTAGGGTCTCTTTTCATTAATGTTCATGGGGCCACGTACAAAGTTGAACAAATTGGATATATTTGACAATATTATTCTTTTCTCCTAGTGGCTTAAGCTCTGTACTAGTACATTTTAGTAATAAAATGTCCAAACACTTCTGGATTTAGCCTAGTGTTCAAAGTTTGGTGGATCTCTTCTACCTTTTCATTAATGCTTCTGTTCTGTTGAGGAACAGGTTCAACCCATAAGTAAACAACTGAATGCTAAATGAATCATGATTTATAAGCCTACAGTAACTGTCTGAGAATGCTTCATATGTAGTATTCATTTGAGTCCAGAACTGCATTTCACTCAAAATTCTTGAAAAGAAGTTACCTCTCAGAAAAGTGTCAACATCTCAAAGGCTGGTCTGTACTCAGGCAGCATTAGAATAATATTTAGGGGGCAAGAAATCTGGGAAATTATCAAGTAATGCAGGCTGATCTCCTGTGTTGAATGTTAAGGATGATATGTAGATAAAACACATTCTTAAAATTTCTACCCCTTACTTCTGAGGTACATGGAGAGGTCTGTGTGTATCATTCCTTGACTACCTAGCCACATTTAATGGTAGAGCAGATAATCTTTTTGAAGAACATAAAAATTCCTTAGCAGTCATTAACAATATCTTCCAAAGTATGTTGCTGTTTATTAAAAACAAATACTGTTTTAAAGGTGGGGGAACATGCACTTTACACTACAAAAAAGGGTTTGAGAATCTGGAATGTGAAACATCTCTGAAACCTTACCAAAAATCACCCCAGCCCACTGCCATTCAGTGCTGCATAGTCTTCCCCAAACCAGTACTGAATGAGTTAACCTACAATCAAGGAGTGTGCAGTGCTAGTGGGCCATTTAATCTTGCCTGAGATATCATCCCAAGAAGCAGAGTACAGCGCCATAGTTTGGATGTTATATAAGCATAACTTCTTCTGTTTTAAGGGTTATCTTGGTTTCTTTGTATATGCTGGATTTTTTTGAATCTCCAGCTTTGGTACTGTATAAATACTAAAATACACTGTTGCCCTATTGACATCTCTCTTGTACAGTAAGGGATTGATGTTCTTGTCTTAAAGTGCAGTTTAGAGAAGCAAACTTGCTTAAACAGCACTGGAGGTATATCTCAGGACTGTAAGCTTTTCTAATGCCCTTTGATGATTGGCTTAAGGGAAAGGAACAGGAAGAAAAAGAAGATGAAAACTTGAGAAAAAAGAGGATGGATTAGCTAAATATTTCATTAGTAGTGTATTTGTAATTTTAGTCTGCAAATTCTGGCAAGTGAAATTTCTCACAGTCGCTTCTGCAGTGTCACCAGATTCAGGTTCTAAATATTATTTTTCAAAACTATTTCAAGAATTATCAATTAATTTTGCTGTACATAATGCTTCGTAGTGTTATAGTGGATATCAGGTTTCCTGTTTTACCATTTTAAGAATATATATATATATATATTCTTAATTCACCTTAAAAAGAAAACTTCCAAAAACACACTATGTTTTCCATATTTTAGCATTTAAGGTCATATTCCATGGATCGTATTTTTCCTTGAATTTAAAAATATTTTAAATCTAATTAACCAACCAAAGCAACCAAAGAAAATTAGCTTTCTTCTTGCTGTGATAAAAATGAGACCAGGAAAAATCTGCCCCTAGAGATAGCTGCTTCACAATCTAAGACATCACAGAAGAGTGATGTAGTCCTTGAGGGAAAGTGTGAGGGTAAGGAAAGTTGGTTTTGTTCTTTCAGACCTTAATTACAGCTTTTAATACCAGGAACCCATAGAGCTAAACGCTTTATTTGTGAATTCAGTTGGCTGAGGCAAAAAACACCCTTGCTGTTCCCAGGTCCAGAAATTGTCTCAATGGAAATTCTCTACAGACAAGATAAGTTTCATTACTTGCAGAAACAATGCATCCATTAAAGATACTTCAGTATTTTTATCCCATTCGGAAAAATTTTCTTAACCTAGCAGTTAATGTGACTTACATTAAAACAAAGGAAATAAAAAGTAATTTTGTTGGTTCATATCCTAGCTAGGTTCCAGTTTGATTTCAAATTTCCTGTTAATAATTCACATGTGAATGTTTTTCAACTTATCAAATGCTGATGCTACAAACTAACAGAATCTGTATTTTTTTTATAAAGCATTGCCTTTCACTGGTGTGTCCAACAGATCTTTTCTTTATCTTTAATTCTGAAAAAAAAATGTGTGCAGGAGGTGGAGAACCTGTTTGTGATTCTCTCAGCAATTCTGCATCTTGGAGACATTCGCTTTACGGCTCTGACAGATGCTGAGACAGCATTCGTGTCAGACCTGCAGCTACTGGAACAAGGTCAGTAGGACACGACCTTGGAGCATCGCCTGCTTGGTCCCACAGCAGGGAAGTTGTGCTGTTCCACCGACAGATGGAAACACAATTCCAGGGAGACAGAAAAAAAAAAAAGACTTCTGAAAATTCATAAGTTACTGTGGGAAGACAGTATCCAATTGACTTGGATGTTTTATAAATTACAGATTTTTACGGGATGAGATAAAATGCCAGTATTGCAAACTAGCTAATTAAATGTCATATTTAATGGTATCATTTGCCAAAAGAAATTGTACAGTGCACTTTGGGCAGTTTTGTTTTGAAATGCTTTTGCACTGCTTGTCAACAGCTGAACAATTTGCTTTGAATTGAATTCCTTGCATTCAAAATCTATGTCTTTAAAGAGTCTCCTGTTTCTCTGCTTTGAAGTTTGCTCTCTTGGTCACTAAAAAATCTCCTCTAGTGGCTTATGGATACAGAATGTCAATAAGTAGCATACCTTCATTCTAACACCACAGAAAGTCTGCCAAACCTTGGGGAAAGTCCTGAGTAATCTTTGAAGGGGCAAGAAAGCTTTAATCTAATGTACAGATACATTCAAACTTCACAAAGTACTGATTACAGTAATCTGATTTTACATGTTCGTTAGTTTTAATTACTCCTGTGATAGCACGCTTTTCTTTAATGTTTGGATTCTTTCACTATTAAAAAAGAACTCTACAGAATAAAATCTGTTGTAAAAAATGAAATATGCAGTATAGCATAAATCAGTCCTTCTTTACAGTTTCTTTTCCTTTCAGTGGCAGGGATGCTGCAGGTTTCACCAGATGAGCTTGCTTCAGCCTTAACAACTGATGTTCAGTATTTTAAAGGTAATCTTTTCCAAGCTTACACTCTCATAGATCAGACCTGGTAGCATTTTGTGCCTTCTGATTTAAAAAAAAATTAAAAGATGTTGATTTTTGTTTCATTTTTCTTGTATGGTCCTGTTAATATTCCCTCTGAGGAACATGTAGGCTTATCTGATGCGCAGTAAATCAGACTGGGACACCAAATTAGAAATGCCTTTGTAATATGGAACAAAGCAGTTTCATACTGTGATGCTAATGGGCTCCTAACTTGATTAATGTCACAAAAGTGTGTCAAGATAACAGATTACATAGTAATAGAGAATATTAGTATGAACTGTAATCAATGGGAGTGTCTCAGGAAAAAACTCTGAAAAAAATATTTTCAGTAAAATATTAGTTCTATGTAGCACTTGTACACATTTCTTTTGAACAAAGTATAAAGGCATGTATTTCCAAACTTAAAATCTTTTGAGTGTTGACAGCCTTCTCATCTTGCACTGGAGGCTTCAGAAAAAAGCTAACACCATGTAAATGTTTGGCAAAGGAGAAGTTACTGTAACTAAATTTATTGTAACTAAAATTACTTAAGGCAAAGTTTACAGCACACTTTCATCTCCACTTTCTGCTTTTTCTCTTAGGAGACACGATTGTTCGGAGGCACACTATAGAGATTGCAGATTTTTACCGGGATCTCCTGGCAAAATCTCTCTATGGTCGTTTATTTAGTTTTTTAGTCAACACAATCAACTGCTACCTTCAAAATCAAGATGAGAATGGCAGGTAGGAGTGCCATTGGAAACTATTAGGTGTTCCATTATTTGCTCAAATTCAGAACCGTAAAAGAGACATGGTTCCATTAAATGGTGGAATTTAATGCTCACTGATAAAGTTTTAAAGAATTTTATAGTAGCATGACAGTGATACTTGAATCTTTAAAGCATTGGCCATTACTTCTAGTTATTTTTACTGTAACATATTTGTTTATTTATTTGCTTATATAGCCATTGTACTTCATGTGGTAATTTAGATTGATGGTTACAATTAATAGCTTTTTAAAACTTGACAATACAGAATGAGCTAGGTCTTTCAATGTGCAAAATGCTGCTTGGTGCTTTTCTAATGCAGAACGTATTTGTTCTTTCTTCCCAAAACAATGACCTTAGCACAGGGTATTAAAACCAGAATTTTATTCAAAGGCCTTCAAAATGAATGTTTAAACTTAACCGATTTAATTGTTCTAAGACTGCTCTCTAGGTTGGCATCTTATAAACTTGATGCTGTTGCTATCCAGCATGGTTTCTTGGAGAAAACGAATGCTAATTAATGTGCATCAGTGGAGCAGTCAAGAAACAATTTAAAGGAACAACAACAACAACAAAGAAATCTCAGTAGAATCATAGTAACAAACTAAAACAGTAGACCTAATTAGATGATCATATACATGTGATTTAATCAAAGTTCAACAGCTCATATGCTCAGCTGAGATTTCTTATGAACATGAAATATAAGTGGCTTGGAATTATTGGTAAAATGATAATCCATTAATGATAGATATGGAACTTTCATAAGTATGTTTTCTTTATATCATATCTCTGCGGCTGCTTAGGACAAGTGTGTACGAGGCACCCTCTTTTAGAGTTTGAGGTCTTCACAATCTTATTTTTATTCCTATTCATAAACCAATTAGTGACAAATCTCTTCTGTGGGTTTCACTAAGAGAAAAAGGTGCCATGCCTGAGTAACTCAGCTTTCTGCACCTAAAATTTGTCTGTCATTATACATACACCACCAGAGTGTCTCACTTCCTGCTGAAGGCAAACAGAGGAATGATTTTACTTGTCTGTTTGTGGCACTAAACTAGAGCAATTTTCCAATACATGGCCTAATTTGACATACTCTGTATAAAATAATGAAGGCAGTATAAAGAGGTCACAATTCTTCCTCATTCATTCCTGGGATATATGGAACAGAGGCTGAGCTCAGTGCATGTCTGTGACAGACAACAATCTACCTCAGGCATTTCTAATTACAGTGAGCTTTTTTTGTAGTGATTGTTGAGAAAGAAATTTAGAATTGATACATTAAGAATCTATTAAAATTATTTGAAATAATTTTTCAGTGTGTAATTTTACAATATAGTATCTTACATTCTTTCAGAATAGTGTGTTGTGTACTTCTGTTGTTAATATAAACCTATATTTTTTAGATATCATAGGATCTTCAAATAATGAAAGTCACAGTTGTTTGTATATTGTTTATCTTGTAGTCTCCTTTTAGTGCAATCACTAGGTAGAAGTGATCTCTACCTCGTGAAACTATTTCTATCTGTGAGGTAACTTGAAGGCTCTGAGATTGTAAGTCTCAGCTAAAACAGGACAACTGTTTGATGTATCAGAAATGAGAAATTTGCAATTATCTCCTCTGGCCACATAGTTTACTTATGTTTGAAAAGTGGCAGCTCTTCATTTAGGCTGATTATAGAAAGCTAACCAGCTCGGGATTAATTGGCAGTACTGACAAGATATATTAAGTTTTATCAGGCCAAAACCAGCTTCATTGCCTTTCCAGATTTGAAGCTAAGTAGCTTATTCTTAGTGGAAATAAGATTGATCATCCTTCACTGATATTTCAACCTCAATTGAAGTAGCCCACATACAGTTTTTTTTCCCTTGGTCCAGCCTAATCATATTGTTTAAACTGGAGGAGTGGAAAAAGACATAGAATAGTTCTAGATTAAGTTGGATTACTGGAATGAATTTGTGATTAGTGGGTCAGATCTATTTCAAATGCATCTGAATAACCATCAGTTAGCAGCATTATATCTCCAGTTTGGTGCAGTTTTAATAAACCTCTGCTGAAAGGTCCACCAAAACATCAACTTATGTGACTACATAAGTCTGATACATGCCAGGCCACACTTTATTCCCCAGTTGGAAACTGACAGAATTACTGCATATAAGATGGAATGAAGGCTTCAGCAGAAACCTGCAATACGGTTTCTAACTCAGTTCTCTTCTATTGTGAGGCAGCTTAGCTGTACTTCCATCACACTTCAGTGATAATTTATGAAGGAATAAAATTAGATTTCTTAGCTTAGTAACTCTAAAAGAAGTGTTTCTTGGCATTTTTGAGGAAACTTGTTATCCATGTTAGACTTTTATGGTGGAAATACTTGATTTTGGTCTTTAATATTGATTTATATTTACTAAGAAAAAGCTTGTGACAGGTTTCAGAAAAAATAAAATGAATGATTATCATTAGATCTAAGCAAAGAGGAGATGATTCTGTGAAAAGCTGGAAAGATCAAGCTATAAAGCTATGAAATACAAAGAATAAAAAGTATTGGCAGAATCCAGCAAAATCATTACTTTGTAATACTATTGAATAGGTATAAAGCAAGAATTTTAATGATGGTGTTAAGTGAGATAATACACCTTTAGAAATGTTGTTCTCTTCTAAAAACTAATTTTGTCTAGTTTTAACTAAATTATAACCCTGCATGCTAGTTTAGACTGGTTGCAGGATCTGAAATTTGTTACTTTTTTAATTCTGCTGTTATTTTTTAAAAATTGACTGAGAAAAAATTATTTGCCATAATTGACCCCTAGAGTAGGATTAGAAGAAAGCTATTAACATTTCTCACAGGTTCTTATAATTATTTTTTTAATTATTGATATTTATCTTCACTCATCTCTATAATGATTTGCTATTCTACTGATTTTATTAATATCAAAATAGTCTTAGTGAATTTCTTTCTAAGACTCTTAACTCTTCAAGGTTTACTCTGTTATACTTCCATTCAGATAAGTATGCTGAATTTCAGTTGTGTAGGTTCATGGTTGCCTCAATGTGACATTTTGATGTAATTGATTGCACATTGGGAAGGTTGGATCTGGTGATCCAAATGAGTAATGAAATGACTTAAAGTAATGTTTTAACAATTCCTGACTGATTCTGCAAGAGGGCTTTTATTTAATGGAGATTTAAGAATGTCTGTGAATTCTTATGAAATACTGTTTTTCATTTCTCATGGAAAACAAGCTAATTAGGTATATGTGCCTGAGAAAATCTTGATACTGTGTTCCCTGCCTGCTAGTAAGTTAAAGGCATGTTGTTCTATCAGCTAGTTAGAAAAGATTTTCCCTATTTGTAGATAAAACCTGATAAAAAGCTGATAAATAATTTTGTAGATAAAGTTTGGCTGAACAACAGGTCCCAGAGAGCCTGGGTCTAGCTGGAGGTCCCTCACTAGAAGTCACCCTCAGGGTGACTGGGCCCAGAATTGTTTACCTTACATGACCTGGATGATGGGATAGATGTCTCCTCAGCAGGTTCACCGAGGACACAAAGCTGTGAGGAGTGGCCAGTACCCCAGAGAGCTCTGCAGCCCTTCAGAGGGAACTTGACAGGGTGGAGAGATGGGCAGAGAACTGTCTGAAATTCAGCAAAGGCAGGGTCCTGCACCGTGGGAAGAACAGCCCTCTGCACCAGTACAGGGTGAGGGCAGACCTGCTGGAATGGAGCTCTGTGGAAAAGGACCTGGGATGTCCTGGTGGACAACAAAGCTGTCTGTGAACCAGCAGTGTGTGCTGGGTGCCAAGCAGGCTGATGGTGTCCTGGGGTGCATTGCCAGCAGGTCAAGGGAGGGGATCCTGTCCCTCTGCTCAGCCCTGATGAGGCCACATCTGGAGCTCTGTGCAACATGGAGCTCCTGGAGCAGGTCCAGTGGAGGGCTACAGAGATGATTCAGAGACTGGAACATTTCTCTTATGAGGAAAGGCTGAGAGAGTTGGGCCTGTTTAGTCTTGAGAAGAGACAGTTGAGAGGGGAACCCCATCTCAGCCTATAAAAATATAAAGGGAGAGTGTCAAGAGGGTGGAGCCAGGCTCTGCTCAATGGTGCCAAGCAATGGAACAGGAGGCAACAGGCAGAAACTGAGGCCCAGAAAGCTTCCCCTGAACATGAAGAATTTCCTTACTGTGTGGGTGACCATGCACTGGAACAGGCTGCCCAGAGAGGCTGTGGAATCTCCTTCACTGGAGATATTCAAAAGATGTCCAAGTGCGATTTTGTGCTACGTGCTCTAGGATTCACGGGTTTATTAAAAAAATGTTTTGGGTTTTTTTTCCCGATTCTCGAGAGGCAAACTCTTTTTTCCTCAGCCAGAGATTGAAGAAATGGTTGTGAGCCCTCTCTTCTGTTTTTTCAAGGTTGTTTATTTTTTCTTATCTATAACATTATTTTCCTGATCCACAGGGTCTGTGCAGCAGGTCAGTTTCAGGCACAATCCCCCACCTTCGGGGCAGTGTGTACTTTTTGTACTAAAAATTATGTCTACTTTATTTATAAAAACTTTCCAATACCTATCATCCATGTTAGAAAATCTGTCTCCACTCTAAGCCGACCAGAAAGTGCTGCCCTCACAGCAGAAGATGGAGCACATGAAGAAGGAAGAAGTCTAAAAGCCACATGAAACCTCCATCTTGTCTTCTCCGCTCACCACTCTAAAAAACCCAGAAATCTAAAACTCTCACCCTGTGATAAACTACATATTATGCTACTATCTAATACACGTTCTTGAAAGCTCTGCTTCATCTCAGAACCTAAAAAGCCCTTTTCATGAACAAAGGTTAAAAAAAGTGTTTGTCAGACCTGAGCCATTCTGAGATTCTTATGTGGCAGCATTACAGACAAAGAAAGCTGGCATTCAGTCATACTTTCTGTCTCTATCACCAGGTCAGCCATAGATTTCTGCTGCACGTAAAGAATGCAGAATATTTCTAAAGAGGTAGTTTCTGAAAAATTTTATATTCTGACTGTATACTCATACCATCAAAATTCAAATAATGACAAATAGCAGTAGGAAAACTAATTTGAGCAAAGGAAGGACCTCAGATGTCTCATTTACAAAATTATTAGTGCATTATCTGATTTGTAGAACAAGATAATCTGGAATAGAAGTCTTCCCAGCTTCAGAAAATTTGAAATCTGATTAATTCTGGATAATTTCCAGTGTTTCATTTAACGAGCTAATGTCATTTTTTAATGCACAAAAAAATTTTACTTAAAAGACCTGAGAAAGTGTATGTGCTACTAATGACAGAGCTATAGATCTTGAGTCCATTGGAAAATATACTTCTTTCCTGCCATAACTTTCAAGTCACTCAAAAAAATTGTTTGTCAGATATGGAGCCAGTGTTTCTTTCTGGTGTGTCCAGCCACCATCTCTAGGTGCACCACTCACACCTGGTTAAAGTAATATTAAAAGAAAAATTAGAGTTGTTGAGCAAGATACCTGAGAGACATGGCAATGACACCAATTCTAAGCAAGAATCTCAGATTATTGAGAAATCTTCCTCAAAAGTTTCAGAAACTGATTTTGTTTAGTAATTGTTTGAGATGAAGAACAGCATATCCAGCTGGAAGTATTCAATCTATTCCCTTCAAGAACTGTGTTTGTGACAACAGGTATAATCTCTTCCCCTGGGAAAACCGACAGTTTCTTAATTAGGATTCTGAAGGACCTCATTTGAAGGCTAGGCTATATACTTCATCTAATCAGAGAAATATTTCCTCTGTAATCAGTATCACTTCCAGTTTGTCCAGATCAGTCATAAGCCTTCCTCATTAATGGCAGAAGTTGGAGGAGAAGCAAGAACTGTTCTATTTTGGGCAAATGAAAAGGTTCATTAGATCACCCTCCCACAACAGATTCCTCTCACTGCTTTATGCAGGCAGGTTGCAAAAGATAACAGAAGGAATGGACCCTACAGATTTTGGAGCTAAGAGCTGTCTGCAATAGAATAAAAGTGAAGAAATAATATTCTGTAGGTTTGTCTAAAGCACTGGGTCAGATGTATTGTAAACAGAGTTCTGTTCACCTCGCCAGGAGTGGCAAATGGTTTGAGAGCTTTTCTTGTTAAATGACAAGATGTCTGCCAAGATGGTAGATCATTAGACAGGATGTCTTCTGTATGTGTATTTTTTTTAGGAGTTGGCAGGAATTTTTATGTAGTTTCTTTATAATACAATTATTAAGTGCACGATTGAAAAGTATATCTTTACAGATATGTTCTGAGGAAAAAAGGCAAAGCTGGAGACATTGTAAAATATTGTAAGCAGAAATGTTGTTTTGTGTATCAGAAAACCAAAATGACTTATGGTGAACATCCATGCATTTTTAAGTATTTACACCTGTGTGCTGATATATGGATAGAAAAGTTCTTCAAAAATAAGCAAATTCTTTTTTTCTACTTTCTATTCTGGGAAATATTTTCAAATTTGAAATCAAAGTCTCAGGTCCCATTAAAACCACAGGTCTTTTAGATATGCATAGTAAATATTAAATATCTGAAACATAATGAAGAAATGTGTCAGTGATGATTAGTAACCATAAAATAAGCAAATAAGGAAATCTTTCAGAACCAACAGTGCCTTTTTCTAATATTTGTTCTTTTAGACCCTGGTGAAATGCCCTTTCATTTGTTAACATGGAATCATTTCTGCTCTATTTTGCCTTGGGAATCTCTGCTATGATTATTTAAGGAAAGTAATTTTTCTGGAATTAATATGATTGACAGCTAGCCAGTAAATCATATATGGACCCTTCTCCCGGCAAGAAAAGTGGTATGAAAAAGAGAAAAACAAGAAGAAAGATTAAAAGAACAAAGTAATGTGCAACCACATATGAAGCAATGCTTTTAATTTGGATGTTGTGTTGTTAGTTATTTAGTTTTCAAAATCTGAGCAATAATTTAATACAGAAAATTACTATCATGGTTGTAGAGATTTTGCACATAAATAGCACAATGTAATAGTAAAATGTCACTGTTGTAGAGGATACAGAGCTTAGTGCTGTTATACTTGCCCCGTAGGCAAGATATTAATTATGTAAAACCTCCAGCTCTTTTAATGTGGTGTGTGCATCTCCTAATACTAGACCAAAATTATCAAGAGGAGTTCATAAAAACACTGAGACTACATGCTTTTCTGTCAACAAATGCATCTCCAGTATATTTGCAAGCAAGCATATATGTCACAAGTACCAGTTGTGATAAGGAATGTTGTTTGAGGTGGGCAGTAAACTGGCTGATAAGGCTTTTAGCCAGAGTTTAGGAAGCTAGGACCAGGTTCCTGTTTTGCCTGACTTTCAATAATTCATTAAGTCAGCTTGTATTGGTCTTTTCCTAATGCAAATGTTTATATATTCCTTGAGGGTAAGTAAGAGAGACTAATTTGACATAATAACAGTCATGGACTCAATCATGTATGTTTTACATGGATGTAAATAATCCAGAATCAAATTATTAATTGAATCAGACAGAGAAGGGATAAGCCATTTTGCCTGTATTAAGTAGTTCTTAAAAATTATGAAATATAATACCATATTTCAGCTGTTGTACAATGTTACACAGCAGTTCATGTTTTGCCTTCCTGTAAGGAAGGTTACATGTAAATGAGAAAATAAAACAGAACAAAAAAAAAGGGTGAAAACCTAGCAAGTATTCTGAAATTGCAAACTTCTCCTTTTTTTTCCCCAAACACATTTAAATAACATAATAATTCTGGATTTTTAATATTTGTTTCTCTGAGGTAGTTTGTTTTTAAACATTTAATTTTTCTTTCTATAAATGGACAGATTTTTTTAAAACTTGTTCTGACAAGGAATGTGCACCCCCCATCTCTAATCAGGAGCAGTTTTGAATGTGGCTTACATTTTAAAAAACAATTTAAATTGCATTCATTGCTAGAGATGGATGTGGTGATATAGCTTTATGCTTTTTCTTGTAGAAATTCCCTTGGAGGCTAATCGACCTCTGGATAACCTCCCTTGCCCAACAAAGCCATTCTGGACTAGATTTATTATATAACAATCTATGCCTGACATTTACGCACACAGCTAGTCCTGTGACAATCAGTAGTGCATTGAACTAGTGTGCTTTTGAAATGAAGACAAACTTCTTGGGCATGATTTCTGAAAAAGGCTCTGCTTGCCCCTGAGCATTGTTTTTCCCAGCTTGTTTTGTAGTATGCATTTTTTTAACTTATTTTACTTTCTTTGTTTGCTATATAGGAATTTATTTTGAGGGCTGGATCCTCATCTAATGACATGGTAGGGGTTACAATGACTGCAATGGAACTATATTCATACTATATTCATGTACTTCAACAGTGGTTCACCTTTTTCCTCCTTTACATCTATAGCCTGATATGCACAGAGATTTACACATAAACTTGGAATACAGAGAAAAAAAAAAAGAGGAAAAAAAAAAATGTATCTCAGAACAAGCAGCCAGCAACACTGTTGTTGCAAAGGAGGCAACAGACTATCCCAAAATATTAATTTTGCTCACTGCAGTGAATTTAGTTTCCTCTCCAGATCAGGCATATAATGACTGTCCCAAGTACAGAATAGTAACACCTCTGTCCTTTTCCCATTTCTTCTGTCCAAATCCTAGGTGTCTGCTCTACCCTGATCCTTCCACTCCTTCCACCTGGCCACAATAAAATCCCTTCCCTGAATGCATGCAGTCACACACAAAGAATTAGATGCAACATCTACAACCACTCTTTTATTTATACAGAGAAGAAACATCTGCCTTCTTCAGCCTGACCTCTGACTATTCTTTCCCCTGGGACATGTAACCTCTTGGGCAGTCTGAGCCCAGAAATTCTACTTGATGCTTACAGAGAGGACTTGTGCTTAACAGGTTTCCCTTGAAGTATATTCTGTAGAAGCAATTTTGCTTCCAAAGAAATATAAACAGGAAAGGACAACTGAGTGCAACCAGGCATTTTTTAAACTTCCTCAAAACGGTTATCCATGACGTCAGAAAATTAGTACCTATATCTTTAGACACTGGACTTAAGGAAGTTAAGATTTTTTTTACTTCTCCTACAAATTTAGTTTTTAGTGTGGCTGCTAAAACAATCTTGAACCCTGTTTTTTTATTTCTGTTCAGTATAATAGGTTGTGAATAGAATTTTGATTCTGTTCTGTACATGGTCTGCTTGTGTATTTCATCCACGTTTTTGAAATACAGCCTGTTTTTGTCCTAGAACAGAAATACTTCTGTCAGATACAACAGATGTATTATTCACTTGCTTGAATTCTTATTATCTATAATATCTTTTTTTTTCCCCAGTGACCAGGTGTTTGAAATTGGAGTATTAGATATTTTTGGATTTGAAGAATTTCAAAAGAATACTTTTGAACAGGCAAGTGTGGATGCTTTGATGAATTTACTGTACCTGTTGTTATTTCTCTAATTAACCAGTTTTGATCAGAATACAAATATACAGGAAGGTGAAAATTTTCTCTTAAAATATTTTTTCCCTTTATACCTATATGTGTATGAATTATATGCTGGGTTTTGTAAAGTTGTTGACAATTTTAAAATAATACAGTAGATATCTATGGTGATTTTAAAGAGGGGTAGTATTAGCACTGGAGGACAATCTAGGGCAAACAGTGTTGTTTGTTTTCATGGTTGTGGTATTTATACTTCAGCTAGAGTGAGTAGAAGGACAATATCTTTAATTGGAACAAAAAAGATCAAAAGGTCTTCAGATGCCTTAGAGAAAAAATAAAAATGAAAATGCTGTATTATGCTAAGTGCCATTACTGACAGATTCACCTCTGTGTGACTTTACATGTGACTTTTCAAAAATATGAATTTCATCCATGGAAAATAAAGTGAAATTTATGTCACTTAATGCTTTAAAATCAAATCCTTTTAAATATCAAACTTTCTTTAAGATGTTCACCTGTCTCCAGATTTAATCACTGAACACCCGAGCTCTTGTGAATTACGTATTTCAGAAAGCAGTAGTGACTATGCAGCACACTCAAAGAGGTGTTTAAGTTGTTGTTCAGTTGTTCATTCATTCTGTGATACAAAGTATAGAACAAAAAAAAAATAAGAAAAAAGCATAGAAAAGAATTGAGAAGGCATCAGCAACAACAAAAGACTTGTTTGAAATTTGGATTTTCCCCTTCATCCCAGTCAGTCCATTGTTTTATGGCTCAGCTTCCTCTTTCTAGTGAAACAGAAATCATAGAGCCACATCAGTTCAGCTTATATAACATGTTTATACTTTTACCTGATTTCCAGATGTTTGAAAGCACACAATAGGTTTGCCTGCACCTTCAAAAGAGTGTGTAAAAAGGCAGTTTCCGTCTCACAAAATTCTTTTTGCTGTTACAGTTCTACCTTGCTTGAACATTTGCTGAATAATTATTATTATTGCAAGGACTATTGATGTGTACCAATATTTCTAGCCATTTACTCATTGCAAATGCCACCTTCAGGGGAGAATATAAAGTGAAAAATTAAAATCATTTTAACAGTCTGAATATATGAAATTAAAAAATCCATGAGCCTCCTGACTAAGAGGTATGATGTATTCTATGCAATTTAAATGCTTCTCAAAAGTGAGGGGTTCGTCTTGGGACTTACAGGTTATTTTTAATTTGACCCTTTTCTGCACTGTTTTTTTTGTCATGAAAAAAAAGAACAAAAGATCTACAACTGACATCATGAAATACCAGTAATTCTATTTTCTGGGGTAAGTATGTTTTCTGCTTAGTACTTGCAAAGGATACTTGAAGAGAAAATACAAGACCTAAGAAAAAATAATAAGAAGGAATTTATTTTATTACTTCTGTGTAACAAGCATGATAATTTCAAAATCATATTTGCATTTCTATTTAATTCTTTCTAAATAAATATATTTCAAGAGACACTGTCCCTCCACCTGGACTGAATGCATTTTGTTGAGTAATACTATGTAATTATCTGAGTCATTGTCTCAGAATCTATTTAACTGCATTCCTGAACAAACAAAGCAGAAATAATCATTTTTATATGAACTCCATAATATAATTAGTATATCTGATTCCTGAAGTGGTAGGCTGTATATCAGTGAAGAAAAGCAGTCTGTATCTCCATGTGGCACATACTAATCATGCAGACTTACCCCATATAGCCTGAACTTCTAAACTGGAGCTCTCTAGCAATGAAGTCTAGTTCAGAGTTGTGCCTGGGCTCATTAACCCTAACAATAAACAGTCTTGTTAGCCCAGATAGAGTCCTCATGAAAAACATTGCATCATGTCTGCAAACATGCCCAGTGTCAAGGCCTGTGACTGCAGAATGTTAGCATTAAATGTTACAGCCAGACAGTAGTGGGGCCATAAAAATTATTTTTAATCACATTTAGATTAGCATATTTTCAAATGGCATTAGAGAAGTAATTTTGGGGAAAATGAATTTTTTTTTTTTTTTTTTTAATTACTGTGTGATAATGCATTCTTTGTGATATCTGTTTTCCTGCTTTCTTGGGGAAAAAAAAAAAAAACAAAAAAACCAAAACTATGATCGTTTCAGTAAAAATTAAAACCTCCTGATTTGCCCAAACTAGAATCTTTCTGGTGCTTTATATCAGGCTGGTAGATGGACAGTTTAATGTCATAATTAAGAGCGCAATAAGATAGTAAATCATATGTCAGTTTTAATAAACTGTGTTTGAAGATGGTACAGGCAAACAGAACTGGATAAACTGGATAGAATAACTTGTTTACTCCAGTGTATGTTTTGGAGTGACAAGATATTAGAGGTATTGAAATATTGAAGTCAAATGAACAATTGGTCTAGGAACGACTCAAGAGCAAAGCAAAGGAAGACAGCTGTCAAAGGATTAGAAAAGTAAGATGAATTATGCCTGCACCAAGAACCTGATAAATTCTTCAGGCAAAATGATGTGGCTGACAGCTTGTAGACAGAAAATTTTTATAGACCATAGTAAACAAGAAGGCATTAGAAGTTAAAAAACATTATTAATTAAGTGTTCAGTTTTCCTTGTACTTAGTAAGTATTGGTAAGTCTTTATTTTATAGAACGTGTGTGGTATGTTATAAGAGCAAAATGGTACATGTAACTCTAAAATAAAAGTAAATGAGTATGTGGAATAAGCAATAGTGAGGGGAGTTTTGATATTTGGTATGAAATTCAGAAGCTGAAAGGCAAGGAACACTGCTTTTAGAAGCCATAATCTGAAGGAGTCATTGCTCAATAAAGACTGAAAGCTTCTGAATTACCAGGATTCAGTGAGTTACTGCTTTTACTGCTCGTCAGCTGAGCTATGGTAAATGACTACAGTACACTTTCAGCTCACCCTAATAACAATTTACAGTCACTTCCTAGCAGTGATCATTAGCTTGAGAGCAGCATTTTTCTGGAGCAGCTGCATGCCTGCTGTGCCAGAAGAGCTTTGCATACAACCACACTGGAACATGGTCAGAAGTGAGCACAATTTCTCTCTCCTATTCATAGAGAAATGGCCTTCAATTTTATGGTCATTTCAGGAAATGCGAGTGTTCTACAAAAATATCATTGGCAGTTTCCAGTTTTATTCAGTGTTTTCTCAGGCTTCCCTATTTGAAAGGGTTTATATTTGTTTACAGTTCATTCCACATGCCTTTAAAACTAGAAGATGCCTGCTTCTTTTCTAGTCGAATTTAAAACTAGGTTAGACCTTATTCATGGCTCTTTCTCAGCACGACTTCAAATAGTACAGTCAAGTAATGCTACAACCTTCATTCTTACGATAGTATATTTTTGACCACAAACTCATGACGGATGAATATAACAAGCAATAAGCAGCATGGATAGTTGCTGTTATCATTTCCCCCAGCTGTTTCTAAGAAAACTGTATTATAGCAGAAGAATCAGACCTTAGAGCAGTAAGAGTAGCTCTTCTTCCCCCTGCAGAAAGTCACGTCTTTCTACATAAATGGAAGTCTGTATTTGTAAAGTCATCGTAAAGGACAATAATGCAATAAAGTAAAATGGACAATGCTAGTAGTCTTTTCTATCTGATACATAATTTAAATGACAAACTGAAGAAAGTATTTAGTTCTTACTAAATTATGTTTTTAGCTCTTGCATGGTATTTTACATCTGAAGGCCTCAACTTTTGCTGAAGAAAGTATGCACATATTATTATTTTTATAGAAATATATGTGATTTATCTAAATTAGTACTGCAGGTCACTGGAACAGTCAAGTGTCTCTTGACTGTCATTCAACACCATACCCATTAAAGTACATGCACATTATCTGTGTGATGCAGTATAGCTCAGGGAGAGGCGCAGCTTCCGTGGCAGTCCTGTGCAGCACATCTGCAACAGGAGCCAGCTGGCTTTGAGAGCCAAGAGCATTGCCTGCTGCACTTAGGACTCTACTTCAGTCACTATGGGGAAGCAGAAGAGGTCATAGAACCCAGCTGGGTTGGAATTTTCACCTATGTTTATTATTAGGTGTGGTAGATTTTAACCTCTCAGTGTGTTATTTCTATGGTTAACTCCGCCAACACTACATTTTTGTCACATAATATTTCCTAGCCAAAACAGCCATAACAGATTATTTTACATTGAATTGCATTATCTCAACCATTACACTGCTTCTAGCTGTCCAAATGTAAGGTCATGGTGCCTTTGAAGATGGATGGATACGAACAGACAAAAGTTACACGATGTAACTTTTCTACAGTCATTGCAGTCTCAGTAGATGGGAGGTCACACACAGGTGTTTACATTTGGACAGTCTGAAAGAGCATTGCAAGATTTATTTTTTTTTTTATGCAGAAGAAATCAACTTTGTTTTGTTTTGCCTATGCAGTGCTGTAGTATTCATTATTCCCATAGGATAATGGAAAATGCTCACCATGTTAATTCAGTCTTTAACAAGGAAATATGACATGGTATTTTTAAGTCAGTTTTCCAAGCCTCCATGCACAGGAAGGTTTTAACAACCTTCTTGTGGAGCAGCAATAACCAGGGGATCCCTGGCACCAGGGAGCCAGGCAGCAGGAGGACCCAGGGGATAGCCATGCCCTCCCTAATGTGCAGCATCCCTGGAGCATGTTGGCAGAGCCAGGGCTGGTGACAGTGCCCATCAGCAGCTCTGACATGGCAAGCAGCCAGATGGGGCTGGGACCCTGTCCAGGCAGCTGGAGAAGCAGCTGGAAGCTGGCACTGCCATGGTATCACCTGGTCCATCAGCAAGGAGTGGGTGGTGGCCCCAGAAAAAGCTGAGCAGAGCTGTAAAAGCCTGTTCCTTCCCTCAGGGGTCTGGTGATCCTGTGTTCTACTTTCTTCCTCAGTCCAGTGCCTGATGATCTTGCACTCTTCATGGCCTTTATCAGGGTGTACTCCTCCCTCCTCCCTCTTAGTCTCTCCGGGCTTCTTCCCAGTGCACACATTTCTTTCCGTTTTTGCAAGGCAGTTTTTTCTGTCCAGTGTACTTGATTTTAAAACTGGCTTGTCTTGTACCTGACATAAAAATATCTTTTTTATTCTTCTACAGTAGACATTTTGTACCCCCCAAAAAAGAAATTATCTCAAATTGAGATTCTCAGCTCATTTCAGTCTGTGATTGGTGAAATACTGCACAATTACATTTAATTGATATCTTACTTTTCCACAGTAGTACCGTTTTTTATCTCATAGTATTTAGTTTCTGGCCAGCATTATAAGTGAAAAAATAATTTAGAACTATTTCTGTTTCAAAACAATTCTAAACTCTTTCAGGGGAAGATTGTTGTTACCATGGGTTTTTTGTTAGTTTGTTGAATACTTTCATATGTACAAAACCCAGTAGGGGGCTATTCCACTTTGTACTGAAATTGTCTCTTTGAGGGGCATTTCAGACCCTCCTTTGTGGAAGACTTCTCAGGTAACTACTACCTATAGCAAAGTTTTAATACAGCACCAGGCTCTCTTTTACATTATTTGAGGAACACAGATAAGCTAATGGCAACTGATCCCAGAGATAACAGAGTCTCAGTAAATTAAAGATTTTCTGACAGAAGTGGAAGGACTATGTCTGAATTTGTGTGGGAGCTGCATGGACAACAAGAAATCTGTGTTCATCCTATCAGCCCTAAAAGACAAAGGAGGAAATATAATGGTTGTGGTTCTGTTATCAATTCCTTAGAAATATTCTGATGGGTACTATACATAAAGAAAATGATGTTGAAATGTTTGGGTAGAAGATACAAAGGGGAACAGCTTTCAAGACACTTCTGAAAAATAAGTTAGTGTCAAGCTTAGGTTTAAAAATATTTTCTGAGTCCAACCTAAGAAAAAACATTATTCTGTGTTTCATTATCTTAGAAATTACATTTTTGAGAAATGCTAGGGCACTTCCTTGCAGGTTAAATTTGACATTGTAACTTCATCATCTTGACCCATAAATTAGGGCCTGATAGATGTGTTGGAATGACAGCTGTAAGCTTTGCTCCATGCTCTGAATACACATTCCTTGGGAGAGTTAATCCTTCTGCATGACCAAAGGATGTAAATGAGCTTTCCAAAGGGTCTTTGTGTCCATCTTTTCCTCACTGATTGACGGTCACCAAGTTTGCTTTCCACAAATTTCCTTCTTTGGTAATGCCTTTTTCAAATTGTCATAAAAGCCTGAACATTGAATAGAGTGAAGAGCAGGAAAATTTCATTAGTCTTGGGTGCTTTTCTGTCTTCAGAGCACAGTACAACTTTTGGTATTCTACCTAAATTTTAATTTGTAGTGTGCTTAGTGGTACTAACTAATCAAATATGGTAAAAGAAAAGAAATCAAGTGAATGCTGTCTAATATGATGAATACTTACTGCTTTTACCAAATGCCACTATATTATTTTCCAAAATCTACAATTTGGATGGTGCTGAAAGTTGTGTTTGGATTTGAGTTGGTTTTTGTTTCTTTTTTTAAATACTTGAACAAGAATATTTTTTTTCATCCAATAATATCCTAAAAGGACTTCTTAGGGAATTGTTGAACAGATATATGACTTAATTGTTTTCACTGAGACACAATAGTGAGTTAAGGTAAAAAAGATTGGTAGAAAGAGCAATACTTAGAAAATATAGTATGGACCCTATGAGATGCATATCAAGAATAGTTTATCAGTGTTTAATGACAAAAAGTAGCATAGGTAATGTTCAGTAATACTGCTACATAAAGCAAATATAGTCCTGAGAGGTATTCCCCAAATGTTTGTTTTAGGTAAAAACTTCTTTGAGACTTTTTTTTTTTTTTAAATTTAGTTTTTTTATAATTAGTGTTGCACTTCCATTTAATTTACATGAGTAAAGTTAAATGCATTTTTAAAAAATGCTGTCCTATGAACTTTTCATCATTGTTTTATATAATACTTAGAAGACATGAAGCAAAAGAATTTGGGTTTGCAAAGCTAGTTTAGTTCATATTCATCCCATTTCTATATTTCAGCTTGTTTAATTATTATGTCAACCTGTGTCAAGCTTTTGATTTGAAACATTCATTTTATTACCTTTTCCCAAGCAGTTTGTATAAAACACTGAAATGGTGAAAGATGTGATCAGAATGTGTTGCTTTCCAGCAGTCCCTGGCTGGTCTCCTGGATCTGGTTCTGCAGAGCTTTTCTCTCAGCCACTGCTCGAGAGAGTTGGGGCAGTTCACAGTTTGTACCAGTGCTTGAGCTGCTTTCTGCTCTGGTCTGCAGTCCCTTAGTGGCACTGTGGCAAGTCTGCCAGTCTGGGTGACAGTGCAGCTCATGTTGCTAAGAAGCTCCCCAGTGTATGCCATAATACACTGGTCAGTAGAATTTAAAAATTTGGTTTTTTCCTTTGCCATCTAAGCATTCTGCGTATGAATGCTTTAACAAAATACTATTCCTTTTATTTTGTTACTTGAAACCAATGCTGCTTATCAGATCTTTGTAAGAGGTGTCTAAGACAATCTTTCCTTTCTCTCAATTTGTGTAGTTCAATCATTTTGCTACACAGTCATGCTCTCAAATATGTTTTTTTTAAAAATCCATTTTAAGATATTAAAAACGTTAATTTGAGTTTCTAGGGATTTTGAAAGCTTTTCTTACTGTAAAATACACCTTTGTATAGTTGAATGACCTAAATAAGTAATTTATAATAAGTTCTCTAAATAAGTCATCTGCAAATAAAGGTATACACAGCATGCATCATTTTAAGGCTTTACCATATTCTGCAAAGTGTAAGTTTGTCTGCATTACAAAATAATGTTAACAAGCTTCTGGAAAGATTTTGTAATTATATTTCCAGAAGTGATCAGTAAAGCATATTTTGCCTGCCACAAAGCTAAAAAAGCTGTCTTTCCCATAAAATAAGTAGATACTGGAAGTCAGCTTTATACTTCTATTGTTAATAAAATAACAATCTGAATGTTTATAAATCCCACTTTAAAGAAATATTTGTTTTATTCGAGGCTGTCTTTTGTCTGCACTGTCATGCATTAGTAAAGACAGTTAATAGACATTTGGTTATAAAATGAGCTTTGTCTCATATCTTCTTGCTGTTTTTCACACTAGTCTATTTTATTGTATAACAAGTACAAGTTGGCTATACTAACAGGAGGTGTTAATGGAAAATTCAGGCAACTTTTACACATTACTTGGGTTCTCTTGCCTCATCTGGATGTTAAGCCATGTATTTTTAAGACTGATCTAAATATTTCATACCTTTTAATATGACTTGCTGGTAGAATTGCTTTTGCACACTTTATTCATGGAAGATAAAAATAATGGCTGGCCAACACAAATACGTGACTAGTTTAGACTGAAAAGAAAATGCATGCAGGCATTCCTTGTATCATTCCTCATGTGAAGTGTTCTTACACCCTTTTAGGAGTTTCTGTTTTCTTAATTTCTTAGCCATAGTTAATGTAGCATTGGAGGAGGTTTTCAACTTTTCAACTAAAATTTCAACTTTAATGTCAAAAAAAGAGTTAAAACATTTATTCCACAAGATTTTTAAATATTTCCTTATTTTAGCAGGTGACCTTTGAATAAAATACAAAAGCACACAAATAAACTGATACAATTCTCACCTGTTTTTACTTTAAAATCAGATTTTCTGTGACTCTGTTCATCTGTTATATCCTATAAGGCAATCAAAGAAAATATTTTAGAAGCTTCTGCACTATTTATCTTTCCAAACATTGAACTTTTCTGTGGAACACCATTTTCTTCTCAACCTTCCCTTAGAATATGTATAAAACGGAGAGCAGCATCTAGTAAAATGTCCCTAGGTGTTTTATATGTTTTGGCAGAACACAATGAGCTCTTCAGAGACTGCTTTAGACTTCAGTGACATTACATGTGGAAACAGAGTTTTGTCTTTGTTAGCACTGAACTAACTACAGATTCAGGATCTTAAACAAATATGTGGGGCTGTTTTTCTTTCTAAAAGCACATTGTATTTGTATAATCTTCCTGAATATAAAATGCAGAAGAACACTAAATATACCAATTTCTATGTAGTGTTACCCTTATTCATTCAATGGAATTAGTATAAATATCCACTGTACTTGATAATGCTGATATTTGATAACTCTCACATGGAATTCACAATAAACTGTGCAGGCAGAAAACTGTATATTCCCAATTTTATGCTAATAGCTATTAAAATCTAAATTTCCCTAGGGTCTTCCCAAATGGTAGTCTACCAGGAGATACTATATTGTGGATTTATATTTCTTCAAATTCAATATTAGACATGCAGTAAAACCTACATCGATGAATTATCCAGTAAACATCTAATACTCATTTTTTCTTCATTGTACCATAGCTGTGTGTCAACATGACCAATGAGAAGATACACCAGTACATCAATGAAGTGCTTTTCCTACAAGAGCAAGCAGAATGTGTACAAGAGGGAGTTGCCATGGAAACAGTGTATTCTCCTGGTAACCATACCGCAGTCTTGGATTTTTTCTTTCAGGTAGTTTCAGATCCATTTTACACCATGTATATTTATACACAGTCTGTGCATGTTAGGCTAATTCAAAATTTTGCTTGCATTTTTCCAATTTATGAATCTTCAGACAGGGCTATGGGTGAAAGAGGCCCAAGCTCACAGAGATTACTAACAGAGCAGGGCTGAGGGAGAATGCAGCAGGATCTCTGTGTCTGTACTGGTTCACGTGTAGCATCTGTGCATTGTGGCACGGCGACTGTGCTGCTGTAGGGCTGATGAGGCTCTGTTGTGAGTTTCTATAGTGCTCGAAGCTGATTTCTGGACAACTTTTAAGCAGCAAGCAACACAATCAATTTCTAACAGATCCTCAATAGTGACCATTTTTGGCAACTGAAATACTGTTCCATACGTTTCTTACAGAAGGACCAGACTTGAACACTTCCCAAAATATTTTAACCTTTTTTTTTTTTCCTGGGTTTTGAGGTGATATGTGTTTCTGTTTCCTAACTTACAATCTGCATTACTCTACAAGAAACAACTAAAATTCTATTGCTCCTGTATAAAATGAGAAAAATCTATTTTTTATTTCAGAAACCATCAGGCTTTTTGTCAATGCTGGATGAAGAAAGCCAATCTATTTGGTCAGTAGAACAGAGTCTTTCTAAACGCATTCAGTCTTACCTGGATACATCAGATACAAATACAGTCTATTCCTCCACAAAAGATGGAAATGGTAACCTTGCCCCAAAGGATCTGGGCTCCACTTTCACTGTTATGCATTATGCTGGGAGGGTGAGTAGATTGAATATAATTTACATGCAGTTAATGAAAAAAGTTAACAAAACAAAATTTGACATGGCTTCTCCAACTCCTGGCAATAAATAGTATTTCACTGTCAAGTGATGAATTTTCAGAGGACAACTAAGAATCTCAGTGCCATATCTAGTGTATAAAATGTGTATCTTATATCACAGCATGCAGGATACAGGTCCCTAGTTCTGGGTCCTAAATTTTGTCTTCCTTGTAAGCATTTAATGTAGAAGGGGGTGATTCAGATCTCTCAGCATAAATGTTTAATGCCATTTTAGTTGGCTTCACTATGCATACAGATGTGGTTCCAGAACAGTGGAAGTTCCCTGTGGCACCTCTGCTATATATGTAGATACCTGCTTACCAGAATGAATCTGGTAAAAAATTCAAAAATACAATTCTCAATTTTTCTGTTAGTAGTCATAATAGTTGGATTTTATTTTTTCCTACAAAACCCCCAGAACTTGCTAAATGTCTTTCAGCATGACTGTAAAATTAGATGAATATTTTTTATTCCCCTGCCTTGAGTGTTCACAGGAATATTGTAATCAGGTCTTTTAAATAGGCTTCTTACCCTTTCCAACACTTCATGTTCACATTGTACCCACAACCACGTACAACTCAAAACAAGCTAGGTATGTATTTAAAGGGACAGTTTAGGGGTTTTTTGGATTTTTTTTTTTTTTTTTTTTTTTTTTATAATCTGACAGTGGTATAAATAGGGACAGATCTATTTTGTGGCTTCCCATTTGGAAATGAAGCTGATGGAAATCTTGAGTTGTTTTGACACAAGCAAATTTGCTCCTGCCTAATGATACAAATGTGGTCATTATGGAAAGGTCTGTTTGAGTACTGCTTAAGTTCCTAACCCAGTTACTCTGAATAACTCACTTTAGGTTCTTCTCTACTTAGAATCAAATTATTTGCCAAAGTTAACTGGTTTGAATACCTCCACTATTGGGACTTAGTAGGAATGCGGGCACACAATGGTTAGATAACATTACAACCAATATTTTGTGAAACTTACTAGGACTTCAAGTGATGGAATAAAGAACTGACCATGAACTTCAGATGTCTAATTTAATTTATAAAATTTTTTTATACTTGTTACATAAGTATTTTTTAATGTCGTTCTGTTGATACAAATTTATCATAAGAGCTCAAAAAAGGTTCCACACCCCAAAACTTGACTTGGAAGCAGCAGCAAGGCATTTACATTAAAATCAAAACCAGAATAATAAGAAAACTTCTTCAAAATTAAAGATTTTTTTTTGTCTCATTCCCTGAAAAAAATCTTTTTCAAAAGATTTTTTCCTTAACAAAAAAAAAAATTGTTAAGACCAGTATTTCAGGTGCCTAGTTCTGAAAGTTAAACTGTGACTGGTAAAGAGGACACTTTTCATTACCATGTGTTTTAGCCTAGCATTGTTGTTTAGATTTTTGGTTTATAACATAGACACTTAGTTTGACCTTTTCCTAATAATAGTAATGACATTTAATCTAAAAGCATGAACAAATAGACAGCTCTCCAAGTAATGTAAATCCACACATTCTTTTGAAGTCAGTGGAGATCCTTTGATTTACATTGGCCAAGGAACTATTCCAGTTAGGTTGTTCCTTGCATCCTTACAACAGTAAAATGCTTAGCCCTGCCAAAACAGAAAAGTCCTCTTGCAACTGCTTAACTCTCCTTGCTTTAATAGTATTTGAGCTAAATCCTTAAAGACCCTTGCATTCTTGGTATCTTGTGGGACTGTTATATAGCTATCATAGATCGAAATTGCCAGTGTTTCATGATATGCATTTATATAAAACTTTAATGATAATGTGACTGTACTAAATGACATAAATTAAGTTTATTCTGAGTCTAGTATGTCTTCATATATTGAGAACAATATGAAAATCTCAGATTTTAAAACTGCTGATGCTGTTCTTTAGATTGTGCTGTTACTACATTTAGTAGCTTTTCACAGAACTCATTGGTGATATATGTTTTACAGAAATTGTTAAAGGATGAGGCTTTTAAGTATATAAGGATTTATTGGCACTCAAAAATAGGAATTTCATATATAAAGTATCAATATAGTTTGACAGGTTTTGAGACCCATTTCTATAGTCAGCTAAATGGGTCTAATGTAAGTAAATGCAAAGTAATATTACCCTTCATTGTTGCCTTCAGAGATCTCCAAATTTAAAACAAGAGGCCTTAATTTTATTCTCACCAAAATTTTTCACTGATTTTTACTTGTTTAACTTGGTAAAGCTTCTCTGTATTTACATGAGTATAACTGAAAGATGAATCAGACCCAAAGGGTAGAGAAAGAATTGCCAGTAAATTATGACAGGTAATAAAACATTAAAGTCTTCATTTCCAGTGTTACTCTTCTATGCTCAGGTGATGTGTCTAGGCTGGCAGTTGAGGAGGAAGTCACACTGAATGCAGCAGGCTCTGTGTTAGAATGTGAAGGCAGACATCCTGACTTCTGTAGTTAACAGCTGTAATTGCTATGCACTTCACAGCCAGTGGAAAAGAGCTACTTTAAGTCATAAAAAAAAAAAAAAAAAGCACTAATATTCTGTGTTGGCCCTGGTATGAACCACTTATGACCCTTGTAATTTAGGCTTCTTTTCATCACTAGTGTATGGATGTAGGGCAAAGAACAGAATCCAGAATTAATTAGGTTCATTTCTTTACTCAGACACTTGCAGTAACTATTTTTGCAGGTCAGAAGTGCAGTTAAACTGGAAAATGCAGCTATTAAAAGTACTTCCACACTGAAAAGACCTACTTTTGTATATTTAACTGAGATTGGCAGGTAACTTTTGGTGAACAAAAGTGATATATCTATCTTTATATTCGGAGGTAATTACGTCTGATACAGATGTGTCCATGTAGTTTTAAAGACCTCTAATATGTGCATATTTACTGAAATTATGTCAGGATACAGGTAGAAAAATTATCTTTTCTTCCACTCTCAAGTCTTTTTAGTTCAATGTGTCATGAATTGGGAGGGATTTCCCATTCCCTTAAGTTTCATACTCAGCAACTTTTCCTAAGACTAAATATGCTGTATTATTGATCCAAGCACAATGAGCCCTAAAATAGCCACAAAATGCAGTACTGAGAGAAAAATAGAAGAGAGAATGGGTCAGAAATAAAACAAAGAAAGCACGATGTTGAATTGAGACAAAGAATGCACAGGAGGCTCAAAGCAACATGTAAGGGGGAAAAAAATCCAAATACTTTGGAATCCATACTTAATGTTCTGGCTGAATCAATATTTCAGGGAAGTCTGATTGTACAATACCATTCTGAGAGAACCTTGGATTTTTTCTTATTTTCTTGTCTTTTTTGGAGGGAAGAAAGAGGAACAATATGCACAAGTTAACTTCTGCACATGGAAAAAATCAGCAAAGGGGTCAGATTTTTTTAGTGGCATCTGAGAATGAATATTGTTTTACACAAATGTGACAGAATGATCCAGTAGAAGAGAGAAAATGAATTTTACCTCATTCCTTTTAAATTTTGCTATTATTCCTGAACAAGATTAAATCTGTCTTTTTCTGCATGGGCAATATGATATATTGCTTGTGAACACACATGAACATATGCTTAGGAAAGGCCACTGTGAGCATCAGTACTTTATCATATCAAGTATTTTTTTTTATCTCCCAGTTTTAATTTTACAGCTGAACAGTATCCTACAACGTCTTGACACATTAGGAGCCTTTTCTATGAGTTGTTTAATGTCTTGGTATCTGAGTGCTGTAAGACAAAAAGCTTATCTGTTTTGCTCAGGCAGAAGGTAGAAGAGAATGATTTAGGGGTCTTATGCCTGAAAAAAAAAAACCCTTGTGAAAGGCTTTATCTGAAGGTTGTTTAACACATCTCTCTGAATACTGGCAATCTGATTTCTTTCAGAAAATTTCTGCTCATCTGGGGCAGAAATTTGCTTTCTTTCTGATGTCTGATATGACTGTGGGTATCCTGAGATGCTTCTCACAGACATTGTCTGTGTCTGTGGGGGAAGAGACACGCTGCATCTTGCAAGCTTGCCTTGAGCTAGCAAAGCATTTTATGGGTGCATATGACCATTAACTGAAACTATCCTAAGTACCTGTAATACTGATTTTCTAGTTTAATTTATTGATAGCATTAATATTCACATTGTGGGCTGTCACTTAAGGAAAGGCTTCACATGAATTATATCTTTGAACTGGCAGGCATATCAATAGCCATGATTTTTGAAGAATAACATTTCTATCATTGAACTTTCCTAAGGACTCAAAGTTTTTATTTTTAAAACTTTTATGAAAGAATTAACATATCAATAAGTCAATCAGAAATATATTGTCTTAACACACTGCCAAGAGACACAGCTTTACCTAATAGTATATATACCAGAATTTGAGATAATGAGCTATTTGCCCCATTGTTCATGTGAACTGAATAATACATTATCATAATTTAAGCTTTCTGCTGTTTAAATTAAACCTGAATTTACAAATTAGATAAGCCCCTTGTGGCTGTTTGCCTTCCTGCTGTTTTGACTTTTCATACTGTAATAAACCAACAACACCTAAAGATCAACTTCTTTGCTCTATAAGCCAGGGCACTTAATGTTCCTTTAAGTGCCGATCAATGTCTTTCATTTCTCAGCTACCTGCATATCAAAAATACCTCTCAGTTGTCAGCTCACCTTCATCAAGGCAATCTTCTCTGAAATGCCTTGTATTTCCCAGGCAGACTCTGAAACTGAACCTCTAAATCAAAAGACAAAAGGAGGTGGATTAATCAATAAGGATGCTTTCATTTTCACTATTTTTTCCCCAGGCTGAAACCCCAGACAGAACAATCAAATCAATCTAATCTAAACTGTACTAAGGCCTATAAAGGCTACTTGACATAGATTCTGGTTTTCACACAAGCAAGATAGTCTTGCTTTTTCTTCTTTTCTCTCTCTCTTTCTTTCTTTAAGTCTTAATTTGGGATTTTGACTTACCGGAGAAAATGATAAAACACTTTCCTCCACCATCTATTTTATTTCTAAATACTTCCTTCTTTCAAAATGCTATTCTATCACAGTGTTAGAATAAGATTTAACTATAAAACTACTAAGCCCATTCATTGCTTAACAAGACTTGTTTTGGGAGGTTGATAAAACCAGTGATCCTTAAAAAATGGTACATGCAAACATATCATTCACATTCAAGTACTGGCAGAAAATTAGCAACTACAAGTGTCTCTCTGTGCACTAAATTGTCCTTGGACATATTTTCAAAAATTTCTCTCTTGCTACATGAACTAATTATTTTCTTATTAACTAAAATTTATTACACAGGCAAAACTGAGTTTCTGAGTTACATTTTGCTATTAAAATAGTAAAATTTTAATTTTTAACTGGGAATATAGCCAAACTGTTCCTAATATTCCAGGTGGTATTTTCCTTGCTTGTTTTAGGGTTCCTGCCAAATCTGCCATTGACTATGAACTTATTTGGTCTATCATAAGATATGGAAATTACTTACCAAGAAAAAAAAAAAAGAGTATTTTAAGGAATTGATGAAAACCATGTGTAAAGGTGATTCTGTTGATAAAGTATATTGGGATATTCAATAAACTTGGAGAAAATTCCTTAAGCAAGGCAGATGTTATGAGAGAGAATACTTTAATTCAGAAGAAAATATACAGTTTTCTGATTTCCTGGCATGAAGATAATTAATGAAACAAAGAGGCAAGAATATGTAAAAAGATTAGAGGAATGTGCAGTTCCCAAAGTCAGGTCTGTGCATATCTGGCAAGTCTTGTACTCTGAGTCTTTCACCTCTTGTATCTGGTAGTTCTTATTGCATTAAAACCAGCTATGCTAACTTAAACAATCAGAAAGCAGGTTCAAAACAAATTAAATTAGGTTGGGTTTTTTTTTTTTCCTCTTACTTAGTAATTAGTCAAACTTCTTGACAGAGCGTCTTAAATGATGCTGGAAATGTTGGAATGGAAATGAGATCTGGAAGCAGAGATTTGAAGAGGAAATGTGAGTCAAGAGATACTGAACATAAAAGTGAGATCCAACCTGCAGGACAAGAGCACTTTCATGGGCAGAGCCCTGAAGGCTGAGAAGGGAACTGGCGGCTGGCAGAGTGGAGAGTGGAAATACTGCTCAATAGTTTTCCCTAAATATTCAGGACTAGATGAATATTTGGCCATATCCATTATGACTTATGTTAAGTTTTCTTCCTTTAAGAACTTAAATTTAGAAGAAAAGCTAATCCAACTCCATTTTGGTTTAATCTCTTATAATGAAATAAAATGTAGTGTAGGAATGGTGCACTCTTTTTTTTTAATTTTAACAATAAAAAAAATTTAGCTATTCAGATATTATATACAGGTCTTCTTTCCTTTGGCTAACACAGATGTGTAGGTTTGCATACTGTCTACCCCAAAAAGACATCGTATAAAGCAAGATAAAACATATTGTGATAAATAGAAGTGACAATAAGGAGTATCTTTTATAATACTTGACCCATTGTCTAAGTGAGTGCACATTTCCTGTCTAAAGCATGCAATATTTACTTGGATTTGTCTCCCCAGAATAACTTTCCACTGTGCTTGTGTGCCAGCCAGTGCAGAGTTAGGGCCAGGTTTATTTTACAAACACAATGGAAGAAAACTGAGAGAAATATAAGTGCTTTAGGTGGTGTGTAGTTTGTCATCTCAGATAAGGGTAAGATTAAATCAACAAAATTGGCAGCTGGAAGAGGACTTTTTTTTTTTCTATTTTGTGGGACTGGCAATGACTATGGAACCCTAGAGTGTTGTTTCACTGAGTCAGTTTTCATGTCTTTAGGCATGAATTAATTTACCAAGTCTATGGGAAAATTGTTTAGAATGTTAGCAATTTCTTCATAAAAGGGAATCCTCCTAACTTTTATCTATTTTATGTGACATGAAATATGTCTCATGAATATAGTTCTAGAAATTTGTGATGTACAACAGCATCAATACTGAAACTTCTTCCCGTTTCAATCTAAGCAGTTAATCATAATCTAGTATCTCCCACTGCTATACTTACCTACTCTTCCCACCAACACTAATTCTCTTCTTCTAATTTAGTCAAAGCCCAAGACACTCAATTAGGAACTGGCATTATGGATTGGTCATATAAGTTCTGTTAATTACCTTTTATGGACCAATATGGCACAACATTTATGTTGAGTACACTAAAAGCATTTAATAGTATACTTAAAGTATCTTAATAGTTTGCTAACTGTGTTGTATGTTCTTAGGAAATGCAATTAGAAAATACATAATATTGCATCTGTCATGGAAAAGAACCATAATTCTCTTGTTATACCTTGTTCATGTCAGATGCCACAGTAATTACATCATTTGACAATTACTCACTCTAACAGAGTAGACACTTCCTAGTCACATAATTTCTTTTGTGAGCAAGATAGCATTGCATAATTGTCAAATGACCCAATGGAAAATTAATGCACTGATTAGTGTTACTAATCTTAATTATATATTTACAGCTATATCAAATGTACAAGAATAAAATTTCCCAAACATCTAAAGGGTTTAGGATATAGATCCAGTACAAAAAATCCAAGAAGGCTTTAGATAGAAGCATGGTCCCAAGGTAAATAAAACCAAACTCTATTCTAAATTCCCATTAATACCTGCCTAATCATGCAAGTACTGAAATCTATAATTTTCTTTCAATTTAACTTAAAAATTCCCTTTGGGTTCTACTACTGTGCAAGCTTCATATATCTAAAGTCTGTAAATTGACTAGTTTTTTGGTTTTTTTTCTTCCATCCCTGTACAATGGTAAAAAAAAACCAAACCAAAACAACAACCAACTGCTTTCTTCTCTTAGTGCTCCTTTTCTATACAGTGTCTTCAGGGATGGGATCAGTATTCAAACAGACATTTGATTATATTTCTTCATTTTGGATGTACCCTCAGCACCTCTGGCTCAAACCCAGATTTTGCTCATTTTTTGGTTTCTACCATATGTGTTAAAATTTATCTGCAGTCAAATGACAGATGCAGGGACAATCCAGCTGTCTGTTATTGAAATCATGACATCAGGCAATTGAGGTGACCCAAAATCCTTATGGGCGTAGTCGTTAGAAACTTAAATGGGATTTGTGTACAACCTATTGACACAACTTGCCTCCAAAGGATATATCAATGGTTGGAACTCGTCCTGTGTGTGGGTTTGGAATCAGATTGCTTTGTTGTTGTTAGTGGAGATAGTTTCCTATTGACAATGAGATCTATGAGCTGGGAGTGACTTGCTCATCCTACAAGGAAAGCATTGTTGAAGTCACTGTCTCCTGCTTTGCAGTACATATTTGATACAAAGTTCTGCATTGTGGAATTGTTTTAAAATCAGTCCAATGAAATTTCTGTATAGTTGTAAAGGCACATAATGTTTAACAACCAGTTCTTCTGGTCAGCATTGTAGGCATTTATAAAATGCCAAAAGATACTACCTGGTGCCAGCCTTTAACTATTGAGTGGAAGAAAACCCCATAGCTTCATTTCTATTGCTGTAAGATTTTTCAAAGATGCATTGGTCATTACTAATGATGTCGCAATGTTTTATTATAGGTTACATATGAAATTGCTGGTGCGATAGAAAAAAATAAAGATTCTCTTTCACAAAATCTCATATTTGTAATGAAAAGTAAGTAAATGCTTTTGTGGTTACTGTTGTTAGAAATCAAGATATTATGACTTGATTTTAATTTTCATTTTAGTTTTAAGAGACATTTATATATATTTTATTCCCAGTAAAAAAAAAGTCACCCTCATCTCTATGAAGGATTGTATAAACAATTCAGTGTTGTTTGAAATTTGCTCTAATATAAAAGCTTTTAGATTTATGAATGTAAAGCATCTTTATCATGTCATGTGATGTAAAGAACAAGAAGGCATACTGTGATGGTTGAGAATGACTTAGAGAAGGTAATGAATATGAACTAAAGCAAAAATAAAACTCAGAAAACAGGGGAAGGAAATTAGGCTCCAAAAATCATAGAGGCTGCAGTCAGATGTGCTCCACTGTTGAGTACCCTCCTAAAAGTAGTAACTTGTGGGCGTTCGTATGTTTTTCAGTGAATAGTTATAAATATCCATTGAAATGCAAAATTAAATGCCTTTCAGTGTGCACATTGTATAATTTTGTCTAATAATAATAATGCAACCAATTAATTAATTAATAATAATTAATGATTCATAATTGGATTAATGAGAACCTGTATCATTTCCCCTTTCTGGAGAGAAAAACCAAAACATTTTCCTCAGGGAAATGTCAGTGCACCCTGAGGTGTCATTTGTCTTCTCTCCAATCACTGTAGTGTTTTTCACTTAATATACTATATACTTGCATTTATTTCCTTAAAAATAGAGGCCTGCTGTTAAAATGTATTTCATTTCAGTAAATTTACTGTAAAATTAGCCAAGCTCCCTAGTAAAATTATTGATGCATTTAAGACACAGGAAGTGTTAATTCCAAATGAAGAAAGAAACAAAAGAAATTATCTGAAATATAAGCATATTGATTGTAGTTTTAGAGATATTACAGTTCTCACTACTTGTAATATACATGATAGTCTGCCAAAGAGAAGGTATGACAACTTCCAGGACGTTCAACGAGAGAGGGCATTCTTCCATTCTCTCACATAGCTCCTTTTTTGCATTTTCATTGCTATTTTGTGTTATCAGCTATGCAACTATTAAAAGGCAAGAATGGAGGATTGGATTGGATATAAAAAGTTTAATATGATGAGGGTGAGTATATATACAACTGAGTCATAACAATAACAATTATAAGTAATGGAAAAGTTCTGCTAGGAGAATATTTACAAATGTATAAGTCATTTAAGAGCTAAATTACTTCTTTTTTAAATGACTTAGACTTAAAACCTGTTGATTATCAGTGACATATTTCCTTTAGAGTCAGTTTCATAAGTTGTGTAGGTGTGTAACTTAAGTGCATGCTTCCTTTGATTTTCACTGAATTTTGTTTCCTCAATCAAAACTTCTAACTACAACAGCATTAAAGTAAATTGTATATATGTGTAGGAATGTATATATGTCTGTGGAACAGACCTGCCTGAAGATCATCAGAGGAGACTATCAACACAGAATGCATCTGTTTTAATTTGAAAGATGTAATTTCTATGCCTGTCCTCATCCTACTTAGTATATTTTAAACATATGGATATTGATTCCCACTGATTGTGCTGAAATCATTTCAATTTTCTGCTTCCATATCTCCCTCATAATTTTAATGTTCTTGTTAAATAAGGAATAGTAATCTCCACAGAAAAAGGGAAACAAAATATATTGCATTTAAGCCTATAGTAAGAAACGTTTAAACAATTATTAAAGAGTGAACTGAGGATTTTTACCTGCTATGCTAAACTATTATGTATGGTGCTTATCCTGTTCATCTTTGTTTTTTGTTTGTTTATGCATATGATGGGTGTGATCATAATACCACTTTGCTAGCTCTTAAAAAAAATTAACAAGAATTCAGCATGGTTAAGGATGTATCACACAATGAATTCTTAACACTTACTGGTGCTGTGGCAGTAAGCAGTATGTAATTATCATGGTCATCTTAAAAGCCCTGTGACCATAAATTCATAAAGGATAATTAGACTGAAATTAGGATAAAGTAATATTATCTGTCATAAGATTCCGATTCTTTTGTTTGTTTGTTTGTTTGTTTGTTTAAATGCAAGATACTTTATACTCTTGGAATAATATTCATTTTGTACAAGTAATAATATATATGTATGTAATTGTCTTTTTTCTGTAAATGTTTTTAAGTGTGGGCTTGATATGTAGAAACAAATTTTTTACAGTTCTGTCCTTCACCTTGCCTTTTTTTTTTAATCCCTTCCCATATTTTGTTTATATATAATTTAGTTCAATGAGTGTCTATAATTTATTTCTGTGAAGTGCCTTGATTATTTCTAAATACAGCATGTTAGGAAATTGTGCAGAACTCATCTCTTACATTGCTTTAATAGATGGATAAATTTGGAATCCATAATGGAACAAAATTCAGAGGTGATGATCCCATAAGTAATTAAGTTTAGACAGATTTGTCTGAAAGGTTTTGGTTTATGCTCTCTATTTGTTCAGCAATGACCTGAATATGTTAAAAATAGTGTTACTATTTTCAGATATGGAATTTTCTTTGGCAACTTTGATAGTGCTCATATTTTGATTTGTCCATTTCTTTTAGGTTTACTTATTTAATTCTCTCATACTGTGTCTCTTTTAACTCACAAATACAATATATATAATTTTCTAACTTACATTTTATCTTCATGTGTTTCTTTCTTTTTTTTTTTTTATTTCCAGCTAGTGAAAATGTGGTCATCAATCAGTTGTTCCAGTCCAAACTAACACAAACTGGATCACTTGTTCCTCCTTATCATTCCCTTAAAATCAAAGGGTGTAAAGCCGCTTTGCTCAGTAAAAGAACATCTGTAACCTGTGCAAGTGGAGAAGCAAAGAAGTATATTGAACTCAGCAAGGTAAGAATTTAGGATTCTTCCCACTCTTGGCTCCTTGAAGAATTTTCTTTTATTTTGTCATTTCTAAAATCATCTTGTTCTCTGCTTCATTCTCTGCAGTCATTATGCTAGTAAAATAATTTAGTACTTAGTATGAAAACTAAAGCAGCAAAAGTGAGAAAAGGTTCTAATTTACAAACACTGGTAGTTGTGGTTCAAGGATCTCTTTCTTGGACTCTTTGAGCAGAAGGTCAAACAAGATGATGAGGTCCTTCAAGCCTGAATCATTCCATGATTGTCTGGTTCCAGGGCTTATTAGCAGTCTTATTAATTTTTGACTGTGTAGGAACACTTCTTTGTTTTGTCTCCTTGAAAGACTTTATGATGAATAGTTGAGTAAAGTAAGACATAGAAAGTGTAAAAATAAAATCTAATGTCCTTATTATGCCAACATGAGAAGATTTCTGGTTTGCTGAATACAGTTTTGTGTGGTTTTGTGTGAAGAACGAAATGTAAATTTTGGCCAACATTTTTGTTTTAAATGATTTCTTATATGTAAATTTTCTGAGTCAGTTTGAAATCAAATCAAACATGCCTCATTTCTGAACTTCTCTCTTTTCCTGCTAACTAAGTCAGGCAAAAAAGTTAAAGGAAAAACCCAAACAAACACCAACAAACCACAAACAAAAACAAAGAAAAGAGGGGAGCAGGAGAGAAACTTTGAAGATTATCAGAAAATTAATTGTTCATGTTACATGGAACATCTCTCTTGAAAAGAAATAATGTGATTTACTGAGTTAATTCATGGAATTTGTCCTTCTAGAAAAGAAGCACACACTTCTCACAATGCATCAGCTGCCTCACCAGGCTTCTTGAATCTTACAACTCTGTTTTTGGTTTACAGCTGCATAAAATTGATTTTGTCATGGGATTAAGGAGCCTGCTCTCATGTGTCATTGTGGAAGGCTTTGTACATCCATAGAATAGCAATAGGGCTGTCCTTACAATCCCCCTGCTGATAACAGCATAATTCCTGACTACTGTTCTTCAGTAATCTCAGTGGAAAAACTTAAGTTGAAACGAATGGTGTTGGTTTAAGGCTATATTTAGCAAACATTACAAGGTGCCTTTAGGTGCCTTTCCACTGTAATAGCTTCCTAGAGGAAGCTTCCTAAGGATGTGAAAAAGATCCTAGTCCCATACATGGAAGGAAGTATGAAAAGCATACCTGAATTAGAAGTCTAATCAAACCAGGACAAAACACTGCGCAGTTGGGATCTCTAAAATTATGCTGGTTTTGACATGTCCAGAATAGCTTTTAACCTGTAGTTACTCTCTCGAGAGACAGAAGACATTCAATTCCCTTGAGAAGCACAATATCTGAAGTCAGAAATTTCAGATTCAGTGAGAATGTTGTAAAGCTTTAGGCATTAGTTGGACGGTGGGAAGAACTTCATCCTTCATCTGTCCGCAGAGACAAGGATGGCTTTGTTTCTCAAACACAGGCTTTGAGAAGAGCTGTGCAGGTGTTACAAAACAGTTTCTTGATACTAAGTTGGCCTAATTTGAGCAAGGTACTGTGCTGCCCTGCAGGACTGGAGCAGACCTTCAGGTATCTAAGCTGTTCCATTGGCAAAAAGCAGCACATGTTTTTTTGGAATAGGCACTCAATGCAGGAGCTGGAAGTAGGTAAGCGCTTAATATCTATTGTGGATCAAGCCCACATCTGTTACTGTGCTGTCCTAAATAATTCCTTCCCTTTTTCAATGCAACCTTGAAAATCTGTTGTGATGAACTGAAATAATGTTGGGTTTGTTCTTTTATTACTGTAATTGCAAATGTAATGTAAGGGACTTTTTCTTGTCAGCTTTAAATTAAGATTATTATGAGTTGGAAAATCATAACTACTGTATTTTTATTGAAGTTTATCCAGAGGGTAAAAGCAACAAGGAAAAGAAAAAAAAACAAAAGAGCAGAGGAGGGGAAGAAGGAAGGACATTAAGGCAAAAATTATCAACCAGAGACTGACATTTCATTTATATCTGAAATTTGAGTCACAACATACATCATACTGCAGACAGTGGGAAACATAAAATGGAAGGTACACATGGCACTGTGTATGGTCAGCCACCTAGACTCCACCATATCTAGAGAAGGGAAGGAGAGAAAGTAAAGGTCAAATAGGAGTTTGTTGTGATTCCCCTCCTCTTTCATCTCATCACTGCAATCCTAGCTAATTGCCAGGTTATATAATTATAAGTATCTCCATATGTCCATGTGTCTGTTTACGTTTCCATAAATTACTCTTTTCTTGATGTTGAGCATGCTGGCACAAGTAAGGATGGTCTACCTCTTTGAACTAATGCTAGCATGCTAGGATCCAAGACAACAATGCATTCATTTTAAGATAGACATGAACAGATCTGTTAACTGGCCAGAATTCTGGAGCACATAAGGAATCATAGGAACTTGGACATGCCAGCTCAAGCCTCTGCGTCTTATGAAGATCATGTCCCCTTTTCAAATAAGATATATCTTCACTGACACTCTTACAACTCTTGCTCACATCAATTCTTGCTCCCTTGTTTTTCTCTCATCTTTTCCTGGTGCATATTTTGGTTCTATTGTCTTCCCCTCACTTACTTTGGAACAATTGGTATGTTTCAGAGTTTATATAGCAAAAGTCTTTGGAGATTTTTAAAGGAGATTTTTAGCTTCTTAGCAGAGGTTACAAAATTACATATATGTGGGTATTTTTTTCTGTAGTTTAGAGGTACAAGATATTCCAACGAAAAGCTGTGTATTAGAGTGTAATAGAGATGTACAGCTTGGAGGAAACAGCCTTTTTCCTAAGCCCATAGCTGAAGATCAAAGATGTCCAAGTTTTTTAAATTAATTGCTTATCTTTCTTTTTTTTCATTTTTCATTTGTTTTCTCTCTATCATTCTGAAAAAATATTTCTTACCCATGGAAAGTCATATGTAACATGGGAGAGAAAGCAACAGTTTTAGCATCTAAAGTGTTGTTCCTGGATCTCCCATTAAGTCAGTAAAGAATCTTGAACTATTGATTTAAATATTGAGAGGAAGGGATGACGGCATTATCCTGAAGGTGAAGGAAAATTCTACTTTGGTTATATTGGTTTAAGTGAAAAGTGTCATTGGCATGCTAGTGGTTCTTTTTATGAGAAAATCTGGAATAAGCAGATCTTTTTTAGTTTTTAGTTTTGAAGTTGAGGGTGAAGTTGCCTTTAAAATCTTATTGCATCTTAATAAACTAAATAAAAAAGAGCTCCGAAGTTCGGCATGGTGAGTAGAAAATTATTTGCACTACAATATTTTTAATGGCATTTGGCTTGAGTGGGCCAAGCTGAGAAGATGTACACTTTTTTGATAGAACTGGAAAAAGGAGTAGCCCAGAACATGCTGACTCAATAGAAAGGGATTTTTATGGGGTAAGTGGACTGAAGAAAATCAGTAGAGAGTCAAAGATGAAAAGGCTGTCAATGATAAGGGGGATTAAACCTTACAGCTTTGCCAAATCCTGGAATGCAGTAATTTTGCTAGCCTTTCTGTAGAAAGTTTAACAAAAGACCCTAAACTCCAGAACCATTTTTTCTGGTTTTTATTGCCATTTTAGTCTCAAAGATAGGAAGCAGAGCAGCAAAAAAATAAATTCATTCTCCCCTCCCAATTCTGATGTATGGAATAACATTGGTTCTAATGAGATAGTAAATTATTAATAAATTATGTTTCTAATTGGTGAAAATCTGTGTTCACATGTGCAAGAAGGAATGAGAAGGGTTTTAAAAAATATTTATATTATTGTTTTGCTGTTGAGATTATTTTAAATGATTTGTTTTCTTACATTTACTGACTCAAACATTTGCCAAAGACATAAGGCACCTTCTTACAGAGTTACAGAATTATACTACTCCTAGACTCTATGGGGTACTGACTGCACAAGTCCTGCTTCTGCAACAGAGTTCCGAAAGATATTGATTTTCCCAGTTATTTGTAAAAAGTATTTTATCTTTATAATGTACGTAGCTGCTCTTGAAATCAAAACTTACTCACCAGTCATGGCTCTGCAAATACCTGAGGATATTTATCAACATCCCATTTCTTTCTAAAACTCAATCTTTGTCTATGGCACAATGTTTGTACAAATTTTTGCTTTCAATAGTCAATTGCAACAATGACAATAAAGGTGTGACATCTTGACATAAAATTGTTGCACATGTTCTTTTCTCTTCCACAGCTGTTGAAAAAGAAAGGAACATCATCATTTCTTCAGAGACTGGAACGAGGGGGCCCAACCACTGTGGCAATACAGCTCAGGGTCAGTGAACACCTTACGGACAGAAATTGGTAAAAGAATCTCAAGATGTTTTAAAGGCAGGATTACCCTCTGCAGATTGCATGGAAGAAGAAAAAATCTTATGATTGAGAAAGCCACTTGCATGACCTGGTCAACCCTTTTGAGGAAATGATGTTAAAATATTAGGAATAACATATGTGTTGAACAATAATCAGCAGAAGAATGATTGATAATTGTTTGTTTGTTTGTTTGTTTCTTCCCCAGAAATCACTTGCAGATATTATTGGGAAGCTGCAGAATTGCACGCCGCATTCCATTCATTGCATAAAACCTAATAACTCCAAGTTGCCAGATACTTTTGATAATTTTTATGTGTCTGCTCAACTGCAGTATATTGGTGTCCTAGACATGGTCAAAATTATACGTCATGGGTATCCAATACGTCTCTCTTTCACAGACTTCTTGTCAAGGTAAATTCTTTCAAGTTTCATAAAACCTTTTTTCCTTCCTCCAGTGCAAAGGCTTCTTTCATGTTCCGGTAGTGCTTGCAATGTTGTTTAGCTTGTGAGTATTTCAGACTTTTTTCAGAGAAAAAGCTTGTTTGCCTGCAAGGGGTGTAGGCCTATTACTTTTTAGCTGAACAAGTCATGAACTTTAGAAATATATTTATAAATTTATAAAATTTATATTGCTATCTACAAATATATTTATAAAGATCATCAGGAAAATTAAGTTTTAAAAGTATGACATCATAAAAGAGGTCTGTTTTTACAATTTATGCTGTTTTGCATGACTTAAAAAATATAAAATAGTGTATATTGTCTGCAGGTAATTAAAAAGGTGAAGGAGAAATTATCTAATTTTTCAGCTTTCTAGATGTAGGTGTCATGGGTTAGTTATTTTTATTTCATAGGCTATGATTTGTTTATTTGTGCTCATACCAGAACTCCATTTTTATTACTGTTGTTAGAAATCAGTGACATACTGAATTAATGTGAAAAGATAAAAAGGTTTGCTTCTTCTGAAGATAAACTCTTGTTCCCCATTCTAAATTCAGTACTGGGGTTTTGGGTCACTTATATTCTCAAAAGTTTCAGGCAGCAAAGAATCTCTTGTCCAAGAAGTATTAGTTCAGCAGCCTCATGAACTCAAGACAAGTTCTTTCTCTCTGCATGTTCTACTCCTTGATTGATATATATCAACCAGTCATGATCTGGCCTTTTTATAATTTTACTTCTGAAAAACAGCCTGGGAATATCTGCTTACACACACAACTTTCACTTGTTTTCTTGGAAAAAATTGTGGATGTTAAATTACTGCTTGGGCAGAAAGTTTTTCTCTCTGTAAAAATTCAAACAGTGAGTTAGAGTTTGAATTATAAACTCCTTTACCCATACAGTAGTATAGGAGTTTGTAATTCCATTGCTTGCATAAATAAAATGCCTGTGCCTTACCACAATATTCCTCCTTCAATGTGAATCAAGCTGGGCAGGCTGGTTGAGAAGAAGATGCACATAATGGGAGATTTGGGAAAGCTTTCATGTTCTGAAGTATTATGGTCAATCTTTATACAGCCATTTCTGTTTAACTGAACTGGACCTTCGAGGTGCTGTTCCATGAGCACAGTGCCACAACCTTTCCTATTGTTACATCCTTACTGTGACTTCTGGAAGACATTTGCTTCCTTACCACCATTTCTCACTTAATTCCCAGATACAGGCTGGAAATTACAGGATACAGGCCTAGGATCAGTCCTGTTGGGCAATGTCTAAGTTTCTGCTCTCTTTTAGAGGGTAGAGGAAATTAACCTTGTGTACAAAGTTAATTTTCATTGCCAGAGAATGGCACTGTTAACAGTACAAGCACAAATCTGGCATATTTTCTTAATCTTGAGAAGTTTTGTTAAAAAGGCAATTTCAGTTTTTTTATCCAGACCTTCATGTACATCCCAAAGACAAATTTTTACATGAAAGTCTAGAGGACATCTGATGTCTTGCAATAAATATTTATTGGCAGTAACAAGAGCAACACAAGAGTAGCAAAAGCCCACAACAATATGATGTCGTCATTTATAAACAATATTTATCCTGTTAAGTGCTCTGATTTTGTTACTCTATAATCTTTATCCCTTTTCCTCCACAATAAATTATCTTTGCAGGGTTTTTTTTCAGTTGAGTCCATGCCATTTTTACATATTTGCAGCAGGTCATAATAATTTTATTGTTATACATAAAATTAATTAAACAGTGATGGGGCTATCATGGAGTCACCAAAAATTAAATTGGTTTTATAATATCCCCTGTGACTGTATGTTGAACCTACTCAGATGTTAGCAATAATCACTCTGCATAGTCTTTCAATACTACTGAATTTTTAGATTTCTGTACAAATAGAAATGCAGAGCTAATGGTCCAGAGGTATTGAAAAAGTCCATCAACATTGTGAAGCTTTTTATTGTAGCCCTCCATGCTGCACAGGCCAAAGGTTATCTTCCTTTGCAGAGGAGTGAATTTTTCATATTACTCATCATGACATGTTAACCTTCATATTCGCATTCAATATATTTGGATAATTCTTTCCATTTAGTAGTTTAAGAGTGTGTCTATTTGTTCTTTTATTGGCTGAAAGTATGAATTTTTAAGCAGAAAATATATTATTAGACCGTATTTCAAAAGTACTGTCAGTTCTTAATGCTTTATGTTTTTTCAGCCAAAAGACTGCAGGTAAGAAAGAAATACTGAATTCAGAGATCGTGAGTTACCTTTTCAAAAAGTTTCCTGAAAAACCTTCCCTTGTGCTGCATCTCTACATTGCCTTGGTAACTGCACAGGATATTTTTAGAAACCAGATAATTAATTTTGGTGACTTTTTGTTAACTGTATTACTTTTGTTGGCTGTTCAGCTGACTCTGGTCTTGTCTTATGCTTCATTGATTGGAATGAGAAATGATTTTATCGTATTTCCATATAGGCTTACAGACCTGAAGCTGATGGAGTTTTTCACCTTCTAAATTTTTATTTCCTTTGCTGTCAATCTGGTATTTCTAATATTTTAAAGACAATTTATAGCCCTAATCCCAACCTGATAGGGAATTACTCTCCCCCCTCACCATCCCTGCAGTTGTTTGTGCATTAACTCTTTGTGTCTTCCTTATCATATGGTCAGAATTCAAAATACTCATTAATTAAAAAAATTAATTTTTTTTTTTTTTTGCTGGCTTATAAGAAGACAGGATGTTTGAATTAGGGGAATTTGTGGAAAAGGGAAGGAAAATTGGAAAACCTATATTCTATCAGGAATCAGACAGTAGCAGTTCATTTTTAATTGGATGAATTTGAATAAATTTCTATTTAAATGTAATTAGAGATTAATATGACTTGTCTTTAACCTATCTATGAATTGCATTTGGACTCCTACAATAGCTTAAGAGAGAGCAGCTAAAGAAATGTCATATTTTGCAAGAGCATATCTTCTTGGGCTACAAAGCATTAATCCTGCTGTTATCCTTTTGGATTTACTGGTTCTGCTTCTGTCTTATCAAAGCAAAAGTTGACAGCTGTGAGGTGAACTGCTCAATCACCAAAGTTTTCTGATCAGAAGAGAAACCTTGTGAAAATTCTCATTATTAAATGAAAGCTGTAACAGTTATTATCAAGGAATATATAATAAAATTAGAATTCATAAAGTCAGATGCAATTAAATCCTGTAAAAATAGGATAATTAAGAAATCATATATGTGATTTCAGCAGATTTGCCAACTCCAGATGAAGTATTTCTGCTGAATTTACCTGCAGTGTTGGCTCAATTTCTAACCATCTATGAGCAGAGAGACAAGGATGAATTTTTATTTTATCTTAAAAACAGGAAACCTTGAGTAACACACATTTTACACTCCTAGAAAGGTTTGCCCATTTTTTGCTTAATATTTTCAGAATGGTTCTCAGTGAACTATATTTTTAAATTCTAGCTTTGCTTCTTAAGGCAGTGGCACAAACAAATTTTTAAAGGGTTTAAAGTTTCCAGTTTGCAGACCAAATTGTACACATAGGTAAAGTATCCTCAAATATCTTTTTTCTTGGAAGAAAGAAAACAGTAAATAGCCATGGAATTAGCAACTCTCTCCAGAGGGATGTTTCTTTCAAGTATTTAGTGTTTTGATATCTTATTTAAAATAATATCTAATTTAAAATAATGCTAATTTAAAATATATCTAATTTAGAATAAGATATAAAAAGCCCATTAGTATGAACAGTAATTTATTATGGTTTTGGTAGCTGGTTCCATGGAATAGGAAAACTAAGTATCAAGTGTCTTCTGTTTCCAGTATAGAACAATAGGGCTCAGAAACTCTCTGGAGCACAAACAGAGCCTCGTTATACAAGCTTAATATCTAGAATCTAATCTCTTTGCATCAGTTAATAAAATGGATCCTGGCTGACTTTTGTGTCATTCACCTCACGTGGTGCTCAAGAAAGACATGTAAAAGCCATTTCGAATATAAATTTTTAAAAGTAATTATAGTGATCAAAGACCCATGAGGTGACCTCAGCAAAGTATAAGAATGCAGCTGTTCAGGGATGTTCAGGTAGAAATGAGGCAGTTAGATGTTCTGTTTCACTCTCTCTGAAAAATTTTATTTTGGTACCATCCTCCTCTACAAGTGCTGCACGTTCTCTAAATTGAAATACAAATTAAAATAATTCCTTTTCTCTTTCTACTTTAATGTTTTTCACCAAGTTCCTGAACTATCCCCAGTTCTTTTTTCTGTCTGTATTTCAGTTTCCTTGTCCAAGGAAGAATTTATGCTCTACTAACTTGGAAACTGAGTTTCACATGTCCTATGTTTCTTGTGTCTGGGACACTGCTTAGCAGTGGAGACTGCAAGGTCCAATGACACAGGTGCTTAAATGAGGAATCTGTGTTAGCTTTCCCTGCCACTTTACAGGAAACACTCAGAGCTGTTGAATCTCAGAATGGCCTCTGTGAATTATTTGAACTGATAAGCAATTTGAGCCTTTCACTTAGCAGATGAGAATGGCAGGATTTCTTTGGCAAAAATCATGTTGTTCAGAAAGCCCAAATTTTAGTGTACTGTTCCGTGCATTTACTTCTGCACTTTTTGAGTGTTTCTTGGAATTTCATTACTGTCTTTCATGTTTCTAGATGTTCTTTCCTGGATTTAATTCTATCAACTTATCCTTGTGTTTTCCGTCATGGAAGTCACCTTCTGTTTCTGCTCAAGGAAGAGCAGAGAAAATTTCATAGTCTGAAGGAAAACATGAAATCTGCATGTAGAGGCATTCCTTGCAGTATTGTTGTAAGAAGAGATAAGTCACTGGAATTTTATGATTTACTATTTCTAATAATCTTTTAAAAAATTCTTAAATTGCACCAATCAAATCTTTAGTTCTATTTAGGTTAATACAGCCATGAAGTTTTGTAAGTAGCTATTTTTGCTGTTAAGACAGTGTCAGATGATAGTTTGGAGGTACAGTGTCATATCTTCTTCCTTTTCATCCTTCTCTTCCTTGTTCTCTTTCCCTTCCCCTTTCTTCCCTATCTTCCCCTCTTTTTCTAGTTCTCCTTCCTTTCATCATCTAACCTTACGCTTCTTTATGAATAAGGTAAAAATATCTAAATCATCAACTTGAAGCTTTATTTTAAAAAAAGAAATAAAGAGTTAACATTCTGATTTTTTTGGGGTTTTTTTTTTGGTTTTTTTTTGGGTTTTTTTGTTTTGTTTTAAAGTAACTTCAAAAGATGGCAAAACATCCATTTTAATAGGAAATATTAGGAAGGCAGAATATGGAACACAGTCATAATGGATTCTTATGGTAATCGTAGCAGTGAGGGTGAAACAAGTATGCTCGAAGACTGTTCTAATTACAGGTTTTCCTCTGATTTTAGTATGAAGTTCTTAATTTATTCTTCAAGCTACACTGAATTGCAGATCCTGAATTCTGTACTTCTATTTGGGGCAGCATTCACTGATAATTAAAAGCTCTAATAGTGGTCTTTACATCAAAACTTTACTACCTCAGAGCACCAAATAATTGACTTTGCTTAGAGATCATTCTGAAGAGATATCTTTTTTCTCAGGAAAGATTATGTTAATGCTGATACCATTGCTTTGTCAAGAAATGTCCGTCCTTTTCCTATAAAGCCTTTTTTAATAGCTATTATAATATTTTCAACAAATTTGTGCTATTAACTCATGATGCATTGCGCAGATGTGTTGTTTATGTTTGTAAATTATGTGTGTGAGTTGTCATTGTATATCTAAATTCCCTTTGTCCAGAAGCACTTTGTTGTTCACTTTTTTTTCCCTCTTTCTTTCCCTTCTTCCTTTATTTCATCTTGAAAACAGGGAAGTTAAAATGTTTTATAATATATAATTTTTGAATTTAAAACATTTCAGTCTCATGAGCAAGATAGGGCACTAGTGAGAATGATGTACAGAGCAGATTGCAAAGTGATGGGTCATCATCACACTGGCCCTTTCAGCTTTATTATCTGCTATGCAATATCAGTAATCTCAAAGAGCACTACAATGATATGTGCCATGATACCTTAAATCTTTGCAAGAAGAGCAAGAAATGATCTGACTGGTGCTACAAGAGCAGTATTTCATTAAAGTAGATGTAATGATATCAATTTATATCAAATGGCAGTCTTGCCATTGTGGAGTTTGTTGCTTCAGACCGAGAGAGATATTTCTGATTGCGGGTAATCATTTTTGTTTGTCTTTTTTTTGGAGTGCAAGCAAAGGTGAGTAAATGAAGTATCTTAAAGTCATCAGTTTTAAGGGCACTTTGAATGCAAATTCATAAGCTGGTAATGACTAACTTTCCATGAGGAATGAAGGTTATCCTTGAAGTTTAAAACTGTGATTTTCAAAATTTCTGTGTCCTTGGCAATTTTGGTACTTACTGTAGAATCATAGAATGGTTTGGATTAGAAGGGACCTTAAAGATCATGTTGCTCCAAATGACCTGCCGTGGGCACCTTCCACTAGACAAGGTTGCTCAGAGCTGCATTCAACCTGGCCTTGGACACTCCCAGGCATAAGGCATCCACAGCTTCTCTGGGCAACCTGTTCAAGTGCCTTTCCAACCCCACAGCAAATTTCATCCTAATATTCAATTTAAACCTGCTTTCTTTTGGTTTAAAGCCATTCTCCCTTGTGCTCTCATTTCCTACCCTTGTCAAAAGTCCCTCTCTGGCTTTCCTGTAGGCCAGCTTTAGGTACTGGGATGCCACAGTAAGGCCACTCCAGAGCCCTTTCCTCTCCAGGGTGAACAACCCTAGCTCCCTCAGCCTGTTTTCATAGAATAGGTGTTCCAGCTCTCTGACTATCTTCATGGCCCTCCCTGGAACTTGCTCCAACAGGTCAATGTCCCTCTGGTTCTGAAGACCTCAGAGCTGGACGCAGCAATCCAGATAGGGAATCACAAGGGCAGAGTAGAGTGGCAGGATCACCTCCCTTTTCGTGCTGGTCAGACTTTTTTTGATGCAGTCCAGGTTACCGTTTGGTTTCTAGACTAGAAATGCACATTGCTGGCCCATGTCCAGACTCTCATCCACCAGTACCCTGAATAAAGCACTCGGTTAACAAATAAAGTCACTAGTAGTTAACGCCAGCTGGCTACTAGCTCAACCCCACGTGGTTACTAGCTCATTCCTTCCTCAGGGGGGTGGGGGAGGGAATTAGGAGAGAATGCAGAAAACTCATAGGTTGAAATGAAATTGAATAGAGCAAACAAGAAATGAAAAATGAAGAATTCATTCTTTACTTTTCATTGGCAGACAGGTGTTCAGCCATATCCAGGAAAGTATTTCATCATGCATACTGGTGACTTGGGAAAACAAACACCATCACTCTGAAAGTCCCCTTTTCCTTTTTCTACCCCCAGCTTTTATTTGTTCTTTTCCTCTTGCCAACTTTTCCAATAGGGGGACCCAGTTTAGGATAATGTACAGCACTCAGATTTACTCTAAATTACAAATTCCTTGTAAAACCTTACTGATGGGGTTGATTATACTGTAGCAGATCACCAGAACCCAGAATGTTCTAGCATTCTCCCTGAGAAGCCTAGAATTGGGGTAAATCACCCTGGGGAATTTCTGAGATATATATAACTAGGTGTTTGGGACCGTCTTAGAGGCTACAGACTATTTCAAATGTATTTGTATAGTGTGATAGTGTAGCGAGAGTTACCAGGCTACTCATATTATGGAAAAATAGCTCCTTCCCCACAGTCTTACTGTAGATGGACTGTTCTGTTTTACTCTCTTTGAAGTAATTTGTTTGTATCCATTTGGATTGTTTGCCCTGCTATCCCCATTACGTCCTTTTTGATATTTTAGAAACAAGAAATGCACAAGATAACTTCATATGCATGTGGTGATTTGCGTAATTAACCAGGACTTAATTTGTAAGGTGTAAAGAAAAGTGATCACTTTTAGGATGGTATTCACCTGGCTTATCTTAGGTTTATACAGTTTCACAGGTATTTCCCAGACTCAATGTAGCTTCATTCTATGGCAAAGGAAAGATGCTTTTTAACCGGCTCTAAAAGTAATCAGTGAACAACATTTTGGAGTTGAGATAGATACAGTTTTTGAAGCTATACCATGGCATCATCAGTTCTCTAGCCCACAGAATTAGTATTGTAAATACAAAGCATCAGTCCTTATGGTACATGTCTAGAGTTTGGACTGTGAGGATAGTAATGCTGATGGTGTTTCAGGGGCTTACTGATAGTGCACAAATGACTGACTGTAAGAGAAAAGAGTTTCTCTTTTGGCTAAGTTTTTCAGTGAGAGGCCAGCTCTTTATTTAGAAGGCATCTAGCTGTATTTTGAAGGCAAGAATAAATATCAGCATTGTTTGGTGGCCATCTTCAGAGTCTTATAATGCAACCCTCATTTGCTAAAGCAATTACAAATGTGTAAATGTGTGAAAACTATTGAAGTCAGTTGAATTATTCATGTCTGTCATACATTTAACAGTTCTACAAGATTGACAAGAAAAGGAGTCCCTTGAGCAGGAGTATGTAATTAGGTCATTAAATAGTCAGATACAGGGAAATAAAGATGACATGGTCAGTTAGGCCTGATGGTTCCTAACTTTCAAATGTTTAGTGTACAATCTGAATAATCTTCCAGCATTATGTATATTACATTTAGTACAGAATGCATAAAATTTAGTGAAGCTTCTTGCAGTCTATTGTTTTGTGCAATAGAGAATGTCCCAGTTTTTAGGCTGTTTCAGTGAAAATCTCAAGGTATTGTTCTCCCTCCACTATTAGGTGCATACAACTACGTTAATTCCCTTAGGCAATCATAAATCTGTTAGGCATACACATGCATAATTCTGGCTGAACTGTTTCAGCAGTTCTTGTGGTTTTCTTTGTTTTAACTTCAAGGTCTGTGAAATTTTAAAATTATTATTTCATTTCTAGATTTAAGTGCCACCCTTGGTACCTCTGCTTTCCAATAGCACTTGACATTTCTTATCTCTCTGATTTAACAAAATGTTTATTAAATCACCAAATAGTCCTTATAATCCTTACAAAAATCTATGCATGTTTTACATCTGTGAATTTTTAAAGCTTATGCTATTTCTAAACACGGGGAAATGTTGGCACAAGGTACTAAAATACCTACCACAGCCCTGGATTTCATCTAAAAGCATGGATTATAAAAATAGATAGAATTATATTTGTATACAGGCAAGCATGATGAAAGTTCTTGACCCAAATCTCACAAACTGACTGAGTTTGATGTGCCTATAACAAGCAGCTAATAACTTTATTTCAGAACCTTAAGGTTTCAACAAAAATCATTATTGAGTACTTCATAACTTGCTGACATCACATAATGGCAAAGATAATGGACATAGATTTATGTGTGGTAGTAAGAAATTCAGTTAAATGCCTGTCATAAACCTGTTAAATATTGTCAAATACTAATATTTTTCACTAATTCTTATACATTGAAATGCTTGTTAGAATTACTGACCTCTTAATACAAACCGCATGTATTTAAAATAAATGTTTTAAAGAAGTAAGTGTGCAACACATTAGTTTAGGCTAGTGGCACTGTGCAGGAACTTTGAATTATCGGATTAAGGTGCAAATTGTAACATAGATTAATGTTACTATATAATTTTAAAATAATTCCTTGTTGTTTATCGCTTAATTAAATATGTCTACGTGATTTCAATGCTTAGAAAAATATTAGTTGATCTTGAGTGCTGCTTTTTTATGGTCATAGGACTAGTATAGGTCATAAGACTTGCATAGAGGCAGCCCAGCTGCCTCACACTGAAAAACAACTGTGACCCTCCTGCTGTTTCTTCTTTCCGTGGCTCCACAGCTGTTAAATTCTTTCCACTCAGCTTAGATATTCATGGTACCTTTTTTTCTACTTATCCATATCTTAATGTTCTTTACAACCATTTAAGGTTTAGCAGAAGAACCTGGAATGACACTACCTAAAGCTAGATTTCCTAGTCAGGCTGGATAATAGTAGGCAGTTTATACTGGTGATAGCTGAGAGCAAACACAAAAATCCTATGCAAGCATGCTGTAAAATCCTTTTATGCATTTAATCACTGGATCTTACTTTGCTTTCTTGTTTAGATCAATGTGACATTAATTTAACATCATCTGTTTTAGCACAATTACTCCAGCTGTATTCCACTCTCAATGAGAGCAGAATCTGGTCCACTCTTGGCACACAACCTTAGCATATCTTGAAAAATGATGGTTTTGTACAGTTTGTCGGGCTATTATATAATCCAGAGCTGAGAGAATCCCTGTTACCCAGACTGATAGTACTCACAGGGTTCAGAGGCACAAGGGAAGCTCCCACAGAAGAGAGCAGAAGTAGAGATGATCTCACAAAGAAGCTATTTTGCCATATGGTTTAAAAGTGTCCAAAAATCCTTCCCCATAATCCCAATAAACGTTGTCTAAGCTACTAGTGAGTATTATGGGAAGGGTTTTATATGTTTCCACTCCTCTTTGGCTGAGTACTGGTTGCACAGGAGAAAAAATACCAAAAGGAATAGAGAAATAAAACATTATCTAGGTGGAACAGCAAATCTAATCCTATTTCCTTTTAATATCACAATTTCCATTTGACTCTGGTTTTACTTTCTGCTTCTGCAATATACATCTATCTCAGTAATTTCCCAATGAGCTGGGCAGTGCCTTCTTGGCAAACAGTGAAGTAGCAATGTCACCAGGAGACCAAGAGAGAAAGTTGCATAAACCCACTTCAGTGTTTCTGTTGAATGACTTTATATTTTCTGCTCTATTATCACATGGTTGTGCCTGTAGAGAAAGGAAAGGAGCCTCACTAGTCCTACACACCTTTGTGTTAAACAGAATCAAATTAACAGGTTAACAAATAAATTTACATTTATTCTATAGCCCATATATTCTGTGTACAGTGAAGCATTTTATGGCCTCGTGTGCATGTTGGTGGAGTGCCCAAGCATGAAGATGTAGTTAGCTGTGGAAAAGACCTACCTAGCAAGAGCTAAATGCAAACATTTGCTGAGGTAGACTCAGATCTATGTGTTTTTAGATGTAATAGAGCTGCTTGTTTGCTCAATGCTAGCCTATTTCTGAGACAATGTGTGATTTTTGCCAATTTTTAAAGTAAATATGTTTTACATTGCTTTATCAAGATGAAATGGGAATGTCAGCTTTAAGTAAGTTGGTGGAAAAGTATTGGAAATCTTTAACAAATCTTTAGCAGATGTTGCGAATTCATATTTTTTATTTGCATAGTTGAATCCACTAATCCCAAGAGTTGAACTATAATTTATATTCTACTCACTATTCTGCTGCCACATTGTCTGATATGAAGAAGCCTCTGCTTAATTACAGGAAGTATATGAATAAATAATCCAGGACTAAGACACATATATCTTCATTACTTCTTTTCTTCAGAAACTGAAATTCAGATGTCTAGAAAAAACTAAGGGTCGCAAAACCTAATGCAGAAAAACCCATAACAGTCAGGAAAAAAATAATTCTTTCAATTCATTTCTTTGTCATCTGTCATAAGGTAGTATTTTTATCTGAGAAATTTGTCTTACTTCTTATTGTCTAAATTAAAACATCCCAAATGGTCACTTCTGCAAAGCTGTTTTGATCCATTGGATTTCAAAGTCATGACCCTCCCTCAAAAGTCTGAACTGAGCTGTGCATTGGCCCAGTGGCTGATTCACATGTGACTCACTGTAAAATTTTGTTCTAGGGATTTTCTGAGTATTCTTCCAGTTTTATTTCTTAGTCCTAAATTTTGCTCTTTTTTCTCAGTTACATGGCATTTATTGTCAGAGTATATTTTCCTTTTTCCACAGACTGTATATTCCCCTAAGACCCCTTGTATAGGAAGTGAATTTTTAATTGTTGAAGTAAAAAATCATTATATTTTCCAGAAAAAAAAATCCAGAGGCATATATAAAAACAAGGTAAAACTACGATAAATGGTTAGTTTATGTAGATTACCTTTAGCATTAGTTTTCCAAAACTGCTTTTTTTTCTCCCTTAATTCTTATTTGTCTGCAGATCTAGTCACTTAAGACTGTGTTGCTTGACATGAATTAAGATATTAAAAAAGCCCCAATACTGGGATGGTAGGCAGGTATTTTGAAGTTCTGGCTCATTGTCATGTATACTTATAAATTGTTTCAGGTACATCACGCTTCATGCTCACATTTACAACATCCTGAATTATTTCTGTAGGTCTGTATGACGCAGCCTTGATGCACAATTTTTCATAAAAAGGTGAATCTTATAGTCTTCTTATGCTGAATTTTTGTAGTCCTATAAAAGAAGCCCCAAATGCAGTCTGCCTGATGTAATCTGTTATTTCTAAAATCATCTTTTTCTTTATCACATCCAAAGATCTGTTCTCTCAAAAAATTTGAATACATGCTTTGTTTTTTTAATATTATGCTCTATAATAAGATATTTATATCATATATAGTATAGAGATTGACAGAAACATTGTTGTTTTCTTGGAAACTATAATAATCTATTTCCACTTTTCTAATTAACTGGAATTTCCCATGTTCCTCATATTTAAAAAATAATTAGGTTATTCTTTCAAGGAAAAAAAATATAACACGGGGAAGAGGAATGATTGAATACAAAGCCTTTATATAAAGGTAACATTAATCAAAATTCCATCCCATTCTTTGCTGGTAAATGATTTTGCAAGTTTTCTACTGAAAATTTTTCAGGCAATCTCTCTTCAGTAGATAGGCTCTCAAGATGTTTCAGCTTTCACTCAATAGACTTTTTAAATACAAACCTTACCTAACCCACTCTTCCCATCCTCCTCAAATCCAAACAAACAAAACAAAATCCTGAGTTATAAGCACCTTGTGACAAGTTTGGCAAAGTCCATTTCTTTACATACTCCAGCTATCAACATTTAATGACTGCCAAAGAAAGAGACAAGGAAGTATAGAAAGGGGAATAAAGAGAATTTACCAAGACAGCACAAACTAAACCTTTATGATGGCAATTTTTGCATTCCTTCTAGGAGAAGTATAAGACACAATTTACTGCCCTTTATTCACCACCTTTTGAATAGATCTTATAAAGTCATACCAGTTTGCCATGGCAAACAGAGTACATTGTAGTAAGCAAAAGAAAGAGAAAATTAAACTACAACATAATGAATTTTACTGACAAGAGTGTCCCTCATTTTCCCTTACATAAGTTGAGTTTGAATATTTAAAACTTAAAATACATAACTTACCACTCTTTTACAACAATTACCTGCCAGCCATATGTGATTCGTATTTTTTATGCAACAAGACAAAGACATAGAAAGAAGGAGCTTCCTTCAGGAAAGATTTGACTTGTGGTGTTAAAAACTATCCTCTTACTGAGGACATTGGATTGCAGGCAGTAGCTACCTTTAACTTTATTATTTTTTTGGTGTTTTTTAATTAATTAGGCAAGAAAAGGACCTGAGAATAAGAGCAGCAAAACAACCAACCAACAAAAGTAGTTCTGTGGCTTCAGTTCAAAGACATCTTTTATTAAGCTATTGATTTGGAGCTGCTTGTTTTTCTGCCCTTTGTACTTGCTGTGTTTTTTCCTTTAGTGTCTTCTGTCACATTGTGCTATTGAAATTGAGTGAGTCATGTTTATTCCAATGCCTAAAGATTTGCTGTGCATATAGAACTGGCAGTACAGCCCTACAGCCCATTTGTGCACACTCTGTATAAATCAAATAGCGTGCTGAGCCTTAGAATATTGCTATGGGTTACTGTGCCATAACCTGAACTGCAGAATATTCTGTCTTAGGGAAAAACAGCCTGCTGGATCTTGTCAGCTGTGCACTTAGGGAGGTGAGGGAGAAAATGATTAGATAACATTCTTATCTGTGAAGACCCAAGAGAACTGAGTTTTCCCTATTCACAAGCTATTGGCAGAAGTATCTACTCCAAACAAACAAAAAATTTCACTGATAGAGCACATCATTCAAACTCAAAGGAAGAGAGGTCAGAGCACATTTCTGCAGCACCAGAGAATCCTGGCCAGTATGTACATGCTCTCAGTGTGAGCCTGTCTAGCCAGAATGTCTGTCTTCTGTTTCTGCCTCTGAAAATGGCAAGTTAGGACAAGGAGAGTGCTAAAAGAAAAAACTGGGGAAAATGGATCTTCTCTCACACTGATGTCATGTGGATGGGCCCTGGGGAGACCCCCCTCCACTCTAATAGTAGTGTTCACTGTCTCAACTTGTAACTAGAAGGTTTTGCATTTACTTCCTAATCAACAGTACATTAGTCTTGACATGACAGTGGAGTAGTATTGATTCAAATTAATCCTTTAGATCTCCTAGTTTTGTATTTTATTCTGGATCCCTTAGTGAATGAGTTGCTCTGGCTAGCCATGACATACTGGAGGTTTTTAGCTTCCTGGCTATGGAAGAGATCCACTTTGTCTAATATTAGATATCTAGGCTGGAGGCAAAGGCATCTTTATACTCAGAGGAAAGACATGATGGTCTTACAGTGCCCAGTTCATCTGATCTATTGTAAACATCAATATTACAGTAAGAATATGACATCAGAATATACTCCTGAATCTTAAGAAAGTAACTAGACAAGTAACTTGTCTAGTTTAGTCGGAGTTTAGCTGAAATGTATTTCACAGGATTAAAGACCTTTTTTAGCAAGGTAGCACTGAGTATGCTTTCTTGATTCTTTAGGATCCTCTTTAAAGACCTAGAAATACATTCTGCATTATATATTGGGACAAAATGTGTGACCTGTCAGGTGGGAAGAGGCCTGTACTTAACTGGGTTTGTTCATTCACTTCAGAGTAACTAAGGCTGGAGAGCTAGGGAAAGAATTCTCTGTAAGGGAAAGTTTCAAAAACTCCCCAGATTGCATTTCCCCAGAAGTAAGCTGCATTGTTGCAAGTAATTCAAGTTTATCTATACAAGCCTGCACTGTAATTTCAGTATTCTTATTACTAATTTCTATGATAGAATTAATTCTGAAAAAAAAATAGGTTTTGCTGTTTCTGAGAATGATTGAATTTAAGATGATATTAAATTATTGTGTCTTCATGGAAACACAAGGTCAGTCCTCAGTATAAAGTGTCTGACACCAAAAAGATATTTTGCATTTTGATAATAATGTCACACTTGTAAGTTTTTATTTCTTTCTTTATATCTTAGTTCATTGTCAATTTAAAGAAAAAAGTTTTAGTTTTTTCACTCCTTTAAAACTAAGTACAGAAGAAATCATGTAAGCTTATGGTTAGACCATCACTTCTGTCCAGGACAAATTTGGGCTGCCACCAACAGGTGTAGTCCTCTTATTCCCATTCATTCAGGAACTTCCCTAGCATTGAGATGGGTATATGCACAACTGGAGTGAGAGTGAAATTGGGGAACCATTGTGGCTGAAAAATATTGGCAAACTTTGTTCTTATCTTTATACAAGATGAAAATGGTTGAAAACAGGTGATAACACAAAACTTAAAGGTACTTTTTCATTCTGGTTGCTAAGCCAGTAGATTGAACCAGTGTTAGGACAAATAAGGAAGCTCTCTTAGACACTCTGTTAGTTACTCTGCAGGATGTGACTATGTAGCTCAGTCAGACAAGAAGCACAAAGATGAGCTTCTTCAGTCACCCAGAATGAAAGTCTGGACTACTGCTCTGAGTCCATCTGTGGCCAGTGGAGAAAGGCACCTCCAGAGGGCAATGTCTTCTCATTGTATAAAAAATATCTAGAAAGTGTAAAACAAGTCACCCTGTGGAAATACCTGCCTTCACAGACTCTTTTGATAACAAGGTGACTAACTCGGGCTAGGAGCACAGCTTTTCTGTGTCTAGCACAGGGAAAAGTAGCTCATCTTCTAAATCTCCTGCTGCATTCATAGAGGAAGTTTATGGCAGAGTTAAATTTCCATAGCTTCCTCTTTCTCTGCTACCATCCTCCTTTTCTAAGATAGAGCTTGCTTTAACAGATAGAAGGGGATTGTGAGCTCTGATTAGACTTCCAGAATAATGTGGAATTTCAGAGTTTTGAAAGGCTGGAGGTGGATGATTTTAGTCTGGCATCCTGTATAATACGGACTGTAAGGAATGTTTGGCTATCCTTGAATTCTATCATTTAGATGTCTTTAAAAAAACTTAGAACTTCAACCTTTCAAATTTTAATTCAGACTTTTTTCAGGAGAGAAATATGTTTATTTGGATTTCTGCTGTAAGGGTATCAGGCTGACCACCTTTGCAGTTACTTTTTCATGCATTGTGAGTCAATGCTTAGTCATCTTTGCTTCAGTCAGCAGTTGCTAAGCTTTCCAGCAGTTGTTTCTCTAACACCTGATTCTCCATGATTTCTAAGATAAACCTGTTGATACAAGTAGGGAAACGAGGCAACCCTGGCCTTAATAGAAACCTATAAAATAAATGTCTTTGTGACCATGCAGCTACTGGAATATCAGGGAAGTTCTATCCCCAGTTTTCTAATGCTAATCTGGAGTGTGAGACTAAACACAGGGATCTGTGCTGAAGTTTTGGCCCCTTCTTACCATCGTTCCTCCAAACAGTTCCTGGGCACAATTTGGGAACTAGGATAGGCTAATGACCAGTCACAGAAGGAGGCTTAAACAAGATTACACTCTGTTGGAAGAGGACAGAGTTTAACAGAACACAGCAGATTACATAATATTAAATGCATAAAAAAATAATCAGTCTAGGGTTTTTCCAGATGGTTTCTATACCAGAGTCCCTCTCACTTTTCATTTACTGGTATAGACTTAGCCATGGGACTGCCACCAGACAATAGAATATCTTCAGAGCTGAGGTACCCAAGGGTGTGTGCAGCTTCTCCAAACTAGAAGTCTAGGTGAAATTTGGTCCTATAGCAGTTTACCTGCTCCAGAGTAGATGTTGCTCAAGAGTTGCCACAGCTTCTTGGGACCATTGACGTCCCTGGAGTCATTCTAGTACTGCAGCTTTGCCTACCATGGTGTACAAGGGGTCGCAAGACATCACAGTTTTGGGCTGCAGCACAGCTAGAGGTGAATTCAGCTACTAAATAAATAAATAAATAAACAAGAAAATAAATAAAATGTCAGGAAATGTAATTAGCACACAAACTTCAACACTTATCAATTTCACTGTGAGTTGAATCAAAAGTGACATGTTTGCAAAGCGTATATCCCTTTCAAAGCCTTGCTTTTTGTAACAAGAAAGCATTCTGACTCATTACATGCAGTCAGATCTAGACAAAGGAATACCTCCAAGAAAGTATAGTAATATTAGGTAGCATTAAGATGTATAAAATTCATCCATTTCTTTAGTAGTGAGTTGTAATAAATTTAATCAGTCCACAGTTAAAATTTTAATTTTGTACTTTATTGGACATTGTATTACTTAATTTCTTTCCTTGATATTTTTATCTGGTGCATCAAAAAGCTCTTTAATGTCCAGCATTTTCTGTCTTTGAAGGTACTCAATGCTATTGCTAGTACTAATTTTTTTATTATATTATATTGCTAGTATTAATCAAGTCTTCTCTTGAACTTCTTTCCAGTAGTGTAAACTGATCAAGTTCATGGAAGTCTCTTTGCTACATGAGTTTCTGTTCAAAATGAAAATTTATTTCAGACTGATGAAAATAATTTTTGTCAATGTCACTTTCTTATGAATTCCTCCTTAGGAGGCATAAGTTGTATGACACATACTGAAAATGTATTTTCCTCCTTTCAATGACCCAATTCAGTCCCAATGATCTTGACTGGGGAGGCTTTTCATTCCCTTGGCATTGATTTTCAGTGAGGCATCGAAAAAACTGACAGGAAGCAAATTTGGGGTTTAGGCATCATTTGTTATTAACTAAGGTCATGTCTAATAAAACACAAGATTTAGAATGATTTTCCTTCTTGTTTTCTTCACCCTGATCAGAATGCCAAGCTTCCAGTTTGGATATCAAAGATCTGAGAGTGAAAGAAAAATTGACAATTTCTACAAAGATGTCAACCAGACCAATGTTAGAGTAAATCTACTTCTGATTTTTCTAGGTATAAAGATTTGGCTGATACAGCAGCAGGAGAGAAGAAGAAGTTGAGTGCCAAGGAGAGATGTCGTCTTGTTCTTCAGCAGTGCAAATTACAAGGCTGGCAGGTTTGTGATCTACAAAGCAATTAAAATACCATTCTTTAAACAAGCTTGCTGAGTCATTTCCATTGGTGGCAAGCCACCAGATTCTTTACAGCAGTGTATTCTTTTGACATTTAATATATGGTTAAGTAAATTATCAAACTGATTTTCAGAGTCTTATGAGTAGCTGTGATCATTGTGTCAAAAAATCTGTGTATTCTTGTGGGAAGAAAAAGATTCAGTTAACCATGCACGTGATATAAATTTTTATCCAGATTTTTGAAGGTATTTGGTATATACGTTTTAGTGGTTGAATGGTTCCTGAATAACCCTACATATTCTATTTCTTTAAAATCCTATGCTAAATGCTCTACACTCATAACAGGGCAGACTCAAAACAGCTAATTAGGATTTCCCAGGTTGTCAGTGCATTTGTAGCTGCCAGCGTGTTGGTCCACAGATACACCAGAGAACCTGAGGTTGCCATATGGTTACCATACGTCAAGTAAAATTGAAAAAAAAAAAAAGAAAAAAAAGTACCAAACACTAGAAACTATCAACTCCCTATCCTGTCTCCTTATCCTAATTATATCCTAGTTAATTCTCAGCAGTATGAAGACTGCAAGGTGGATGTCTACATTTGTTCAGAGTACTCAGTTGTCTGCTTTGGATAGCTTTGTAATTGAGTAGGACTGATTTCTTTAATACATGCATTTTAAAAAGAAAAACATGTTTCCTTGAATAGTATAGAAGCTATTGAATAGAAATGAAGCTTTCTATGGCTTCAAATACATAGCATTCCTGCAGGCAGAGTGAGCTTCAGATTCAGGCCTTTTTCTGGCCTAGCAGGACTGAAATCCATTACACAAGAGAGCATCCAGACCAATTTCAAGGACAGCTGTGAATTTAAGAGATTGGACAGAGGTCAGGGAACTCCTCTAGGCTTCTTCAGTTTAAAGGATGGGGTCTTCTAATTAATGTATGACCTCTGAGTATTAAGATAACTATAAATAAATAAATAAACATACAAATAAATAAATAACTACATTAATTAATTAATTAATTGATAGCTTCTGCAAGCTATTTATAAAGACTGAGGACTAAGTCAGAATGTGTGCTGTGGTTATTTATCAGTGGCCCAGATTCCTTAGTAACAACAGGAACAAAAGTAGACCCCACTAGGCCGGGAGCACATGATTACCTGCACTCAGACACATAAGAAAATTTTTATTTCATTAAAATACTTTTTAAAGCCACAGTTTAATCACCAAGCAAAGTAGTGAGCACCTATAGTAGCCCCTCTTCCTCATTAGAAAAGACCAGAAGACTGAAAATATATTAAACTAGACTTGCTTTTCCTACCCAGGTTTTGTTAAGTTTGCTCTGATCTGTGTTCTGCATCATTGCCTGAAGATTCCCCATAAAAAAACCCAATCATTAACATCTAGAAACTGTGCCTGCACTTGCAAATACCTGGAGATGAGAGAACCTCTCACATTTAGAACTTATGTGGGGATACAAGGTTGACATTGGACAAAAGCTATGTAACAGTAATTGCATAGTGTGCTCCAGTCACGAAACAGAGCAGGATGCCTGTCATGTTTATTTCCCTGGAGAGGAACCATTGTTATAGCACAGAAAAAAAGCAGTTGGTCATCAGTGAAAGCCTAGAGCTCACAACTAGTGATTCTGTAGTGACAGGTATTTGAAAACAAGCCTGAAACCTTGGAAGACAAAAATATTAAAAGGAAATCGCAAAACAGAATCCTTCCATCATACAGAGGACTGGAGCTTGTGATCTCAAACAGATTTTAGACGTTCTCACTAGAGAATCTCATTAACTCCAGGAGAAGTCAGGTGTGCAAAACTACAGCAGTGCATAATGTGTTATCCCTCAGACCAGGAAGGCACAAAACTCTTCAGAGACAGTGCTAAATTAAATGGAATAGGAGGGTTTGGGGGTGAGAGTTATACCATTATCACTCAGTGACTAAGAAGCACATGGCAACAGACTAAACTGCAAGAAACAAGGTTTGAAAAAATGAGTGACCTTCTCCACACACATTTTTCAAGCCACAGAGAGGTAGGTATAAAAAAACAAATGAAAAGATGAAAAGCATAGACGAAAATTTAAGAAGAAAATTCACTTTAAGTCAAATTTCTTAAATCTCCAGTGAATATCAACCTATTTTGTACAGGTGATACAAAACCACATACCCAACTATCAGCAGTAGTGACTAATGTCTGTGTCACATAATCTTTCTCTCAATTATCTTTTTGATTCATTTGACTAATCATGAAAGTTGAACTTTAAATAACAATCTAAATGAAGAAGCTTACACAATCTGCATTTGTCATGGGTGCTCTCCTCTATGCTTTTACAGCAGAGGACTGGAAAAAAGAAAACATTTAAAAGGTAGAAAGAGGGAGGAGGAAAGGAAAGTAAAAAGGAATTAGGAAACAAGGATGATGTCAGCTAGCAAAGTCAGAAGAAAGGAGTCATCTGTAGTGCATTACTAAAAATCATCCAAAAAGCAGGGGGTTACACATATAGCCAGTTTATTCAGCCACTGTTGCCAGCAGTAACTACTTCAAATGAGTCACTGCTAGAACTGAAAATCTATTTGTTACAGGGGTTCATGAATAAATCAAAAATTGTCTTCCCCAACCCTGTTACATACACTTCCCTGAAGAGCTATTGCAAATTCAGGTAAAAAAATTGAACCAAAAAAGATAGCTAAACTACCCTCATCAAAAATGATGATATTTAGGAGAAAGCAACACAGATCTGAAATCAACCTCCTACTTATATGTCATCAGCAGAAGATGAGGTTGCCAATAAGCTCAAGAGCAGAGGGGAAAAAAAAAAAGGTCTGGACTTTTTAGCTGACTGACTCTGGATGATACTTTAAATTTCTTCTGATAATGTACAGCACCATTCTGTTTTGAGAAAGGTGATATTAACCTGAGGGAGAGAAAAGCTCTGAATTAAAATCCCTGAAAATGAGTAAAGAAAATGGTATCTTTGTATCTATTTCCTGATTTACAACTTATCTTTTCCTTCTCACAGAAGCTGTGTTTGAAGAGTGTTTTATTAACCCACAAAACAGCAAAGCTCAGACCCTACTCACAGAACAGGTTCTTTCTTCTCTTGTAAATACAGCAGTCTGTTTTCAAGTAGACTAAAAGTGAAGAAGACCCAATACCAGGGTCCAATTTTGGTTTATTTTCTACTGTTTAGCAGACCACAAGAGCAAACACTATTAGTTGTCCAATGTCTTGTGCTTGCTTCATCAGCTTATCTGTTAGAAGTGTCCTGGTTTAGGGCAAATTTGTTAGGAATTGGGGGTACAATTCAGCATCATAAAGTCACCCCAGGGCAAGAAGCAAATATTTATTATCATAGAATAATTAGGGTTGGAAAAGATTTCCAAGATCACTGAGTTCAAGTGGCATGTGAAGCTGTTCCTTGGACAGTGCCAGGGATGGTGACTACAAAGTTTCCCTAGGCAACCTGTTCCAATACTTCATCACCCTAACAGTGAAAAAACTCTTCCTAATGTCCAGTCTGAACCTCCTCTAGCCCAGCTTGATGCCATTTCCTCGTCTTGTCACCAGTCGTCTGAGGGAGAGGCAGACCCCCACCTTGCTACAACCTCCTGTCATTGTAGCTAAAGAGTGACAAGGTCCTCTCTAAGCCTCCTTTTTTCCAGGCTAAACAATGGAAGCTCGCTCAGCTGCGCCACCAGGAGCACTCCAGATCCTTCATCATCTCCATTGCCCTTCTCTGGACATGGTCCAGAACCTCTGCTTCTCTGTTGGAGTAAGGGGCCCAGAACTGGACACAGAATTGGAGATGTGGTTTCACCAGTGTAGAGTACAGGAGAACGATCAACCACTGGCTTTGCTGTCCATGCTGTTCCTGATATAGGCCAGGCTGCCATTGGCCTTCTTGGCCATCTGGGTACACTGCTGAATCATGTTCAGCCATCTGTTAACCAACATCCCTAGGTCCTTTTCTGCTGGGCCACTTTCCAGTCATTCTGACCCAAGCCTTTAAGGATATCTGGTTGTTGTATGCAAAGTGTGGCCTGACACTTGGCTTTATTGAATGCCATACCATTAGTCTTGGCCCATTGATCCAGCCTGTCCAGATCCCTCTGCAGAGAGTTCCTGCCTCCTAGCAGATCAACACTCCAACCCACTTTGGTGTCTGCAAACTTACTGGGGGTAACTCAATCCAAACCATTGATAAAAATATCAAACAGGACTGGCCCAAACACTTAGGGGACCCCACTAGTGACTGGCCACCAATTGGATATGAAATTAGCCACATTCACCACCACTCTTTGGAACTATCCGTCCAGGCAGTTTATACCCCAGCAAAAAGTGCACCTGTCCAAGCCATGACGTGACAGCTTTTCCAGGATAATGTTGTGGGAGACAGTATCAAAGGTTTTACTGAATTCCAGGTAGGCAAACAGCCTTTCCTTCATCCACTAGACACATCACCTGGCCAAAGGAGATCAAGTTGGTCAGGCAGGACCTGCCTTTTCTAAATCCCTGCTGGATGCTGATCTCCTGATTGTCCTGTAAGTGCTGCACGGTGGCACTCAAGATGATCAGTTCCATAATCTTCCTTGGCCCTGAGGTCAGCCTGACAGGCCTGTAGTTTCCCAAATCCTCCTCCAGGCCCTTGTTGTAGATGGACATTACACTGGCCAAGCTTCCGTTGTCTGGGACCTCCCTGGTTACCCAGGATTGATGATAAATGATGGAGAATACCTTAGAGAACTCTTCCACCAGCTCCTTCACTGCCCCTAGATGGACCCCATCCAGTACCCTCTGAGTGTCTGAGTGGGATAATAGGTCACTAACTTCTTCCTCTTGGGTTACAAGCAGTCTATTCTGCTCCCTGTCCCTGTCTACCAGCTTGAGAGGCTGGTTGTCTTGAAAATATCTAGTCTTTCTGTTGAAGACTGAGGCAAGGAGGGCCTCTACCTCTTAATTAAATACCTCTACCTTTTCCTCTTTGCATCCAAAAAAAGATGGAGATTTTCTTTGGGCCTGTATTTTTGTTAATGTATTCATAGAAATTATTTTTATTATCTTTCCCAGTGTGGCCAGATTGAGTTCTACCTGAGCTTTTGACTTTCTAAACCTTTTTTCTACATGATCTAGTGGTACCCTTGTTCTAAGTTGCCTGTCCCTTCTTCCAAAGGTTGTAAACTCTCTTTTTTTTCCTAAGTTCCAGCAAAAACTCCCTATTCAGGCAGACTGGTCTTCTTCCCTGCTGACTTGTCTTTCGTCATGTAGGGACAGAAGTGTTGGTAGCTTTATGAAATGTTGCTTTTCCTTGAGTAAGCTGAGCTGGAGATAACTAAACTAGGACAATAAAATAGTGGTTTCATTGAAGCTGACATACCATGCAGTTTCAGTCATGCACTTAAGTACTGGAATTATGAAAATGCAGAGTTACTAATGAGAGGCAATTTTTGCATCTTGACTCTTGAGTACAGTCTTGATAAGGTATTCTTTCAGATTAAATATATACTTGATCATTACAAGCTTAGTTACTTGCTGTGACTTTTAAACACATCTGATGTAAGAGAAAATCAGATTGCTGAATCAAAACAAACCATTTCTACTCCAGGCAGAGAGAAAGTAATAGCCTTGTTTAACCACTGGAGAAGTCAGTGAGGTGATATTTAGTAACCTTAGAGTTAACTTGAGCAGAAGCACTGGCTGCTCCACGTAAAACAGAAGAATCTGTTGTCCCCCAGAATCAGTGAAGGTCTTTATATCAGGAAATCGCCATTTTCAGTGCTGTGTTCATTTATTATATGATGCATTAGCTAAGCAAAACCTACCATCCCAGTGGTATGACTTAATTTGCGAACATTATCATGCTTTGGGAGAAGTATAGGCACAAAAAGTCCTTGGCTCTTTTTACCGACATAAGGAAACTTTCATTTGTTTGGATTATCATTCCTCACACTGTTAAGCTTGCAAATATAAATTCAATAAAAAAGAGTTAGCTCATAGCTTACTGAGCTTTCACATCAAAACTTGGAGCTCTACATTTTGTTTAACTAAGGTCAGTTGTCTGCAATTAACCCTTCTGAGTTATTTCAGATGGAGCTGCTGTAATGAAAGCAACTAGTATCATACCAGAAGAAAAAGAAAACATAAATTTAATTTGCTTTTACTATAAAGTGCATCTATTAAATACTAACACTGCAAAGGTCAGAATTCCCTGAAAGTGAATATTTCAGCCTTTGACTGCTAGAAATGCTTATCTGGGTTAAAGATAGCAATCCTTAAAAACTCCTAATAAAAACTTTGTCTTAGTTTATCTTTCCAATATTTAGGCTGCTGCTTCTAACCCACAATGGTTCCTTCTAATCAGTAGTTTGAATTCTGAACACAAGGGATCACTTGTTTGTCAAAGAATAAGACAAGTTTCAAACGGGATCATCCAAAGACTCATCAGATATGAAATAAGCACCATGGGAGATGGAATGTTTTAATGAAGCTCTGAATGAGGTAGTTGCTTGAGATAAATGCTGCATTAGCTCCAGTTCACACTTTCTCAACTTCAAACATTGCTGAAGCTGTTTCAGGAGCCAGAAGTGTTTGTGGCAAAATGATCTTTGCCAGTGTGGAGCTGTATTATCAAACTTGCAGTCAAGAGTGTTAAAACAGAGAATAAGTCCTCAATAGAGAGAAATACCAGAAGTTCATTTAGAGATTTTAAGTTCTTCTAACACTTCTAGAACTGAAAAGAGAAAACAAAGTCTAATCCACAGTTATTACCAGTCAGAGAAAAAATCATATTTTATTACTGTTCTATGGGTGTTTCATTTATTTGATTTGGTGGAGGTGTCTTTAAGTATTTTTAAATTTCAATGTATCAGTATATAATATTAGAATACTATGGTCTTTTTTGAGAAAAAGTATATTTATGATTAAAAGCAGAATGTAGAACATAAGTAGCATATGATTAAATCAGAGGAATGAGCATAAGTCTATGCCATCCTACATATGTAAATTTTATGCTTAGTTGAGAGAATTTTTAAAGTTATTTTTTAAACAAAACTGTTTGTTTTGTCTTAAAATTGAAGTGGTCATACTATATGAATTGCTTTTTACCTGATATGCTGAAGTACTGGAGTGCTTTGCAAGCAATCCAATATATAAGGGATTCTTAATTTTTTCTCTCTCTAAAGTAGGAAAACTTTAGAGCCCATAAATTGTATGCCAGTTCATTCATTTTTTATTTAGTAATTTTAACTGAAGTCAATTTCCTGTTTGGTTTGAATATCCTATTTTAAAAGTCAATTTTCCTTTAGGCAATTAAAAAAACCAAAATCCCAGAAGGTGGTTCATGCTAACAGGAATTATTAAAGTACAAGTATCAATTTTTCCCTCATAATTTTTAATTTTATCGGTAAAATGATATTGTCCCATTATAATTTTGTTTCATCTTGTCACTCCATTATATATTGGAAATTATTCGCTAGTTGCAGAAACAACCAGAGAGGGACTTCTGACCTCACTAGTACTACCAAAAACTGGCCTGAGTCAGACACTGTTCACAAGCTTACTCAGTGACTTTGTACCACTCTAGACAAATCTGTGCTTCCCTTCAGTGGGAGAATAGGACAGACTGTTGATTTTGACCTCATAATGCTCATAAACATTCACACTTTCAACACAAAGCTCTATTTTTAGTTCTTATTTCTATGAAAAATATGTATTTTTCCCTCTAGAATATATTCCCCCCTCTCTCCATCCATCTCTCAGGTTTTGCTTACGATTTCTAGTCTTGCTAACTCAATTTTCTTTATGATATCTTTTGCATGTCAGATCTAGATTCCGTGACTTCCTCTTCCTCTCTCCCCTCCCACCTCTCCTGCCTTTTCACACTTTTCTAGATAATTTGCTTCATATTTGGTCCCAGTCTTCATCCCTTATTTGTCTGTGATTAGTTTTGCAGTCTCCTGCCTTAGGGCTTCCTCTCTGTGCCATTGCTCTCCCTGCCACCTGTTGCCTGCATTTCTCATTCATGCCAAGAGACCCTTTCCTATTGTTTCTTCTGTGTTGTGAATGAGTGGTTTGGCTCAGGTTAGGAATGAGATCATAGAGCAGGCCTGGGGAGGAGGATATGCCACCACATTTTGGTGCTGTGTCTGTTTCTAGAGTTCTGGAGACTAAAATGATAGGTCCTGTAAATACCAAGATCCCATGAGATCAAACCAGGGTAGGGCTTTCCCCTACTGAGTTCTTAAACGCGTGTTATATTTCCTGATCACTTCCTTTCCTTTCCTGTAAGGCAGTTCTTCATGTTGCCTCACAAGTACAAAGAGTTGTTAGGTTTGTCCAGTTTAGGGAAAAGGAGGGACCATTATTCTGCCTTTTCCCAGAGACCTGAATGACAGCTGTTTTCCCTAAAGTCTAGCTCCTGACAAGAATGTATATAAATGCTTGATATCACTTGCTTGAATACCAGACTATTCACATACTTTTTATTAAGGCCACAAATAAACAAAAAGTAGGTTTATTCAGTAGGTGCCACAGTGCAATGTCACTAGTTTGCAGAGACAAAGAAGGACTTTTAAAATGTATGAAGCAAAGCAGAGAGAGTAAACCTTTAAAAATAAATTTTCAGTCCTTAAAAATCAGTGCCCTGTATTTGTCATTACAATGTCTTTGTAGACATGTACACTGCAAGACACATTTTACAATAGTATTAAGGCTTTTTTTCTAAATTTCATTAATGCTCTGTGAAAATGTGTGTCATTGTGTAAAATATCATTAGACTATAGTTCTCTGTCTTTTGTAGGTAGCTATTTTGAAAGTACTGCCAGAAACACACAGCACTCCCACAAATTGCCTTTTTTAAACTAAAGAACAGCTTTACAGATTCCCTTGAGACCTATTAAGTATGAGCTAATACTGCCTCCATGCCACCTACACACCATCTCAGCATCCATTCCATAGTTTTGAATGTCTGTACTTCTACATCCTACACCTTTTCTGTAAAATTTGGGGGGAAAAAAAAAGAGAGAGAGAGAGAGAGGGAGAGAAGAAAGAGGAAGAAAGAATGGCTCCTTCCCATTCTTTCTCTTTCCTTCCAGGAAAAAAAAAAAAAAAAAAAAAAAAAAGCTGGCCTGTAGCAGCAATTGAAGGTTTGGTAGTCATCAATGGCAATTTTACTTAGTCTTTAAAAGACGTCTCATTTTGAAAAATAGCATTTTAAACCCTAATGCTTTCCTAATTAAAATAACTATGACTGTAATTCACAGATGGTTTACTTTTACAGGAGTGTGAATGACATTAAAATTTCATACTCAGATGAGAGTACTTTCTAGTCCAGAAAAAATATTGAAAAGCGAGTGTTTTAGTGGAAGAACATTTGAACTTTTTTTCCCCTAGGCAAGCAGGAAACATTTTGTGATTAAAGAAGAGACCAGAATGAAGACAGGTGGCAGCCTCAAAAACTGTTTTGATATGTGACATGTGAAATTCCAACATTTTTCAGCATTATTGCTTTCACTGAACACTAGAACTGTAAAGAGGGCAGTGAGACTATCTTGTTCTCTCAGTCAGCCTTACAGGCTCTCAGATATAATTCAAAGACTAAGCAATAGAGATTTCTATCTGTACTAACATAATCAAATATGTAATAGCAGTTTCTGCTATACATGCTTCTGTCTAAAGCTCTGCTCTCTGTAGACCTGGCATATGATGTAAAAATCTATAAATAGCTTTTATCTGAATGTAAAAATGGATTTGTATTGACATTTTGTATTTCTTCATTCACTTAAAAATTGTAGCAGGCTCCTACTAATGAAGTTCATAGCATAAGTGATGCCACAATAACTCCATTTATATTGTTCGTAGAGTGGATGAGAATGATGAGAAAAAGAGCAGTAAGGCTTTGCATGTCCCCTAGGTAGCTTTGTGACTGCAATGCCAAATACTTGTAGCTAAACCAACATAAGCTTCAGCAATTGTCTGGATTGTGATTTTGTGACTGCACACTGCACAATAAATTGCAAGCCATTTCTTAGTTGAGTTACATATTTTAAATATAGCCTAAATGTAACCAACTAATGTGTCAATAACGAGACTAATCGAGAATGGGGTTGTTAATTTTGCCACGGGCATTACCAGTGATAAGAACTTTAACTTTTTTAAGGTTTGAAAGTGCAACTTTTCATCCCCTTTTCTACTGTCAGAGTATCAGTATTGCTGTAGTAGGGGGAGAAGTCTGGACTCTGACTAGTTAAGGACAAGGGACAGAAATAAAGAAAAATTGGATGATTTGGTATATGCCTAAAACAGGAGGAAAAAAAGTGTGTGATGTAGAGGATTTCTAGAAAGGAAAGGTGGACTATAAAGAGAAAATTTAATCAGAGTAGAGGAATATAATTTTATTGAGTATTTGTTCTCAGGCTTTGTCTGAGAGCTGCTGAGATGAAAAGGTAATTATAATAACCACATGATAATTCAATTACAGTTAACTATATGAATAATAATTCAGTTATTTTTTTACAGAAGGATTCTGTATTTAAGGAAATGTAAGCAAGACAATGATGATATTAGTAGCCAAAACTAGTAGTAATGCAGGTTCAGTATGTGGTTTGACAAGATGGGTGGGAAAAAAGCTGTTCCATGTGCAAAGGGTTAAGATCACCAGGTGAATAGAGAATTTTGAAAGCTGAGGAAAAAAAGTAAAAAAAATTGCTGGAAGTCAGCAGTCAAGAAAATGAAGATGAGAATGTGTCCCTAAGAGTGGTGTGTTACTGCACAACTGGATCTCAGGGAGGTTGCCTCAGATTAGCCACCATACAAAGAAAGCCTATTCCCTATTTTTGAGTTTCTACAATGGTGAGACAAGAAAAATGTATCTTTTTATTACCTACTTCCACACACTTTGCTATAATTCAAAAGGGACTATTTTATTGGGAAAAGAGATACTAACAGAAAAAAAAATAATTAAGAAAGCATTCCAGTCTTGCCATTTGAATGCATCTGATTTGAACTAAAAGAGTAACAATTTCACCATCATTGTTAGCTCAAACTTCAGGATTACAGACTTTTTAAAACATTTGACTCAAAATAGTTGCTCTCTCCAGTAGAGAGAAGGGAAGTCAAGGGACAAAAATTTGCCACAATCATTTCTGAACTTAGTCAATGGAGTTTAGTCGTGAAATATATGTCCTGGCTTTCTGTCATCCAACACTACCAGAATGTACATCTGACAGTGTTTGGATTAAAAGAAATTTGGAAGGGTGTGCAATTAACCCTCTAGATACCTGTCTCCCAGTTCTAAATTTAAAAAAAAACCACCAGAGGAGCAGGATGATTCAGTGAGAAGACAGTGAGCTTGTCAGCTGGAGACAAATAAGAGTTGGAATTAATTTCTACAGTTTTAGCCAGACTTAATTAATCAGTATGCTTATTAGCCATAAAAAACTAATAGTTAGGCAAAAGCTAGAATCTTCTAGGGTAGCACAGTTTTCTGGCACTGTTCCTTTTATTTCTGTGAAATGGAGAAAGTTAATTCTACAGAATTCCTGAGAAAAATGATTGGTTTATTGTTTGGGTTTTTCTCCCTGTTACTTGCTGGTTTTAGAGTTGCTAGGTTGTATGTGGGTTCTAGAGTTGCTAGGTTGTATGTGGCTTTTTAAGTCAGTTAGAAAGCAATGCTTTTGAGAACAATATAGAAAAGAATTTTATAGGACTGTTTCAGCTTGTTCAGAAGGTATAAAAGGAAAGGTGTTTTCCTTTGGTCTAACTAGCTAAATTTGTGTCTAAAGGAGTGAGAACATCTAATGGTTGTTACTTCAAGAACTAAATTAATTAAACCCAGATACTACACAAGACCAGAATCAATACTTAGGAGATTATTTTTTAACAAGTACCTCTGTCTCTGATTCTGAAATGAGATCCACAGCACAGCTTCAGTAAGCAAGGCTGGGAACTAGTACTGAAAATTTTACTGGATTATTAGGAATCATTGTCACTAATGAGAGTGAGTTTCTCCCATCCTCCAACTACAGCTAAGTTCTTCCTGTTCCACAAATGGCAGCTATCTGTTCCACATGGGTTTGTCTTGTCACCTTTCTCCATGCACACACCCCTCTGCTTTATAAGAGTTAAACCTTATTTTCTATTATGTTGTCTAACACATTAGAATAATTAGATACAGAATGTTTTTTCCCCCAACTTGTATTTAACTTGAAGATTGTACTATTTGTTCTGGATATTTTTGGAACTGAAGTGGAACTATCTGCCTGACAGCTTGTTCATTCTTTACAAATACATCTTTTATTCAACCAAGTGATAGATAACTGCATTTCTGTTAAAGAATTGGCATTGTACTGTTCCTAAATTGCAGATATTATTTCAACCCTTTGCTGGATTGTTAACATGCTATCTCTATTTACCTGTCATTGTTTTGGCCTGGTTTGTTGATGATTTCTCTGTTGTTTGTATTCTAGATAGGAGTTCGAAAAGTGTTTCTTAAATACTGGCAAGCTGACCATCTCAATGATTTGTGCCTTCAGCTTCAGAAGAAAATTATAACCTGCCAAAAAGGTAACAGTTACAGAACAAGTATTCCTGAGCTGTTGCTTTGTACATGGAGCAGAATATTGCATAGCAAAGAGATTTTTTCCACCTTGAATAATTGCTGTATTTTATACATTTCCCTACAGATATACAAAGATTTTTAAGATGATATTAGCATTGATGATTCTTGCACTTTCTGTCTGTCAAACATAATTTTATGACAAACTCTTGAATGCAATTAAAACTTAGAGGATCTTGAATATTTCCATTTTAGAGTAAGTTCAGTGATTTTTCAAGACATTAATCTCACCTTTCTTTCTGCATATCAATTATTGTAGCAGTGATACAAAATCAGGATATTTTTAAATGTACCATTACTAAAAGCAAAGCTAATAAGTTAGTGTGTTTAGTTTTCCTTATTTTGCCCCTTTTCTTACTACTTTCTTATTTGACTGCTAGTTTTTTATGTTTAGTTTTTTTTCCCCCATTTTATGCCTGCATTTTTCCTGGTCACTGACATTTTTGGCATATTTTTAAAAGGAGGTACTATCCACTGCCACCTGATTTCCTGTTACTTATGCTCCATTTCCTATCAAAGTCTCAAATAACTGCTGAAAATATGAATATTGCTTTGTTTGAAGAAGCTTCCTTCACACCATTCATTATTTACTTAATTGGCTGATGTCTCAGCAATTCCTATTTTCACCTACTTAAAGGAAATTAAAAAGAAAAAAATCTCTTTTTTTGTCATACACATAATATTGCAGACTTAAGAGATATAAACCACTCTCATTTTAATTATCTGTTCCTCACTGTAAGCATGTAGTGAAAAAGAGGAAGTCAAGAGAAACCTGAAGCAAGTGAAATCCAAATGTTAACAGATCAGAAATGAATGTGGAGAATTATAGGTAACAGGCACCACAGTTCATCTGAGTTTATAACTTGGGTGTGATTTTTTTTCATGCAAACTACCCTATTGTATTTATGCCTTTTGAAAAGCAATAATAGTTTACCCTCTTCCTCTCCTTATGCTGGCTTATCAAAGAAAGGAAATATTTACCATTTGCAAACAGAATGCTTCAATATAGCCCTACACCAAAATTTAAAACATTCTCAGATATGTCCATGTTTTGCAGAAGTAAGAGAGCAGGTCACCAAAGCCTGCCTGAAGAATGAAGATAATAGGGCTTCTTGGATCCTTAAATTTTTTTTCTTGTTTTTGCTTCTATTGTCCTTAATTAGGGTAATATGAAAAGTAATTTTTCCCAAAAGTGTGTATTTAAAGCTACAGCTTATATGCGTGCTTTTTGTCATCTGGGAAACCTGAGAAAATCAGGAACTTGGATGAGTAAGCAGTAGTTAGACATCAACCTCATACCATTAACTCATGAAAGAAGCTGCCTTTTGTAAACAGATGCAATTTTAAACTTGTAAAATTGCCATGCCAAAGAGCTCTGGCAGATTTGGAATAGAATAAGGTACCAATAGATTTTTCTTATGTTATCCTAAAATTGGTATCCATATACTTTACACTAACATAGTGATGCTTAGTGAGTAATGATGTCAGTCCCAATGCACTTTTATCCCCTCATCTTTTACATACAGAGGACTTTGGAAGCTAGATCTCTCCTGAAAACATACTGAATAAGAGCCAAACTAGTCAATAATCACAATATAACAAAAAAATAAAGCTGTTAGAAAACATCCAAAGGAGAGCCATGAGGATGGTGAAGGATCCTGAGGGGAAGCTGTAAGTGGCTGAAGTCACTTGGCCTGTTTAGTCTGGAGAAGACTGAGGGAAGACCTCATACCAGCCTACAACTTTCTCATGAAGGGAAGTGGAGGGGCAGACACTGATCTCTTCTCACTGGGGACCAGTGACAGGACCCAAGGGATCATCATGAGACTTTGAGGCTTGCTGGGCACTGGGATAGGCTCCCCAGGGAATTGGTTAAAGCACCAAGCCTGACAGAGCTCAAGAACTGTTCAGACAATGCTCTCAGGCACAAGGTATAACTCTTGGGGTGTCCTGTGCAGGGCCAGGAGTTGGACTTTGATGATCCTTGTGGGTGCCTCCCAATTCAGGATACTCTGATTCTATGATTCTAATTTCTGTATCAGGCTTTAAATGTAGCATCATATACCTAAATAAGAGCTTAGCTTTAAGGGGAAACAGGTCTTGCTCAAAAATTACTATCAACTCTTTTGCTTCAAATATAACTAGCAATCCCATCTTCTGGACTTGCAAGAAAAAAACCCAAAACAAAGCAAACCACTTAAGTCCTTTCTGGTATCCTGAAACTTATCTTACACAAGAAAAAAAAAAGAAAAAAAAAAAAAAAAAAAGTCAAATTAAAGTGAAAAAGTGTAAAAGTGTAGAAACACTTTTACTTAAGAATGTATCTGTGAGTTTAGAGACTGTCATACTTTTTTTCTGCAGGCATGAGAACTACAGATGATACTTTTTGACTTGAACCACTGTGAAAATTTTTTTTACTCACAGGAAGAACAATCATGCTGAAGTTCTTCCATCAGAGTTCATGTAGACGAGGAATTAACTTGGATACATTAAATGCACAATAGTTAATAAATTTATCACTTAACCCAGGTCCATAGTCTACTGGAATTTTGATTATTCTAATCCTCATCCTTAGATGAACTCTAAAGTACTAGATATTTTTCTGCCCTGTGGGTCCTAACCTCAATTATTTTAATCTGCATAAGTGAGAATTATTTTAGATCTACATAAATGAGGAGCAAATTCACAAGGCAATCATAGTACCCAGTACCCAACAGTAGTTGAGTCTAGGAACCAAGTCTAGGAACTGACAGTCTCATTTCACAGAAGTTCTTTAGGTTATAAAATTGTTCTGTGTTTACCCAAACCCAAAATCTTTCAAATCTTCTCATAGAGAAGGAAGTGTGAAGAAATTTCTATGATTTAATGAAAAACCTGAACTACTCATTTCAAGAAAATGTGTGCCGAACAGAGATGTCTATTTGCCAACCCTCCCTAATAAAGCTTTGTTGAATGTTTCTTCTTCATTTTGGTGAAAGTATGTAATTCAGAGTAGCTACACAGTCTCTAACTGTTACAATTAACTCTACTGGATCTCATTTTACTGGACCATTCTAGTAGGCTTCTCTAAGCTGTCATTCATGCTTGCTAAGAATCCTATCAGAGAACTGATCTCTGAATTTTTAATTTTAACCAACTTTGGCTGTGTTTCCAATTTTTTTTTTTTTTTCAAGTTAAAGGCACACACAGGCACACACAGGCACTTGTAAAAATGTTACTTGAAAATGCAGATATTTTTAAAAAATTATCTAGGATTTGATGCTTTACTATTTTTGCTCAGTAGAATATAAGTTTAAAGAGAATATTTTAGGAAAAAGCATTTTTTTATTATTAAGTTCTTTAATTTTTTTTTATATTTGAAAGCAGTGAACTCTGATAATATTCTATGCATGTATTCATTCTTTTTCCAACGGTAGCCCTTAGATTAGTAATGTCTTTATTATGAATACTCATAAAATTGTCCACAATATCTTTACTAATAATTTCCTTTACAAGTAAATTGGGTAAGTACATTAATGTTTCAGGGTTTAAAGAAGTCAGATTTTATGGAATATCATTGTAGTCATTGATTGGTTGTGATTATAAAATTATAAACCTTCAAAGCTGTTTATCATAAATTATTATTAGAAATTATTTCAAAGTATCTGAATTTGAAGGTTTTCAAACCCAGTGAATTTTGGATAGAAGCAGTACTAGCATATTAACATTAGCCTTTCATATATCTTTTCAGCTGGGCACTGAGCAACTCTAAAAAAGAAATTGTTTTTTTAGTGTCTAACAAGGCACTAGAAGATGATAGAAAGTACCTTACATTAACCTGTGATTTTGCTGTTTATTTTATTCAATAACATTTTATATTCATGGAAGGTTAATTGTATCTTTCTCTGTTGCTATTTTTCTTTTAGATTATTTCAGCTTGACTTTGTCATTTCTTGTTCTACATTGATCTTAAATCTGAAATTTAACTATGTTTTTCTAAATACGTAATGCATTTTAACCTTTTTTTTCCTGCAATCAGCATTCTCAGTATCTTCCCCCAAACTCAAGCAAACTTCTTACACAGGCTATTGTCTGCTGACTTCACTGATGAAAAACTTTCAATTGACCAGAAAGAGAGTAACCAGCAATGAAGCTTGACCTGGTTTTGATACATGTAAAGTGATGAAAACTTAGAGTATTGAAGGCTACAGACAAATAATTCTAAAACAAGTTCTTCCCTGTGAGATAGAGCAGTGGTTCTAGATCTGGAAAGAAACATGGTCTTGTGGAACTTTAAAAAAGAAAAACAAACACCCACATAAACACAGTACTTTCAAGTAGCATATGTTTTCCTTCGAAGCCAAAACATAGGTTCAGAGAATATTGACACCACCTGTTGCAGGCACTGGGATTAAAATGGTGCCATATTTATTATAGCCACAGAGGTCCTGTGCCTTGTGTTTCTGATGAACTTTACTTTAGAAAATCCAGGGTGCTGGGTGGATTTGTTGTAATGAATGTACATACATAGGAAAATGATACAGAAAGCTATTATAGGAGATACACTAAAATCTTTTCCCAGCATAAAGCTGACAAAGAGTGTGAAGAAAAAGTCTAATAGATACATGAAGCTGATGCAATGTAGATGAAAACTTTTAACTGAAAAATGCAGATATGATGTGACAGATGCATTTGAGAAATTTGCATCAAATTAATCTAATTGTTTTAGCTGAAAGGAAATGAGCACTGAAAGGCCTTTAAGCAAACAAAAAAAAATCTTGTGTTGGTTGTGATCTTGATGGGGTATTAGGTACATTGAAACAATTAAAGCATTTTTTAATGCTGACCAACAGCAATCCTTTAATTCCTACTGCATTCAATGAAATTAATTTATCCAGGCTTTTATTGTGAAACAAGCTATCTTTTGACCTTTTCAGTGTAAATATATGCTTTCACAATCTGTAGTATACATCTGTGTACACGTCTTACATTATGTATATGTAAGATGTATACAGTTTATTACATCTATGTTGTAATGTAATAAAAAATAACATTCAGTGAAAATAAACATTTTGAGTTCTGATAGCTCAAATTTATGAATTTACTGTCACTACTTTGTTTTAACCCCTGGCAGTAGAAAATGGAAAGAGATCCATTTTGCTATGCTATTGATATGCTATCAGATTTCTTTTCTAATTTGTATAAGATATTGACTAAACTTGGCTTGCTCATGTTTGCAGCAGAACACACAGTGATCTTAAGTTAATTCCCCAATTAGTTGTCCTTCATTGGTCCATATTTTCTCCTTCCACTATGGTAGTTGTAAGAGGATTTCTAGCTCGTCAGCGCTTGCTACAGAAGATGAACATCAAACAGCAAGAGGTCACCTCAATTAAAAGCTTCTTGCAGAATGCTGAGGATATGGGATTGAAAACATATGATGACTTGGTGATTCAAAATGCCTCTGACATTGCTCGGGAAAATGACCGGCTCCGCAACGAGATGAATGCTGCTTACCACAGGGAAAAGGGAGAGGCAAGACACAGGCCAGAAGAAGGCCACAAGAGGTAAGATGAGAAACACCTGCTGTGAAGAATTAATGAGTCTCTTCAGTTTTTGCGAATTCCTTCCCTGCTTAGAAAACCATAGAAGTGACTGAGAGATTGCAAGAAGATACTCAAGTATATGCTCATCCCAAATCAATATTAGGTCATATTTTTCCCTGTAAATCAGGTAATTAAGTCTAGAAACTTAAGGAGACTACCGTATCCTATTCAGGGGGTACTGAGCTTAGAGGAACTTATTCAAGTCTCTGAGACACTTATTTTTTACAGAAATACTTCTAATTCTATGATAAATAGATTATAGTTTAACTTCATCAGACCAAACAAGCAAAGAAAAATTCCTCTAACTTAAAGTACCAACATTGAGAAATTGCCAAGGTAATGAAAAACAGCTAGGAAAGTGTTAAAATACAGTAAAGTCCAGACAAAGTAATCCTGATTTCTCACTGAAACAAGCAGATTGATTTTGAGGAGGATGCTTTTATTTAAAAATGGGCAAATGTTTTGGTTTTTTTAACACATATTAGAGTTTTCAGGAGTACCTATTTTATGAATCCAGTAAATGCTGGAGAGCCATTCCCTAGGAATCGAGTCTCTGATTTCTCTCTTAGACAGCTGAATGGGCAGAGTTAGCATTTGCATTAATCGGTATGTGTCAATGGAAAGAATGTGTCTATATATTGCTGGACATATAAATGTTTATTTTTCCATAGGAACTTAATATTCATCCAGAACAACTCCCTTTGCTATCATTGCTTTTGTCAGTGACTTTAATAAAAGTGAAAATGGCAGTGCATCTGCTTAATTAGCTTCAAATATCCCAGTGATTACATATTGGAGGAAATGCCTTTGTAGGAAAGACTGTAATTAAACATTACAGTGAAAACAAATTATCTACTGAGCACCATGCTTTCATCTTTTGCTATTTCATTTACTACATGGGCAGCTGGCTATATCCTGTGCATGAATTTCAGCTCTGCTGGTGATTTGCCATGCAGAAATACAATTTTAAAAGAAAAATGCTTGGGGATTTGTTTGAAAAATGGCAGTATAGGCATCTTCTATCTAATATATTACTACTCTAAGTTAAACGGGTCTCAGTGTTTTGATTCTTGGAGGAATAAAATGGTAGAAGAATTTTTGTTAAAAATCAATTTGCCAGAAGCAGCTGGAAGGTTATTTCTCAATAAATAGCAAAAAAAAAAAAAGAAGGGAAAAAATTGAAAAATTAGACATAATCTCATAATAATAAAAATTATTATTAAAATTAATAACTAATAATTAAGTTAAAACTGGAAGACATAGGCATATGTGGATGGAATTGCTCAAGCAGCCAATGTAGCTGGTTAAAAAGGTCATCTAATGTTTGAAAGATTTGCATTATCTAAATAGAATTTATAGTTGTCTTTTTAGAAAATAATGATAAAAGCTCAGCATTTGCTGCCTCAGTAACTTTCTATTAAAATGGATTTCCCAGAAATTATCATTCAGATTAAAAACCCAGCTTTTGATTGTGTGTAGCAATCAAAGTGTGAACAATTCATTCAGTGAATGTCTGGTCAACAGTATGAGACTGCTTAAGCAAGGCTGCATTTGTGTGAAAAAGGGCCAGTGTCCTGATTTATCATGAAACAGGAAATGGAAGAAAGCTAGCAGCTTGATCTGGATTTGTTTGTCAGAAGATTACTACTCACATCCCCTCGACACAGCAGGGGAGTTGTGAGATTGTTTACCAAAAAGCTGTTGTTACATTTGCATGAACAGGTTCATTGTTATTGCTTGAATAATGCATCTGGGCCTCTTTTCTGTGTTTTCAGAGCTGAAGACAAGGGTGGGAAGGTCTCTGAGGACAGCTTTGCCGGCTGTCGAACATCTAAGCACTTTCACTCCAGCTCTGTCCCTGTCCCCATGGCAGTGGATGGCTTGGTACATTCTGTGGCTGGGTCATCCATCAGATCCCCCTCCCTGCATTCTGTTTTCAGCATGGACGATAGCAATAGCCTGCCATCACCAAGGAAACAGCCTCCTCCCAAACCAAAGAGGGACCCCAACACACGACTGAGTGCCTCATACGAGGCTGTTAGCGCTTGCTTGTCGGCAGCTTCTAAGGAAACCGCTAATGAAGGTTAGACATAAAGGCAGAGACAGTTGCAAATGTTACTGGGAGTTATTGATTTATTCTTCTCACTTTGATCCTTTTAAACACAGTCAAATGCCTTTGAGAGGTCCTGCTTCCTTGAAATATTTCAGGGGTAGTAAATAAAATTCGCCAAAATAAATTTGTCATTTATTCCCAAACCAGCAAAAAATACTCATGTGTTCTAATTGCCCAGTTTGTCAACAATCAAAACCTATTTGTAAAACTCTCTCTGTTAACAAATAATCTGTCAACATGAGCTATTCTACCCCACTGACCATTTTATTTCACCTATTAAACTGTTAGAATATCTTGCATTACTAAAATTGAATGCTCAAATCTTGAATTTCACTGACTTAAACATCAGATTTTGTCTTATATTTTCTCTATGCTCACATGCATAACTTATGAATTCAGTATTTATTTGTTTGGGGTTCTTTTGACATAATTTTGTTGTGGTGATTTTTGTTTAGAAGAAAAGTGCTGCAAATGTCCCAAAGTGTCTCAGTTCATTATGGTGCACATAGCATGGTTTTGAGTTCGCTTGTTCTCCTTTACCTTTGAAATGAATGAGTAGATGAAGGAAAGCAATGCATTCTGTATTCCTTGATGAGCCTAACTTTTCATGTTTTGTATAAATTATCCTCAAGGTTTATCAAGGAAGGTCCTTCAAGTTTGGTTTAAAGCTCTCTATAAATCTCTAATCCTGCATACAATAGATAGAATAGAATAGAAATCCTTGCAGCTCCCCCTCTCAAAATAATTACTGGTCTCATGTCCAGTTCATCAGGTGAAAGTTCATTTTTCTTAACCTCCTCCTTTCTCATTCAAGTTCTATGCAAGGAGACAAGAACTATGCCAAATATTTTTTTAAACTAGTATGGTTTAAGGATATCTGTAGCAATTTAATGCTTCTGTGTACAAATCTGCAAGAGATTATTGATTTAAGCAAGAAGTTCCAGTAGAGGTGTTTTGAAAGAACTACAACTTATGTATGTATGTGTGGTCTTAACAATAATGCTTACATATACTCACAAAACAGTTCTGGAGTTCTTATATGTATGAAACAATAGGGCAAGTTTCTCTGACATATACTTATTTACCAAAAATTATGTCAGTTTCCTGAGTCTTTGTCCAAAACCAGCTCTAATTTATACCATCTAATTTTGATCTTAAAAGATCAATCATCTAGGTATCTAATCTCTTTACTCCATATATACCTGGAGGCTATGAAGAGACATCTAGTTTAGTTAAATGTATACTCACTTGGGGATTTGCCCTCAGGCTCTGGGATTCCCTAAAGTTATAAATTATTTCCACACCTGCAGTACAAAAGACGAGAGGGGCATAATATCATCCTATAATTAGAGTTTTATAGATATTACATAAAAGAGGGGTAATACAGTTACTGGCAATCACATATGTGTCAAAGTAGCACTGTGCTGGCTCCAGATTGAAAGTATGCCCCTCTCCCTTGAAGCAAAAGGAGAAACAAGCACATATTTCCATGTGTTAACAGATCTTGCAGTGCAAATTTGGATTCAAAATATACTTCCTCGGGTGTGAGGTCTCATCTTTTAGTGACAGTAGAGATTACCAAAGCAGATTATATGCCCAGGTAACAAAGGCCTGTGGTTGGGTAGCTGAAAATTCTGCATTTTATTCCTAGATGTATTTATGGTTTTGCTTGGAGTCCTGTGTTTGTGACTGCTGCTTATTGTAGAACTAAATAGGCAATATTTGATGGCATAAAGTACTAGATCAGCTTAAGGAAAAAATTACTTTAACGTGTTAATAACACAGACCTTTTTCACTTTCTAGTACTGACCCGTCCGAGACCACACAGTGATGACTATAGTACCATGAAAAAAATACCTCCCAGAAAACCAAAGCGAAGTCCAAATACAAAACTTAGTGGCTCTTACGAAGAAATACCTGGCCAAAAGCCTGGTGATGTAAAAAAAGCAAGCACAGTAGTTAAACCAGGTGTCTATGATACTGTGACAGTACAGAGGGCTGCTTCTACTGATGGACCACAACACGGCGTGCTGAATCTCTTTATGTCACAAGAAGAAGAGGAAAATGAACCTGTCTATATTGAAATGGTAGGGAATGCAGTGAAAAGCGGTTCTGCTGAAGCGGAGAGTCCAGAACAAGGAGAGTCTGTATATGAAGAAATGAAGTATTTTCTCCCAGAAGAAGGAAGCAATGGTAATGGAATAATTCCTGTGGTGACTGGATCTCCTCCTCTGTTGTTTGAAAGCAAAAAAAATGTTAATATTGAAGATGGAACATTGGATGGAAACAGTCAAGCAGCTTTTATCTATAAAGACTCATGTGACATTCCAGCCCCTTTCCCTAACTTGCTCCCCCACAGACCACCACTTCTTGTATTTCCTCCAACACCTGTCACATGTTCACCTGCTTCTGATGAATCTCCTTTAACACCACTAGAGGTCAAAAAGCTTCCTGTTTTGGAAACCAACCTAAAATACCCTGTACAGTCGGAAGGCTCAAGTCCATTATCACCCCAGTACTCCAAAGGCCAGAAAGGGGAGAATGAAAGACCCGTATCTCCAGGCTTGATTGTGTTCAGTGTTTCCACCAAAGTGACTCCTCCTTCCACACCACCTCCTCCACTGCCACCACCCCCCCCTCCTATAGCACCTTCTGCTTCCTACCGGGCTTCCACACATTTTGCATCTCCTCCGGAGACTTGTGCTAGTTTTCTGATTAATGCAGGAAAGACAGGTACAAATTCAGATCTGTCAAAAGTACCTCAGAGACCCAATCCTGCTCAGCTTGGATGCTCATCTTCTCCATTCTCCAAACTGCCTTACTCCCCAAAGGTGGCAAGAGCAGAACACAGGAAATTAAACTCAAATTCATCATCTTCATTTCCATACAGCCCAACAAACTCAAGGTCATTGACCAGTCCCCTTGATGAGTTAACTAGCTTGTTCAACTCAGGAAGGAGTGTGCTACGAAAATCTGCAGCAGGACGTAAGATCAGGGAGCCAGAAGGTAAGACAGTTCTCTGTGCTTCTGTACTGAGTACTTTTTCTGCATCAAAACTTTCTCACCTTGGAAACCGATAAAGTGGGGAAAAATGCGGAATGAAAACCTTGATTGGTTTGGGGTTTTTTTAAAGGTCTGTTGTAGTCATATCAAACATATATAGACTATAAATTACATATAAAAACTATATGAAAACTATATGTCTTCAGGTATTGTCTGATATTCCAACTTTTCTTTTACCAAAATGTTTGTGTGACATAAGGTTAAATGTTCTTTTAACATTCCAGCTGTCTCAGTAAAATAAACACAGATGTTATATTGTGTGAAAAATTAGTTTATGTTATCAAACTATAAAAATACTTTGAATTATATATATGCCTAGGTGGCTGGTAGATGCGCTTTACTTTAAAGACTGTCTTTTAAAGTCTGATCATTTCATTTCCATGAAATTCTGTATTTGGTGATACAGTCTTTATTATTCTCCTAAATAATGCTTGGATGGAGAATCATGCAGTGAACAATATTTAAAAAGTTACATTAAAACCTGGTTCTGCATCTCAATAACAACACTGACTCCAGTCTTCACAATACTTTTCTGATTTTAAGAAAAAAAAGTTTCCTATTGAAAATATTCAGTACACTTTATACAGAAATTTCTCCCCATAGTGGCATCTCCAAAACACAAAGTTTTGTGAATTAAAAATTTAGAGTGAGAAAATCTCTAGACTGTTTTCTCTGCTTCTTCACTTCTCTCTGTCCAAACAGCTTGTCTTAATCAAGAGCTGTACGCAGCATATTCAAAATAGGCAATACAGAATCGTAGAATTACTTAGGTTTGAAAAGAACATGAAAATCATTGAGTCCAGCTGCAAAACTAACACTGTCCGTGATTTAAACTGTATCATAGTTTTCCAACTGCACAGTGTCTTCCAGCCCCTCCTGTTTGTTGCCCATGCTTCATGCCTTGGTGTAGATGTACTTCCATAGCCCTATTGATGTGCCACCTCTTTGGGAAGAAGCCCAAGTCGTACTTTTGAAATATAAAACAATCCTGTAGAGAACAGGATAGATTCTCTTATTATTCATTGTCAATTTTCTTAAATGCCTACTGCTCCATTGATTTTAGTATCAGATCCTAATTTACACAGCTATGTTATAACAGAAGCAGGTGTTTGTTCTTGCTCTGTGTACTTATATGCCTGTCTGCCACCCTACATCTCTATTCCTAAGAACCTTGCCTTCAGCCAAAATTACTTTCAACCAAGTACAACAAGGAGATAAAGGTCTCAAAATTAGCTGAGTTTCTACAAGCTTTGTGGAAGTTAGTGTCTAGGTGGAGACAAGAGACATTCAGCTATCAGAGGAACTATGGTGGACAAAACCTTTGGGAGTTCTCCAGACCCTGATGAAGTTTTAGCTGTAACAAGCAATATCCTTTGCTTGTTCTCATATGCTGAATTCATTCCTGTATGTTGAATGAGCTATGAACTGAGATATCATCGGTTCTCAACCTCAAGAAAATGGTTTTTTTTCTTAGTCAGACTAAGTATTCAAATTGATGAAATTGGTAAAGGAGTTACTGAAATAGTTCTGCTTGCTTTGACAAAATTACTCAATAATATTCACTGCCTATAAATATATGTACAATGTTTTCTGTGGGCTTTATGATGTTTTTGTGATTGATTTTGTTTGTTTGTTTGTTTGTTTGTTTGTTAAGTTGGGAGTGTTAATTTATCATATAGTTTTTACATTTTTATCTGCTGGGAAGTAGCTACTAAAGTTAGTTCTTTAGATGTATCTTTTCAAGTGTCTCTCAATGTACCTGGTGAGAAAGTTGTAAACCACTCCAGCCAAGTCAGAAAAAAATAACCTTTACCTTAAAATGAAAGTTGCTTCGGAATGGAAGATTTTTGCAAATGCAATGATCAACTAAATGTGACCAAGATAGAGTTCAGCTTGGGTCTCATGTGGGTTGAAACTAGTGCATTAACAGAGGGCACCATAAAAACCCTCTAAATTTACCTTTCACATGGAAATGTACTTCTAAATATTTCATCAAGGGAGCACTAAGTATGAAAGATCAAAGTTCAAGAAAGATATACAATAAAAAACCTCAATCAATATTTGATGAGCTAGGAAGCTACTGTATACTAAGTGCAGTTACATATGAATAGTTCAGTGACAAGTAGATGGATTGAAAGTAACTAAGTGAATATATGTGTGTGTTTTTACTATTTGCCTTTTTTTAATGTATTTCATGTGTTCATCTATTTTCTAGGGTAACAGCTGGAAAAAAATTTGTTTAACTTTCCATGCACAATAATAAGATGGCAATAATAATAAGAGCTGACTCTTTAGAAGTTGTGTAAAACTATAAGTTGTCATGTGCTACCTTCTGATAGTTTTATCATCTCTTGCCTAATGCATATTAAGTTCCTAGATGACTTCTACTTTTCTTTTTATCATTATAAGTATGTTTTTTATCAGCAATAATATGGTGGAAAAAAAAACCTCTATAGAATTTCATTAATGTTGAAGAAATGGCCTAGAACAGCCCTCTGTAATGTTTAGTTTCCTTTATTGTCACAAGTTACAAGTTATCAATGATCTTAACTAAAACCAGAAAGTAAAATTGTGGTTCATTTTGAAGTCATGGAGAGTTACCTATGGGATTCAGGGGGTTTCTGTATGGGATCATCAGCCTTGGAGATGAAAGCCTCCTTGCCAATATAAAAGCAATTCAGACAGATTCCCCAGCATGCCTCCCTCTCGCCTGGAGGAGTAATTTCAAGGCCTGAGAACACTTATGTCCTTTTGGCTCCTGACCTCTTTGTGAGAAAAGCTCATCCAGAATTACAGTAGAACACATTTGTGGTTTTCTGATGGGCTGAAGAGTTATTGTGAACTGAAGTGAGAGCATTGTCTTTCAGAAGGGTAACAACAAAAAAATCAAATGGCAACAACTTTCTTTTCTTGGTGGTTGAGCCTGGCCTTTTTTTTTTACACAACCCTAGCCCCGGCTTGTTCACACAATGATCAGAATCATATAGAATGCAATTTTATGCAAAATACTTCACATGTAACAAGTGTTTTGCTCTGTGGACATTATAGTTCAAATAAACCTGTAACAGGTGAGAACCTAGATAAGGTGATTTCTCAAAGGTTGGAAAAAGTTGTCATTGAAACTGCAGCTGTATTGTTACACAGGGATTTGTTTTTACTCTATATAAAATGAGACTTGAGTGCAGATAAGTGATAATATACACACACAAATCTTTTCTGTTCTCTTTGATTTCTGGAAGTGAAAACTTTAGTTTGCAAGACAGATTGAAACTGAATAGTCACGTGCAGAGCCCATACTCAAATAAGACAGGACGTGAGATTTTAAACTAGAACTCATGAAACCAAATTCAATTCTTTAATCACAATGAAACTGAATAGTCATGTGCAGAGCCCCTACTCAAATATGACAGGACCTGAGATTTTAAACTAGACCTCATGAAACCAAATTCAATCCTTTAATCACAAAACAGCACTCCTTAGCAGGATATACAAATATTTTTTCTATTCAACATATAATACGTTCCTTATATAAGGAAGAGACAATCATATGTTTAAACATTTAATTTTAAATATTTATGAGCAAGGACAGAATTTTCTGTTCTTCAGTGTGGAGGAATGATACTCAGATTTTGCTAGGTCGTGATGTTATTTCTTTTAATTGGTACAGTTGATATTAAATTATTCCATTCAAAGGAGAATCATTTCACCTTCAGAACAAAAGGTAGAATAAATTCTAACCAATCACCCATGCTTAGATTGGCAGAGTGAGTATTCATGTAGATTCTGAAGAGGAAGGAACAAAGGAACTATAATTTTACCTTAGTCTGGGTGAATTTCTTACCATTAGTCTATTGAGATGAAGGCACAATGTTTTCTCTTCCCACTTGAGAAAAAATGGACATACATACTTAACTTCTGTGTCTGAGCAAAAGAAAATACCCACCCCACATCTAGGTGCCTAAGAAGTAAAATTAGGAGACATTTCCTTTATACACGTCACCAATGTATAGGCATCAAGTTTTGTGAAATATTGTTAGTACTTCAGTACAAGTAAATCTGTATATTCAAGTCTACCCATTCTTCAGTGACCTATTCCTTTTCCAAACAGTTCCAAACACAGCAACAAAGGCGTGGAAACTTTAGATTGTTCACAATTTATTGTTATAAATACTGTTACTGTTTGTCCTGTATCCCTGACATCCATTCACTATGTGAATCCTTTCTTCACTTACTTCCTAAGTGATGTAGCTTCAATATGATATGTAAAACTACCTGCTTCACATGAAGCTACAGTGTCTTATTCCACATTCTCCAGTTTTAACAGTGAAAGTCACAGGAAGATAGCTACAACTGGCAAATAATACAGATATTTAGAAGTACTTTGGGACTAAAGCTTGACAAATACCCTCTATTGAGATTGACTCAAACTTGGAGAACAACAAAATGCAATGTATATGTATGAAAAGTACTGTCCTGTCAAAGGCAGGTATCCCTTTGATAGCTAGTAAATAGTTTTCCCTTATCATCAGATAGACCAAGCTATTGTGCAGCTAACATCTCAACAGAGAATTGCAAATTAAATCCCTACTTGTGTTTCTGTGATGAAATCCCAGGCCTTTTCCCTTTAAGCCACTCAGCTTTTTGTCTTAAGCAATTTAATAAAGATAATCATCATATCTCCATCTCTTTCCTATTTCTAGAATGAAACAGATGTACTTTGCGGCAAAAGCTAGCAACTTACAAACCATGAGTAATACAAAAAGCTGTGTTTTTATCTTTTACCTGTAAATGCTGGACGAACGATTGTATAAGGCATCAAACTTCTACATCTTTAAAGTTAAATTTTCAAATCATCAAAACTGTACTCAATTAAGCTTCAGCACACTTCTCAGAAAGAAAGGGATTAATATCTTTTTACATAATTGCCTTAATTAATAGGGAGTGAGGGTGACTTTCTGTGACTAATTTTCAGATCAGATCTCTAAACACAGGAGAGTCATTAACCTCAGATAGAATATGTGGAGTTGGAAGGGACCTATCAGGATCATCAAGTTTGATTCCAGGTTCTGTGCAGGACACTCCAAGAATCACGCCATGTGCCTGAGATGGTTGTCCAAACACTCAAAATGAAACAGGCTTGATGCTGTGGCCACTTCCCTGCGGATCCTGTTCAGTGCCCAACCACCACCTAGATGAGAAACCTTTTCCTGATACACAATTCCCTCCCTTGCCCAGCTGGTGATGCCCCCAGGACAGGGTTGGCCCTCCTGGCTGCCAGGGTACTGATGGTTCATGTTAAACTTGCCATCAACCAGGACCCCCAGGTCCCTTTCTGCAGCACTGTTTTCCATCCTCTCATTCCCCAGTCTGTCCACACATTCAGGGTTGCTCCATCCCAGGTACAGAATACAACACTTGTTAAACTTCATAGAGTTATTGACTGTCCATCTCTCTGCAGGGCCTCTGCCCTCAATGGAGTCAACTGCTCTTCACGGTCTAGTCATTGGCAAACTTACACTTTCACTACTGACTACTTGGAACTCTCAATCTGAATCTCTTGCTGTAGGTGCAGAAAAGTGGGAGGAAGCTCTGCTAGTAAGATTTCAATGCGAATCATTACAAAAATGCCCTTTCTTGGCTAGCCATAGGTGCCCTATACAGAAAATTACACAGAAGTAGACCGAATTGTTGGCAATACAGTTGCCATTCAGCCCACGCTGGGTGATTTTTGTGAGGAAATAATTGTGGTTTCTATTATTGCAGCAGAAAAAGGTTAGAAGAGCCTAGAGAAAGTACACCCAATTCCTAATTTCAGAATATCTATGGACTGTACAGCCTGAAAGATAATCTGCAATCTTCTGATCTATATCTGCCATTATATGGATAATGTATCATAGAAAAGACCTGTTGTTTCTGGACAAACACAATGTACCAAGAATAATTTTCTATTTCAAAATGTCTGAAAACTAGTATATTTTACTGCTGAAGACTGTTCTGGGTTTCTGTTATGATTTTTTTTTCAGTAAAGCATTTCAGTTTCTGGTTGACTTCACTGTTTGCTGTTACAGCCTAAAACCAGGTAATATGGAATTTGCTTTGGTTATCTGTTCTAACATGTGAAAGAGGCTTTGTGTGAGATTACCATAAATAATTTTAACCAAAGATTATTAGAAGAATAAATCAAGTCTAATTTTCAGGTGAAAAAGAAAAGAAAAGGGGTATTGTCAGAAAAATTCATATTTATTTTGCATTTTAAGTGTTTTTATTGAAAGCAAAATCACATCTTTATCACTTCTCCTTACATTTCCAAAAGCTTTATCATTGAAATAGAGGTTGAAGGAGACTGCAGCCTCTGGATCACAGGGGAAAATATAACTGCATTTTTGATTTTCATTGATCTTACACTGTAACTAACTATCTATGGCTACTGGAAAGGAATCCTAGCCTAGGTAGCACCTTGGTCTGACCCACTCTCAAGCAGCCACATCTGCAGGCTCTCTCATATCCATACCAAGTCACTGCTGAAGAGGAGAAGCACTGAGGAAAATTAATTGCACTGACTTTTCTGTTCCTTTTAGATTGTGCATTTCTGAGAACTGCAAGCATTTCTTTAAAATTAATGACTCTGTTTTGTATCTTTTCCATTGAGCTGGATTTACTTTGTGTCCCCTTCATCCTGTCCGATACTTGAATACAATAACTATATCATACTGATTCAGCTTAATGCATTTCAAACACAAAGTTTTTAATAATATTCCACCTTCAGTTGTGACTTGGATCATTCAGGTAGACATTTACAGGATTCTTATTTTCATAGCAATGTCTTCTTCAACATCTGATGTGACATTATGGTTCCAAATTCAGTAATGGTTCAGAAACCTGTCTTGTTACTAACGGTGCTATGGGCTTCTTTAAATAGAAAGAATTTTATTTGTAATTCACAATGCAGAACCACAAATGACTTTGTTTAGAAACCCCTACATCATTAATTGTAAACAAATTGTGAGAAATTAGCCATATCTAAGAGAAAGAAATTGATTTGTAGCACACTTATATTCCTGATACCAAAGTAGAATATGGGTATTTGGCAGCAAATGTCATCTCACTTCATTTTACTGGAATTCTGGCATTTGAAACATAATGAAGAATGAAATATGGACACACATTTTAGTGAGGGTCTCTAATTAAATTCTCAGCTTGAGTGAGAAATCTCTTCAGATGTTTTTAATTTCTTTACATCCATCTCAGCATTAAATTATCTTTTGCGAAGAACCTCAGTAGAGAACAATAATTCCATTTCATAGGAAATGTCAAGATTGTGACATTTATATTTGTTTTAGGCTGAAATGAAAATCAAGCATTCTAAAATTCTGTGCAGAAGAAAATATTCTTTCATGTCCAGGCTTTCAAAAATGTTTGTAAAGTACTGAAATGGACCGCCTCAAATATAGTTAAATGTTTCTCACTGAAAATGTTAACAATTAAATGTGTTGACCTTTTTTTTGACTTAGATAAGTTTAAGAGCAGTCATTTCAACAATGGTCGGGCTGGCATTTTAGGGATATGATTGTCTTATAAACAAGACAAGTTACTTTTAAACTCCTTGATTCAAGTATCTAAGAACTGTGCAAACTCTAGCCCCTCACTGATGACACAAAGTTACTGGCAGGACTCATGCAGCTCATCAAAACTCTGAAACTCTACAGACCTGGATGTGTGGATTATGTTCCAGCTCCAGCATTGGAATTTTGTGGGACTGGATGAAGAAACAAGAGAAGACAATTTAAAAGAGACTGATCAAAAGACTAGATCATAAACCTAAGGGTACCCCAACCCTCATTCTCTATCCACACTGCTACACTCTTTGAGAAGATAAACAAGTGCTTTGGAGTGGAATACTGGAGGTAGGAGTAGCATGTAAAGCAGTTAGGGACATCTGCCTTCTTCCTGGGACCACTACTGAATAGGAAAATACATAAGCCTTCAAGTTCAGTGCTCTTTCGGCTTGAGCTTTCATTCTCCTTTAAAATGAAAGACATGAAAATTAGTTTTATGCTTTGTGTGGTGAAACTCTTAAAGGAAAAAAAAAATTAAATTAGGCCTGAAGTTTTACATTTCATTTTTTCTCTTAGCTCTTTCCTTAGGGGCTGATTGCAGAACAATCTTGACATACTAGTAGCATTTAGTGACAGTTTAAACCACTGACTATCTGTATTTGTGCCCAGATGGATGTTTATCACACTGCATCTGTGATAGGCATATGTTGTTGCTTTGAGGTTAATGACAGTGTCATTGACCATCATTCTATCCTTTCAAAATGAACTTTAAAACAAACTAAATATATATCTAAATTCATTTTTTGTTTTAGAAGTTCACCTGGAAAGCAAAATCTGAATGTTTTCTGATAAGTTTTCCAGAACAGTTGTCCCTATTTGGTGGGTAGGATTACAGTACAGGTGAACCAAAAATAATCCTTAGATTGCTCCTCAGGATCTCCACAGTTTATCTGCTCAATGCAATCACTTATGCCAAAACTTCTGCATTGCAGTCACTGCCAGAGCTGGTATGAGATGTCCTGAAAAATATCTGTAGAAGCATTCTGGCAGAAGTAAATAGAACTGATGTGATGCTTCTGGAAGTAGCAAACCCCTATCTGTTCTTTTTGTGGGTTTGTTTGTTTATTTTTACAATATCTGAAACTGTTTGAGGGGGAGGAAGGTTGAGACAGTGTCTTGTCACATAGTTTATTTCAACAGCAGCAAAAGCCCATCAGTAAAGGCTGTTCTGTAACTGAGATACCACACAGAAACATAAACAGACTTAAACGTCTGCCTTTAAGAAGAGCTTCTGTATCCACACAAACTTGAAGAAAACACTTTAAAAAAGGAAGCTGTGTTTCTCAGCAAATTGCCTCCTCCTTTTCCAGCACACCAGTAAGTTTTTAAAATACAAAAGGTAGACTCTTTGGTCAGCCAACCAACACAGCTAGCAATAAATAAAACTATTAACAGAGTAAAATCAACTACTTCTTTTCCCTATTAGACCTGAAAAGGTGGGGAACATGAGGACATGGAGGGAATAATTGTTTCTTCTAAGGCAGGATAGTGTCCAAAGCAGTGCTCCCTCCCTTCCTGCCCTGTGTGGTTTATTATGGACCTCTGAAAGGTCTGCAGAGACCAGTTCCTAGAGAAGATGAATGAAATCCACAGTCTCTGAAACACATACACTGACTGCCTAGATCACTTGCTGCACTGAAAAGGTGTTCCAAGTTCTTTCTCAGATACTATAAGGCAGGAGAAATGGCAGCCTGTCCAGATACTCTTCATCCTTTACCACTGTTTGAGAAGGCTATTTTCTCCACTTCAGAATGGTACTCTTAGTCTCATGTTGGAAAAAAAAAAAAAACCCTCATTCAAACAATCCAGAGTCGTTCCAGACAAGAAAAAAGGCATTTATGTTATCTCTCCCCCACCAACTCTGAGAGTTTACCTGATCCAGGGGTGTCCCTAGAATTACTTCTAGGAAACAGGGAAAGGTCTGTAACTTATAATGACTGACACTGAAATAAATGTAAAATGAGAGCACTATCTTACTACCAGCAGAAATCCATCAAAGAAGAAATCTTCTTAGGGCTCTTAAGGGCTGAACCAGACCTAGGAGTTCCTGCAGCAGCTTCTGCAACCTCTTCTTACTACCAGCCTCATTCTCTGAAATTTGGCTGATTGGTATCGCACTAACACTAAATTCCTCAGAGGAGCTCTTTCCTCAAGCAGAGTGAGTTTTGTCACTTGATATTCTTTGTGGCCTGTGTCTCCTCTTTTTGCTTTCCAGTGTTCACACAAAGCTTCCACAAATGCAGCTTCCCAGACAAAATAAGTGGCCTGTTTCTGTATTTATCTGCTCCATCAAAGAACATGGCTTCTGGAATAGCTTGTAACACCATCTGATAGATCTGCTTACACAGCTCAGAGAGAAAGGATGATGGAAGTGACAGTACAAATTCATTGCTACTATCCTAGGAGCATCACTGGTGGGAGGAAGAATCCTAGACAATTGCTGCTGTAAGGGTGTATTTCACCTTTGTGAGGTGAAATAAACCAATGAACAATTATTGCCTCTGATGGCAGTGGCAGCCAGCAGCACAGCTAAAAGGGTGAGCTAAAAGGCAGCACATGCTAATAGGCCGGGGGAATCCTCTCTTGACAGTTTTCAGCCTGCTCCATTTCTTTCAGCAAATAAGATGCAGCTGTGTGCCTCCAGCTCTCAGCAGACAAAGCAAACAGTCAAGTTACAGAGGGTCACGGTGTGACTTCCTTTGAGGAAACTGAATTACTCTGAAGCAATGTGCACTTATCCAGCAAAAGGACACCCAAGACAACCTGTGCTGAGGGTAGCTAGCAAATACCACAAAGACTGTCTCAACAGTAAGTCAGAGCAAAATAGGAAACACCAAGTGTAATTGAAAAGGTACAACAAAACACAGGGATAAACATTTGAGCCAAAATAAAATGGCCTGTTCTTATTTAAACTTCCTCTCCCTTCCCTTTATCAAAAAAAATAGCTGCAAATTTTCTGAAACCACTATATTTTGTTTCTTTCCCCTCACTTCACAACATTCCCATGTCACAATAAATGTAGAAAAATATCCATGGTCAGACATTAAAATTCAGTGTATTCCTGACTTTCCCAAGAAAGAGTGAGAGCACAGATCAGAAATCCCTTCTGTCTGCAATGTCTTCATTTTCAGATGCTGGTTAATAGGGTCCATCAGTTCTCTCTTACGTTTAATGATAAGCTGTTTGATTTGAAATTTACATTTTGCTGGATACCAGCTGTAGATTTTAAGGAAATTGAGCTATTTAGATTTACATTCCATGGTAGCACAGGTACAAGGATCCTCTCCTCCTATACTATATGAATTTATCTGCCAGAATTTGTGATTTTTTTCCTGTTTGCATAGTTGCTGATACAGAATGTATAACTGTGGATCTTGATACCTAAAACTGTGTATTGATAATTAGTTACAGAAAGTCATGCTTTCCATGAATGAAGAAATAATACTTGATTTAATACTGAGATCATTTCAGCTTTAATACTGAAATACGTCCTGTCTAGCTTGTGACACTGAATTTCCTCAGGTGGAAACTCATCCTTAGCTCTCTGTTTAATTAAAGAAAAGAAATGTGTGCCTGGAAAGACTGGTCATGTCAAATCATACTGAGAGGAATGCATGACTTCCATTTATACCAGAGCAGAACTAGGGAGAATCTGCCCTCCCTGTACAGTCACGATGAAACCTTAAAATGTGGCTTCAGTAGAAGATGTGCAATAGTCAGTGCTCCACCAGCCCCATATGATTTCGAGGTAGTTTTTCTTCCATAATTTTTCTTTTTTTTTTTTTTTTTTCCCTTGAGATTGATTAATATTGACTCGTGTAACTAGTGCTGTCAAATTGAAGGGCTGTGTCTGCTTTACTAAACGAGCCAGTGCCAGGGGATGTCTTTGGAATGGTAGCTTACCCCTATGCTCAGTCGAAGAGCAGAGCAATCCCCAGCCTTGTTTGGGACCTGGAAGACTGGCTCCCTTCCAGACAGATCTGGGCGTGGTTCAGGAAAAGACATAGCCCAAGGGCTATTCCCAGTAGGTGATTTAGATTCTTTCTAAAGATTCCTTTAGATTTAGATTCCTCTCTGCCGTGGAGGGCAAGGAAAGTGTAGTTGCATTGATATGGGTCTCTTACCATTTGCCTCAGGGCCAGAGAACCATTGTGATCACATTTGAATAACCAGGATAGACAAAGCAAGAGTACTTACCCTATGTTATGAGCCCCTGGTGCTTTGTCAATGCCGCATAAAGCATCCAAGGTAAGCAGGAATGGGATCCAAAACCTGCTGAAAGCAGTGGAGCCTTCTGTTGTTATTAATGAGTTTTCAGACTGTAAATGAGCACTAAATGTTGAAAGGAGAAGTATTTGAAAAAGAACATATGGGGACTTATCTGTCCATATATATTGAGGATATGCCTACATTTAAAGAAAGGAGAGCAAAACAAAGGATTTGACAGAAAAGTAAAATACAACCCTATCAGGTGAATTACTTCTGGGCCTTTAATAACATACTGGTTTTTCATAACTTGCTGTACAAAAAATCTGTGATAATTCCACCTAAATGCTGATACTAGTCATTGATTTATATTTCTGTTTAGACTTTATAAAATAGTCTAAGTATATGATTTTCTTAGAAAACTAATAGTCTCAAAATATTTCAGTTTTGTTTTTTAATCTGTCATAGATAATCTGTCATAGAGCTCATACTGGCTCATTTTCTAATTTGTTGGTAAAGCATTATTTCAGACTAAGTACTACTTATGAAATAACTGTGATGCTTAGGATCATACATTTTATGTTTGAGAAAAAAAAGTTTTATAATAGTTGTAGCTCAATTAAAAGAGTTTAAGTCACTTTTGATAAAAATATTCTAGCATGCAGACTTTTAAAAGTGATTCTTTTAAAAGTGAGATAGTGACTTTAAAATGGGGGAGAACAAGCAAACGTTAATTTTCATCATTGCCATACTCTGATTTTTTTTTTTTTTTTTTGCAAAATAAGTGCAATTCTGTGCATGACTTTATCTTGAGTTTTAAACTCAGTCTCTTCCAAGAGCACTAATAATGAGCAACTGTGGGTTTTATGAGCTGTTTCCTTTGCGTGCTGTTCCTCTTACACTTTTCAAGTAATTCTGTTGTAATTAATTGTGGATTTGTTGGATTGTGAAATATGGAGCTTGCTTGTATGGAATAACTGTTGCTCTTTGATTTGTTATCCTCTGATTAAAAGTACTGTACATGTGATTGCTCTCAGCTAGTAACTATGCAACAGCTGAGGGACAAATGATGCCCTCAATCATGCATACATCCCTTTTAGTCCATACACCCTCATTAACTGCAAGATTAGTCAGCATAGGACTTTACTGAGTCAGAGATCTCTTTTTGGCAAAGTCAGTTTACTGAAATAATAATCCAAATACTGTTCACTTTTGCAGACTCCAGATTTTCACTTAAAGCTTGTATTCCTCTTATATCTCTCTGTAGCTAGTCTCTTGCAAGTAGGCATGGATGACTCTTCAAATAAACTGTTAAAGATGTTACTTTAAAAAAATAATATTGAAATCTGTAAATCATCCATCTATCTAGTAAGAACAGCAGAGCACAAGTCTGAGTAAAAAGCTAAGATTCATCATGCTGGTGAAGATGTTCAAATATAGGAACCATAGGGGTTTTTTTCCTGTCTCTTAAGATATTTCTGATAGTTTCAGAAAGGTCATAAGGGATGAGACAGCACTGCATACTTGTATCTGCAAGGTTTGATGGCAGCAGGAGCACATCAACGTTAATGTGGAGAAAAGTCCAAACTTCTATGTTAGGTGACTAAGGAAACATGAGAGGAAAGTGCATTTCAGACCAATACTTGACACATAAAATAGGAATCAGTAGGAATTTTAAGTAGAAATAAAATGTCAGGACACACCTTTGTTATGCTCAGGGATATTTTGAATAGCATGGAGACAGGACAGAGAGGGACATCCCTGCACAGAAGACAAAATCAGGACCTTCTGGCATATTTAATGAAAAAGCAAATGTAAAATACTGCACCTTGAAAATATTACCTCATACAATGATATATGGGTCAGGCTGTCTGGGGAGAAGCCCTGGGAAAAGGATTCTGGGGACCCTGGGAGCTGGACAGGAGCTGGCAGTGAGCCATGGAAGCAGAGACAGCCAACAGCATCCAGGACTGTGTCAGTCATTCCTCCACCCAGCGCTCATTGTTAGACCATATCTGGGTACTATGGACGGCTTTGTGCCTCCCAAAGCAGAAAGATGCTGATAACCTGGAGCTAGTTTACTCCAGCAATCAAAGAATCACAGAATTGTTTGGGTTGGAATTGGCCTTTAGAGATCACACAGTCCAAAGCAGGGTCACCCACAGCAGGTTACCCAGGAACATGCCCAGGTGGGTTTTGAGTGTCTCCAGAGAGGGAGACTCCACAGGCCCCCTGGGCAGCCTGTTCAGTGCCCTGCCATTCTCAATGTAAAGAAGTTCTTCCTCAGAAGGTGGAAGGTAAATTTTCTTGTGTTTTAGTTTATGGCCGCTGCTCCTTGTCCTGTCACTGAGCACCACCAAAAACAGCCTGGCTCCATTCTCTTGACACCCACCATCGAGATATTTATACATATTGATGAGACCCCCTCTCTCAGTCTTCTCTTCTTAGACTAAACAGGCTGAGCTCCTGCAGTCTTTCCTGATAACAGACAGGCTCCAAAGCCCTCATTATCTTTGTGACCCTCCACTGGACCCTCTTCAGCAGCTTGTCTGTCTTATATTGAGGAGTCCAGAAGTGGACACAGTATATGCTCAGGGCTGGAGCGTGGTCCAGTGAGCAGAGGCTGGGGCAGGGGAAGCTTGTCCAGTGTTGTCCAGAGCCAGTTTCAGGGGCACTCTCCCAAAGTACAGCTGGAGCTTGCTGATGTATGCAGTTAAACTTGTTCTATAGACTCACATGAATCTGCTCCAATGAGGAGCTGAAGATGCCTATATATAGGAAATTAGTTCAAGTACCTTTATATAATCCAGATTATTTTGAAATAAAATATAGGGTTCTTTCCCACCCCCAAGATCAGCTAAATAAGGCACTACGAAATGTATTTTTTCTATATAGTTTTGTGTTCAGAAACTAAAGGGGTGCTTTTCTTACAATGATTGAATACAGCAAAAGAGATAACAAATTTCTATCAAGGTAGCTGTCCACAAAGATATGTTGCATATATTCCTCTACTTATTTCTTCCAATTTAGTATGATATCCTAGCTTAATAGTAGCTATCCACAATTCTATGTAGTATTTCATCCTACAGATACAAAGAGGAAAAGGTAATATTTTTCCAAGAGACCTTCATGAATGTCCTGAGAAGATATCAATGTATCTATGAAACAAAAGTATTCTGCAAACAGCAATGCAAGAAAAATTCTTTCTACTTGCTCATTCTCAAATGAATTACACTTGTCAGGCAAATCAATAAACCTTTCGAATATCAAGAAAAATAAGGATCCCAGCCACTTCCCCAAGCTTTATGTAAAAAGTGGCACAATAATTATGTAGGTGGATTATGATCTATAGGCAAGTGCACTGACTATTAACATCTAAAAGTGACATTTCCTTTTCAGACAAATTTAAAATGAGCTGCAAAGATGCATTTTGCAGTCAACCTGCATGCACAAAAGCTAAATCAGGCATGCTCTTATAATTGTACCATATGTATTTTCCATCTCAGACTTTCCATCTCAGCCTCTCCCAGTCAGTTATTGTGGGTAAAGCTGGCCTAATTTTTTCAATACAAAGCACATTTGCCTAAAGATCCATTTTATGAAACTGTGTCACTGAAACAATCCAATCAGATCTAGCAAAATATAATGAAAGCAGGGGAGGAAGGGACAAAAATCAAACATGGAAATGTTTTATCTAACAGTTTTAAAATGAACTTTTTGACTTTTCAAGACAGATTTTTTTTTGGTCAAGAAAATATCAAGAACAATTCAGTGTTAGAGAACTAAAAACTAAACAAAAATAAGACTGTTTCAATTAAATTAAATATTTTGAGGTAACCAGAATAGATTTATAGTTTTTTATTTTATTAATTAAGTTTTCAATGTTGATGCTTTCCAAATCAGATGGATTATTTTTTAGTTCAGACATAAAAATGAAAAATTGACAGAACAATCAACATTAGGCTGGAAAATCTTCAGGTTAAGTATCTATTACCTGGTGAAAAAAATGCTTTTCCTTCCTCTTGAAAAATTTTCATGTACTTGAGATTTATAAGAATATATAATATCTTTGAGAAAGCTGAGGATGTTATTGGAAGTATGGATAAATGCTGTAATGTTGGTTTTAATGTTGGTCTTTTGACCTCCATTGGTTCTTGCTGTCATTATGACAACCAAAATCAAGGAATAACTCTTTCAGAGCTGTCATAGAAGGAAAATTTTCATTTTAGAATGTTACAGCAGGACCTCTGCACCAGGGTCAGCCATAATACATCAGCCCTGCAGCTAAGGCCAGGCCTCAGAGGGAGTGGAAATAGTTAGGAATGGAGAAATGAAATGGAGAAAACACCGAATTCAGCATTGTCTTCTATGAATCAAACCTGACTATGGCGAGGAAAGAATAAGAATATATGTTCAACACACACCAAAAAAAACAAAAATTCAAGACAAAAACAAACAAAAAACTCCACCAACCAACAAAAAACCCTCCAACACATAAAAGAGGGGAAAATCCTTAAAAAAATGCATAACCTTGCTAGTGCAGCATTTCATCAGCCCTGTCACACTGGAGTGGAGTGGGGATAGCCAGGGATTCAGGTATTGCAGTAGGGTCCCTCCTACTATTCCCATCCATGTTGTCTTCCAGCTCTGAAGGTGTCCCTAGCCCCTGAACTCCCGTGGGGAGCTCCACTTGGGCACAGCCAGTGCCTTGAGCCCTGTTTCTTGTGGAGCACTGGGCTGACAAAGCCAGGCAAACTCAGAGGCAGCTGCAGGCACTTTACTGTGAGCTGTTCTGCTTTGCTGGATGTGCAGTCAGTCAGAGGGGAAGAAGACAAGGGCTTTGTTTTGCCTTTCTCTTTGAACAAATGCATGTGCATTGTAAAAAGCTTTGGAACTCCTACAGGGTCAGACCTCCTCTTGCTGTCTTGAAGAAATTTAACTAAAAGGCTCTGACATGAAAACCTGGCACTTTATAGAAAATGACAACTGATGGCTGCAGAGCCCTGAGGCTGGTATACAATGGCCACGGGGAGGATCTGCTGGGAGGAATATTGCTACTATGGTTTAATCCCAAAACCAGTTTGTTTCTTGTGGTAGGTGGTAAAAGAAAAGGATAAGAACACATTATATCTGTTGCTGGTATAATTTAGTGGAATGATGAAAGGCATTGCAGTGATGATAATGTTACATAAGTTCATGTGAAATAGAATCTAAAATAGAGACCATACAAACACTTGGTGAGCTATATCCATTGATATTTTTGTGGGAAGAAGCAATACAAATTAAATTTTGTAAAGCCTTTTACTGTCCTAAACTTTAAAAAGCTTCAAGTGGAGCAGTAATAAAACAAAACAAAACAAAACAAAAAATCTCCACACAAAAGAACAACAAAACAGAAAAACCCAAACCAAAAACAAAGCCTGAAAAAGTCACTGATTTAAACCTTTCACATTTACCACTGGACTTGTGAATTTAGTGATTAATTTGACTAATTTCATAAAGTAACTTGGTCTCTCTGTGTTAGTTTAGTTTTCATCTACTTACATGTGAAAGCCACTAGTTAAAAAGAAGCTGACAATTATTTTTTCTGTTTCTGTCAGGTGCTGAAACTAATCTGAACTTAAGGAGCAGAGAAGATCCAAATACATCAGATCCTGGATCAGAAACACAGGATAAAAATGCAAATAACCATGGAACTCAGTCATCTAATCCATTGTCCAGTTCTGTGACTGCTGAAAATGGAAATTCAGTATCAAATGGTAAGTTGCTTTTAATCCCCAAACTCTTCTAACATAAAATTGCTGAAGTGTTTCCTTGAATGAGCTTTGTAAGATACAGTAAAGCTGGAATCTTCTGAGTTGTGAAATAACTGTTTCTGAAACTGGCTTAACTTTGTATGTGTGAACCGATAAGCCCCTCTCCAATAAAAGCTGAATGTGAAAAAAATCAAACAGCCTCTGTTGAGGAATTTGCAATTACTTCAGCTTCAAGTTTATAAGTAGCCTAAAGTATGGAGGACTGAGATTCAAGATTCTGATCCTATAGTCAGTACAAATGGGACAGAAAATAGAAAATCAGGATCTCCCTTTGCTTTAGGTGTCTTATTAGTGAATGAAATATTGTTTACCATTGCAATACAAAATGGTACAAGAGCAGTGGCAGAATATCTTTCAAGGTCCTAAAAGCATTTATCCTAAGGAAATAGCACTTCTCTGGGTTCAAATTTTTAATAGAAGTTGTTTTTTAATTTTGTATTATGAATATAATTGCTCTTATTTTTCACTTTATTTTTGAAAGGAGTAGCACCTTTCTATAGCTCTGTGCTATCAAACAGCGTCTTCACCACAAATCTTCCACACTTAGCAGAGTTCTTAGTCTAAAAGAGGTTTTTGACAAATACTCAAAGTAATCAGAAAGCCTGAAATAACCTTTTATATTGCAGTGCTGAAAGTTGTGATCTTACATCACCCAAAACAGTGCCACGTATAATTGCAGCAATAATGCAAAGCAAGCTTAGTTTTGCCAAAAAAAAAAAAAAAAAAACAAAAAACAAAAAAAAAAAAAACCCCAAAAAAAAACAAAAAAAAAAAACCCACCCAAAAAAAACCCACCAAACAAATTCAACTTACACTTGGTAACTTGGAAATAGTTGCAGGAAAGCTCAATCCAGATAGTGTAGTTTGTACCCCAGACTGAATCCCTGATTAACAGGTAAGTTTGCCTGTGGCCCAGCTAAACTGACGCTTCCAGCCTTGGACTGAATTAAACAAGGACTTACTCAATGCACAACTGTGGTATCCTAATATTAGGTGTACATAAAGGAAAGTTCTTAGAACATAATCAATTACTCCATTTGTCTTTCCAAACTCTACCAAGCCTCTGCTTGCCATGTCTGTGACAATGTGCTGTTGCTGTACATGGAAACTTTACTTATTTGATAAGGCAAATTATCAAAGTTCTTTTTAAAGAAATAAACAGAAAATCATTGATAACCTGATTCTTAGCTCAAGGCTGTCCTGGGCAGTCGATCCTAAAGTGTATTAACATAGTACAAAATCAATATATTTTTTAGAACTTGCTGCTTGGCCTAGGAAAGTATTTTCATTTATTTGTGGTGGTCTAGAATATGAAAATATTTTATATTCTACCTTTTATTTCAATTAAATGAATAGCACCTACTTTTAGAAGGTACTTTGCATTAAAATCAGGATAATTTTTTGTTACTTTATTTGAGATGTAACCAAAGTGAAGCCATGCAAATACATTAGTTCAGCAAATTATTTGAAAAAAGGAGGTTGTTTTGCATTCACAAAAACTGGGAATTTTTAGAAGGAAATTTATTTCAAGCATTTCATTCGACCAAAAACATATGATCTTCCAAAAGGAGAATTTTTAGAATTGGAGTACAGAGAATTTAATGCAGATAGGAAAGCAGTAGTGGTAACTGACACATAATTTACAAGACTAGCAGTACAGTTGAGACTTTGGATGTCACATCTTTCCCCTGTACATACCTAATATATTATATCCCTGCTCCAAAAAGTGATAATGCCACCTCAAAACAACACATAGTTCCAATTACTCAGAGAAAAGGGTCAGATTCCTTTTGCAGCAAGCAGTAAAGAACTGAAATGCTGGACTCTCTCAAATTTGATCTTTTTCCTGAGCATCAAACAAGATATTCACCTTCTTCACTGTCTGTGTGTTCAGAGGAAGTCCAGATAATGTAGAAAAATATCCATATTTATGAATATTTTACATAAACTTTATTCAGAAGATTGAAGAAAATTTAAAAAACTGTAGTCCCTAGTCACAAAGTTGTGAGAAGGCACTATTATAAGGGGGAAACAAAAAGGAGGATAGAAGGGTTTTAAAGGGGTTTAAGCTGTTTTAATTCTCATTTTCCTACTCTGATTTTGATTGATAATAAATGAATTCAGTTTATTTTCCCATGTTGAGTTTGTTTTCCCATGACAGTAACTGCTGAGTGATCTCTCCTGTCCTTATCTAGACCCACAAGCCTTTTGTTGTATTTTCTCCCCTATGTCCAGCTGAGGAGAGGAGTGATGGAGCTGCTTGGGTGGGCACCTGGTATCCATCTAAGGTCAGCCCATCACGAGCACAGCACTATGAGGGCTGCTATGGGAAAAAATGATCTCCAGCTCTGCTAGATCCAATACATAGACCTACCATGGTCAGTGATTATGGTCCATGAGGTGCTTAATAATGTTTTATACTGAGGGGATGAAGTTTTGAATCCTAGACCTGATATTGACTTCCTGTGTGACACAGAGATACTAATTTGAGAGCAGAATGTTACAGGTGTGTTTTTTGTTCCCTTTACATCGCTTCTGCCATGAAAACAAGTCAGGGGAAGACAAGCCAGGGGTTTCTCCATTGCAGGAATCCCTGGCCAGTGTACAGGTAAAGTGTTATTTGCAGGCTCTTTAGTTAAAATTGCTCCTTCTTGACAATAAGCATACACACTTTTGATACTAACCCTGCATGGTAAAAGAAATTGTTCTCTTTCAGTAAGCATGGGAATAGTAAATATTCAGGAAATATGTGATTTGGGTTTTTTTTGTTTCTTTTTTAATAAAACATATCAAGGTCTTTTGACTCTTATTTTGAAATTAATCACTGCATAAATCTCAGATCATAAATTAGTATTCTTCTGCTTTAGGTTTACCAGAGGAAAATGAATATTCCAGACTGTCAGCCAGCACTACAGCAGGCTCATCAATTCAAAGGCACAGGGAGAGCCACACTAGTCAGGTAAATACTTCATTGATGGCCTCTAGAACTACTAAAAGAGAAAAAGATCATAACAGACACATGTTGAAAGCTGTCTCTTGATTTAAATTTGGGTATAGCAATGGAAAATGCAGACTTCTTTAACGGGGTGTATTGAGCTAAAGACAATAATGAATTTACTACCAACTTATTCTTTGGAAGAAGAATCATCTTGAAAGGCTCTTATAGTGAGTTCAAAGTTTATGAAACATATTGTTGCTGGTTGTGAGAATGTTATATCCAGGCAGGAAATATATATCTTAACCCTGAGAAGACCAAGATGTTTTCTCTCTCAAGATACTGATTCATTCATACCAGAAATACTTGCATGAACCTCGCAGAATTAAATGCGTAATTGTATCATACTTTTTTATATAAAAGCAATGAAGGCTTTAAAAATGGTCTTCACAATTTTTGTATAAATACCAGTAAGTAATAAAATCAAAATATCTATCTGTTAAAACATCAGTAGGTGCTAAGGGAATGTGAAGATTGCATTGGTTCTCTTAACATTTCTAATGAGTTAAAGTAATTTAAAAATTGCAACACAATTAATTTTGATGTGCATTAAATGAACAAAAATGGATAAACTTTTTCATAAGATATTTTCTTAATTCTTTCTTCAACATTTTGTATCTAATGTGAACTACTTTACTTTCTAAGTAGCCAATTCTGACATGAGGACATTCAAAAATTTTATTATCATATTACTTCACATAAATGGCATTAGTGTATTCTGTTGTCATTATGTCTTCAGTGCACTTTTCTAAAAGGATAATCCCAAGTAATTTTATTTATTTGAGATGATTGTAAGAAGTTTACAGTAAAGCTAAATATTGTCCAAAGAGGAAACAAGTTGGAGCTAAGAGGACTTTTCTCAGCAGAAACCTCTCACTAACCAATTTTACAATTTCCAAACTATTTTACCAGAAGGTAGGAGAAGTGCTTTATCACATTAGAAGCTACTTTCTGTCTAGGGGGGACAGCTTACATTTCATAAGAACAGAACACTGGTCCTAGCCAAGTTAAATGAATGTTTGTCCTTTGACTCCAACAGGAGCAAGATTCAACCTTCAACATCACTCAGTGTTAACGTAACTTTGAAAAACAATAGGTTTCAGCTGGATAACTATGTGAGGAAACTAGTATAAAAGCCTTCAGTTTTTCTTTTTTTTGCCTTTCTGTCAGAGGCACATAACTACTGTGCCTATTGTGAGCTGAAAAATTACACTAAGACAGCACTCAGCACTACACTTATCCCTTGAGTCAAGCCAGACAGAGCTGCCCTGGTACACACAGGAATATATCCATCTCACGCACCACACCTCGCCATACCTCTCAGACTCTCAAAAATGGACTTTGAACCTATTGTGAAAAAAGTACTTGCAGTTCTATTGTCTCCAGATGAGTATCCTGGGTGAGGATGTTTTCAGTTGTCTCTGTTACATTTTTATTACATCAACCAGGTACTTACTACGTATGAGAGTGGCCAAAGAGACCTTTCTAGCAAATGAAAAGTCCAAGTCTCTCAAACTGCTCCAGTTACAAACCTCACACGGTGAGAAGTTTTGTCCTGAAGCACCTCATCTCTTTGTTGTTAATAAGCTTACCTGGGTCAAGTTGGTCATGTTTAAATAATTACATCAGTGCAGTACAAATAATTAAATGAACTGGATATAGAGGAGCCACTGTCATCTTCTTCATTTCTTTGCAAATAGAAACAACATTTAAATGTTTTATTTTAGAAGCGAGTTGTGAACCATTTGTAAAATTGTGGGGTTTTTTTTTCCAAAAGTACTTGCCAAAACCTGAACACAATTTCATTTCAGCATTTTGAAATGTCACTTTTCAGTAAATTTTCGGATGTTTTGCCAAAGCGTTTTGCAAATTTTTTAAAATGAATTTCACGCAATGTACTCGGAATTACACACAGGGATAGTCCTTAAATGCAAGCTCAGTAAGAGCTGTGACAAGTTGAGAGAAGAAACCCTGGGTTTTGATACAATTCCTTTAATGAATAAACATCTTCCAAAATGGTGTTGCCAAAAGAAAAAAGGAAAAATCTTCTTCCCATGAAAAGGAAAAAAAAAAACTTTAAAAAAATCTGTACTCACAGGGATGAGAATTCTTACTGTGAAAAGCATTCCTCACCACTGCCAAAACATGGCATGTATTTGAAAATGATTGGGTTTAATTACTGTTGACATTTCTTAGCATGTTGCTAGTGACTCCAACAGTGTACGAGCTGATTGCAAAAGTCTTTGCCAGGCTCCACTGTAGTAGCCTTATCACTTAAAATAATTCTTGCACAGCTGTATGAAGTAGGACATATTTTTTCACAGGTCTGTGAAGATACTAATTGACTAATTGCTCTAAAGAGAAAAATGTAGGTCCTTGGATATCTTGGCAGACACTGTCACTTCAGCTAAAGGAAACTGGTTCACGAGCTTTCAGAGGCTTCCAGCATTTATGGGGTTTTTAATTTCTCCCTGCTAGTTCCTTACTGAAGTGACAGTCAGGGTTAGTTCATTTCATTTTTTTGTCACAGAATCTCAAGGCTCATATACATTCCATTAAGTTTAGGCATTGTGGCTGAGGTACGATTGTGTTGTCACATCAGGTGCTAATTACCTGCATCACTGCCTGACATATCCTGCACACTGCAAGCCTACACATTCCACAGATAATTCTTTAGGTCAGTGTCTGTCAACATGCAGCATATGGATCAATCTTTCAACAAACTTTTTTGAAAGTAGTTACCAAACATAAAATATCAACCAGATGATCATCCTAAAATGAAGTCTGCTGAAAAAAAAAAAAAAAAGGAAAAGGTTCACTGTGGCCATAAATGCTAATTTTGTAGGGCAGTGGTTACATAAAGGGCAATTTTTACTGAATGAAAAAGGACAAAAATTGGAAAATTCAAATAATAACAAAATATTTCTCATTGTAAAATTATGGAATAAAATTCTACTTTATTCTGTTAGAAAAAGTGGAAGAGTGTTAAAGTTTAATTTTTGTCTCCTCAGGAATGAAAGAACATAAAAAGAAATTTTGAAATTTTGCATGAGTCTTGCATGTCAAAAGGACAACAAACTATGGGGGTTTTGTACTCCTGCCTTTTTCTTCATATTGTTTTGTGGCCTTACAGCTATAGATCTCCAAGTGTTTTTATGAATAGGTTGCAAAATATCACATAAAAACATAAAGAACCTAACATCTGATATAGCACTGTAACTTCATCTTCAGTCCTTGTGAAGGTGAAAACTGAACCATGAGTTTGGGGTGAAAGCAGTTATTAAAAAGTTTCATGTGCTTTAGCTTGTTCAGACAGTAGATGTTCCAGAAACTGTTTGCTAGCAGAGCCACACATTTTCTCTTCCTCAGTCCAGCACACTAGCTTCCTTGTGTTTTGTGCTTTCCTTGTAAACAAAAACATTCTAGTCAAGGAAAATTCAAAACTGTAAACCAAAAAAATTTACACTAGAATGGTAGTGCAAGAAGCAAAATCTAAACTACCCTTACAAGAAAACTTTAATCTTAGCAGCTATGCCTCTAACTCAATTTGTACAGAATATGTTTTGTAGACTCTTGCTCCCCAAACAGCAGAAAATCTTCCTTTTCCAAGATTGATTTTAAATTACATATTTAAAATTATTTAAATAATTATTGTTTCAAATTGCTTCAGTGATTTGTCTAAACAGTTTGGCAGTTCCAAGTATGCTTGGATCTGTAGTCTCAAATTCTTATGCCATCATTTCCTTCCAGAGGCAAAAACCTCACCAAAATGAAAGAAATGTTTCTTATCGTCATTTTTGCCATAAACTTGCTTAGGTAGAAAATTCTGATATGACTAAGAGTCATTTCTGTTCAGTCACACTCTAGGAAGTGATCACAAAACATACTGGCTACTGCCCAAATTTTGAAATTGCTTAGAAGGGTCTAAAACACAAAACCCCCTCTAAAATAAAAAAAAAGCTGTACAAAATATTGCTCTTTTTCTTTTACACAAAGTATTTCTCAGTTCTTTAACCAGTCCACTGGTCTCTCTCCAGACTGTTTTTAGTGATACCTCTGTTCTCAACAGCTGCTATGAGTGTCTATGTTTAAAAGAGCATAAATACCATTGAAATATAGAAATTCTTTGGAATGTCAGCAACAGCAGCAAGATGAAATAGAGTCAGTAAAAGCAAGTCTCTATATTTGTACCTCACACAAAAGCTAAGTGGCCCTGTCTTTTTTTCACAGATCTGGGACTGTGAGGGGTTTTTTTGGGGAGTTGGGTTTGGGGTTTCATTTGAATGATATTTTAAAGTTGTTATTACCATTCACCACGAAGTGGGAAGTAGTGTGAGAAAGATGTAGTGGAATCATGAAAAGCAGGCCAGCTAAAAGAAAATCTGCAGTCTTATCTTTTCTATTTTGTTTAAACCCCATAGTGCAGATTGGCAGATTCCAGTAATACAGGAGCCAACATCTGACAATGTTAAATTGGGAATGTCTTTTCATATTTGTGAAGCATGTATTTTTTGTTTCATTACAGCTTAAGCCATAGCTCTTATTTCATGAAATCTCATTGCTTTCAGCAGTCTCTTCCCTCAGAAATAGCTGCATATTCTTTATAGTTTCAAGGGTCTTCTTTGTTCCTACTTGATTTAATACTTGCTGCCAATCACTTCTTTTGTTGACTTTTCAAAACTTTTAAAAAATGAATAGTCAAGAACGTGTTGCAATGTGTTGCTATCCCCCACCCTTTGTCACAGTTCTAAACACTGGCCTCTAACATTCATTATTATTGTCTGTCATGTTTGCCTATTGCTGGAAGTAATCTTTGATCATCTTTGAAGAAAAAAATGGCATTCAAACAGGTCTTGTGTCATAAAAATACACTAACACCTTTGTAAACATGTATCATCCAAGAGAAGACATAGAATATACTTATCATTGATCTGAATCAGTATATCCCCCTGCATTATGTTTTGTTTATTGTTTTGACAGTAACCCAAAAAAAACATTCTTTGTAATGTCACACCCAGCGACAAAAATCAAGTCCTATAACAGGTTGTGGCTTTATTTTTAGAAGACTTGCAGTCAAAAGCATGTGCCGTATAGATTAAATGGTATGAAGTAATGCACAGTAATCATCAAGAAATACGTTATCTTGTGTTTATGTTGAAGGGCTCTTGGAGGGCTGATGTCCCTCTGCTAAGCAAATCTGTCCCAGATCTGACCGCTGTGACCTTCACAGGTGAAAGCACAGATCCTCTTTGAGCCAGTGGAGGTCACAGCGGTCAGATCTGGGACAGACCTGCTTAGAGCAGGTACATATTTCAGGCCCCTTTTCTGTCTCCTGTGCTTCATCATCACTGCATTTGCCCCTGGTAAATGAGATTGTAGAAGAGAAGAGAACAAAATCTCCATGCCCTCCCTAAGCTCTGGTGTTTTGCTAAAGGATGTAATTACCCCTCTTGGGCTGCCCATGGCTCACCTTAAAAAGCTGCTTCAACTTTGAGCTCTACAGGAGTGTGGTCCAGCACCTCACTGACAGCACCTGTAGAGAATGACTGCACTTTACACTAAGTGCTGGGTGTGAGAGGGAATAAATTAGTTCCTCTGCCCTTCATTCTCTTGCTGTCACACACTGCTGCATGCAGATAGCAGAGATTTAGATTGCTAACACAAAGTAAATTAAATGATGTTTTCCTCTAGCGTTGTTTGACCATAAGTGTAGTGTTTTTATACAACAGAGGATGATACCTAGCTACAGCAAATACAAGTTGATTGGTTTTGTAATTGCTTTGAAAGCATTGTGGCAAACATAGTCTCTATCTAGTAAAATAAAATATCTCCATTAATGCCATAAAAAGGCAGTGATAATTAAGTAGCAACATGACTTAGTTTGTCAGATATTTTTTTGTTAGATTAGGTGCAAAGCAGTATTAGCATTGTTAGGTGAGCTTTTCCAAAAACCTCTGTGATAAATGATTTGTTTTCAGAACTCAACGTAAGAAAGACACTATTGCTGTCTGAACATATTCTTTTTCTCAAGCATCAGAGACAAATTAGAAGGATGTCTTGAAGATTTTAGTACAATTAGTTTATCTGGAGATAAATATGACCTTAAAGAAAAAAAAAAAAATTCAGTATTTGTTGATGGTTGATGTTTTAGTTGCTCTGGGGATGTGTCACCTTTTAGTTGAAATCAGAAATCTAGAGTTGAAAAACACTCAGAAAAAAACAAAAATAAAAATTGAAAGGCACAAGATCCAAATAAAGGAAGTACAGCCCTGTTTTGAATGTATAGACTTGTCCAACTCTATTCCCAGCTCAGATAATCAGTGTACCTGACGTGTACTGTCATATATTATTGAACATTGCCTACCTTATGCTAGGATTTTCTACCAGATTGCAAATTACAGTTGCACTCAGGATTTGTGTGCTGATTTTATTTTGCAAAGATATATTATCTTTATTTGATTGCTGAGAGACTTCCTGTCTATATGGAAGATGACTGACATAGTTCATCTAAAATACTGTGATATAACTATTGATATATTTTTGATGATATTGATATAACCACTAAAAGATAAAAATTATGGAAGACAGGTCCAGCTTTTGTGACAAAAATTATTTACTTCAAAAAATAATCATAAAAAATAATCACCCCAAACCAAACAACACCCCTCCCCCTCAAATAAAAAAAAAAAAAAAAAAAGACAAACAAATAAACAAAAACAGAACAACAACAAAACACTCTACAGGAAACCACAACAGAATGGCAGAAAATCAGACAACTTCCACCTGAAATAGAATTGCAGTTAGATGAAGAATATAAAATATCTTGCCTGAGGCACAGTACAAGTGTGTGTAGCCCAAGATTTTCTTTCCAATAAAAACACAAACCCTCTGCTGCCTGGGGTAAAGTCAGAGATATGAGATGTCCCTTTTGCAGTTGTGATCTCTCTGTTTTCAGTGGTCTGTCAGGAAGGGCTTCCAGAGCCAGAGCTCATTTAGTACATAATTATTCTTAGTACATTTTTCTTTCATTAATTCTTCTGGAAAATCCTATCAGAAAGTGAAACTAAGGCAAACATTGGAATTAAATTTTTTGGGATGATTTTTGAGAGCTTTCCAAATGCCATGTGATAGCAGAAGGCTGGACTAGGCAATCAAAGATACCTGTGTCTTCATGATCTCTGACATGAGACCATCCCACTTCCAGCATCATTCCACAGCTGATGTTTGGAAGAAAATTGAATCTGTCCCTTGGAAATAATATCCAAGAGATAGTGGTAAATTTCTTGTCAGAAGAGAAAACATTTCTGCCTCAATCATGTGGCAATGCATTTTTTAATAAATGTTGTCCCTTTAAAATTTTATTTTAAATACAAAGTTACTTTTAAGATTACCCCAAATTTTTATAGTTCAGCCAAGTTATTACTTCCTTTGTTATGTTATCTATATAGCAACACTTCTTTTAAAAGAAGTTTCTTCTTTTGATTTAATTTGAAATTTCAGCTGATAAAGAAAAAAATATTGTCCTGTTTAGAAAAAAGCAAATGCATTGCATTTTCAGTTAAAGATGTCATTTATGTTTTGCTGGCATACCTCCTCCAGACAAATTCTAGATTTGCACCAGACAGAGCACCTGTCTTCTTTGCCATTTTCTCCTTTCCAATAAATCCATTTGACATCCATTCAGAGCTTTATTTTTGGACATTGTAAAGTTGCTCGAACACAAACAAAAATCATCAGCAGTTTAAAAGAACAATTAAGTAAAATCACTTTTTTTTTTGTATATCATATATCAAGTTATTACATTCAGTGGGTCTGCTATTGCAAAAAAATGCTTGTCCCAGCAGTCACATGACAATCACATGTATCAGTTTAGATCCCAGTGTTACATTTGTATTTGAAGATTTTAATTGGATTTTTGAAGCATGTAAGCTCAATTATCATAGCTGCTCTCTGCTCCATCCTGGGGTCGTTCATGGCCAATGAAGGTTTCCCAATTGTGGTTTGAACGACAGAAGGAGCCTCCCTTGGAATGGAGGATTTAAACCTCTTCCCTCCAAATCATTATAACTTTGAAATTAAGGGGCTCTCAGACAAAGATACGGGAATAGGAATAACAGTTCTTTATTAGGGGAACTAAAATAAACAATAATACCAAAACAAATGCAGAAAGACAACCAAATAAACAAACAAACCAACCCACTGACAGAGTCAGGATCCAACCTGACACCCTGTGGGTCAGGGTGTTGTTGGCAGTCCCATTCAATGGTGGCTGCAGTCCCAGTGGCAGATGTGGCTCTGTTGAAGTGATGCTGCTGGAGAAAAGTGGAGTTCTTTCACTGAAGGTCCAGTGGTGATAGATGGGCCTGGACTTCCTCTGACAATCCAGTGGAAAGGCTGCTTGGTGTTCCAACTCCCAGATTTTTATCCAGGTAAGAATACTTGGCTCCTCACCCTGGTTGGAGCATTTCCCAGTGGGATGATGTAATTCCATCAGTGACACTCAATGGCCCATGAGCAGAAGATCTCTCCCTGGAGGGAGGCTGGGTTGTGGAAGAGATAAGAAAACTGCCCCAGCAGGTTTATTGACACTTGGCCATTGACAGACAATTACACCACCCCGCACACACCCCAGTTTCAATAGATGGTGATAGAATACAGAGTTTTGGTTACATTTTGCACTGCAACCCATGACACCAATCAAACACAAATTTACATATTGATTTTATTTACGTTGAACACTTATCAAGACTTCTTAACACACCTTTGTCCTACTATGTGCTTTCCCCTTATATATATAAATGAACATTTTTTTATACCATTATATTGATAAATGGCATGAAGACTAATAGATGTTTAATTTTCATTGATTCAGTAGTTGGTGGAAAAGCAATGTTTTCCTGTTTTCGGCTCTTTTTTTTTAATATTTAAAAAACCACAAAACATATCTGTTGGTACCTGAAGGGCTAGAATTTTTGGCATAGTTGCAGTGTGTCTGTTCCGTAGTTTGTAAATAAAATTGTGACACGCACATTTGGAAAGAGTTACTTTAGGGGCTTATCAGATTTTAAAAAATTAAATTAAAAAAAAAAAAAAAAACATTGAAAGGAGTTAAAAACATTTTTGTGAGAGTTGTATACAAGTTGGATCAAAATATGTTGCTCTTGCTAATAATTGCATGCAGTAAAAATTACTTTCTGAATTAGTGAATGAAATGGTGTCTAATTTTGAAAAAGAGTTGAGAACATTTTTGTCTTTAAAACTGGGGATCCACAGAAGATCCACAGGGGTCTGTGAACTACTTTTGAGGGCTGTAATAAAGTTAACTGTGGATCACCTAATGGCTGAAATTTATTTGGCTTTCATATTTAGGCAGCCTACAAGCTGAAAGAGATTGTAAACAAGGGTTTTGTCATGACAGTTTCAGTTCTAAATTAATTATAATTTATCATCAACATTATACATTTATTGCCTAATTCACCTTACATCCTGATAAAATTTTAAAAAGATAAAATCATTGCTCTTCTTTATTAGTCTTCCATGGATTCCATGATGGGACCTCTACTTCTCTAATGGAAGAGAAAAATTAATGATGTAATAATTAATTGTGAGCATTTCCTGACAGTTACTTTAAAGCACCAACATTAGTAAATCTACTAAAGGAAACAACTGCCATTATTTCTCCAAACAATAAATATGAACTAACTCCAAAATGCAAATGTGTCAGGAACACAGGTTTATATGCTTTGTATATCCTTTAATTGCTCTGTTGTGCTTATATCTCTATAAGCAGGAATCTTACTAAAACTTAAAGAAGCAACTGAAAATAGAACTGTAATAATGAAGTGCTACATTTTTTGCGAAGAAAATTATTTGTATGTTTTAAATAATACGTAATTATCACATGTAATTAAATACTTCATTTTGGTTGAATATTAGTAAAAACAATGCACTCACAAATGAAAAAATTACTAGAGTAGAATACAAATATTTTTTAAAAGGTAAAACCCACGTTTGGTCAGTGAGGGAGGAAACTGAGGTGAAATACTGAAAAGAATCTGCCAATAATAAATCTGTTTGTCAGACTGTGTAATGAGCCCTTTCGTCATAGGCTGATGATTAAGACTGTTGCATTTGACACACAAACAGATAATATAAGTTCTTTGCTTGTGAATGTTACAAAACATTCTCTGTAAAGTTATAGTGTTTGATCTTTTAATGCAGAATTAATTTCTTATATTCTAGAGCCAAATCTCAAAATAATTCAAAGTTAATTTTAAATGTGCCAGTTAATCATTTTATCTGACATACCTTTTGTCAGAAATTATTTAAAATATGAAACCTTTTACTTTCTATAATTAAAAACTTGCTGAATTTTTAACTTGCATATGAAATAGACTATAATTAAAATAATATATTGACTTATGTTATAGCAACTAATCTTGTTTCTAAGACAAAGCTGAAATCCAGTATGACTGCTTTAGGCTGTAAAGTGAAATCTAGGCAGAATTTACAAGCTTAAATCCAGAAGGCAGTTCAGAGCCTCATTCTCCAATGACTATGTAATACTCAAATGTGTACAGACAAAACTGTACTCTAAGACTTTCATGACTGCCAGCATGTAACCAAAGTGCTCTTTCTCCATTGTCTTTTTGTGCATAAAACCACAAAGGACTCTCTCTGAAGGATTTACTTTAGCACACCCATCTTACAGCACAAAGCACAGGAGTCAGAGTCCTGCTTTGTTCTCAGAGTCCACCCCTTGTAGTTGCAGTGTCCTCTCAGCATGTGGGAACTTGGTCTCTTCCTTAACCTGAAAGAACTGTGGTGGGTTGACCCTGGCTGGACACCAAGCTGCTCTATCACTCCTCCCTGTAACAAGACAGGGGGAAAGATTAAGATGGAAAAAAATTCATGGGTCGAGATATAGGCAGTTTACTAAAGCAAAAGTGAAAGTTACTCATGCACAAGCAGCAAAGGAAAAAGAAAAGAACACAAAAAGACTTTATTCTCTACTTCTGATCAGCAAGCAGGGTCTGGCCACTTCCTGGGAAGAAAGGCTTCAGCATACGTGGAGGTTGTTCTGGAAGGCAAACTTTGTAAATAATGAATGTCCCCTCTTCCCCCTCCTTTTTCTGAGAAGTGTTCAGACTTCATATGATATGGAATATCCCTTTGGTCATTTTGGGTAGGCTGGCCTAGTTTTGCCCCCTCCCAAAATGTTGCCCATCCCCAAGACTATCGATCAGGAGGCAATGTTGGAGGGACTGCAGTGAGGCTGTGCCAGCACTGCTCAGCAGCAGCCAAAATACTGCAGTGTTATCAGCTCCTTTCTAGCTTCCAGTGCAAAGGGGAAAATTATTTTCATCTCAGCTAGGACCAACAAAGAGAAACTGAATCCACGTCTTCTAATTTCCCAATATGCTCCAACTTCTAGAGAATGATGAAAGTCCCTCCATACATGCTGTGATGGAACTGATTCATTGGTGTTCTGTCACCAATCAAAATCCCTGATGCCAGGAGAAGAGAATTTGTTTTTGCAGCCTGAGAGTTTGGGCTGTGAAGTGGAAAGAATGAATCCTGAAAGCTCCTCCCTGGGCTGCTCATTAGAAATTTATTTTGTCCATCTTCTCATATTTTGCAGTGGAAAACATGGATCTGGTTTAAATCCTTCCATCCATTGCAATTTTCAGTTAATAGCTGTGGTAACTCCACAAGTTCTTCTTTTGTATGATACTTCAGCTTTTCTTGTTTCCTCATAAAGAACTCAGGGATGGTGAACACAGGGATGTAAACACAGGGATGGTGTTTCCACCCAATGGCAGAGCTGTTAAATGCCAAGTATTCAAATACTGTATGTTTTTGTGTCTAGCCCAAATGCTGTGTTTACCATGTCTGATTGACCATCGACTTTGAGTATGAAAATCCTGGTCTACAGTTGTTGTTGCTGATACGGTTGGTGAAAGGTGTTTGTTTAGTGTCCATTAAAAAGATCAGTAGTCTTAAAGTAATTAATTCCTACACACATCATTTACCCTTCACGAAATACCTGCTCAGGATATAGAATAATAATGCAGAAACATAGCTTACTGTTTTATGTTGTGCTTCATGTAAAATTATTCAGCCAACCTTTTCTATAATGAATATTTATAATAGATCTTTAGCTTGTCACAGGTCTAATCATAAATGGAAAAGAGAAAAGATATTATGTTATTCAAATAGATCTAATTAAATTAATTGGTTCATTTAGAGCTCTGCCGCTTCTTATGCATCTTCCATTTCACTTTGACTGCAGTTTCATCTCACGTCCTTCATCCAGGCTGCTTTCCAGTTTGTTTACCAGATCAGTTTCACAGTGAATAAATGTTTGAGATATTTTTCTATCCCTGTTTTAGAAAGTACAATAAAATATGTACACTTATTTGTGAACTGGACCAACTTTTGTCCATTATACACTTGAAAATGAGCTCTAACTGATGACCCAATATTAATTTACAGCTTGCCTAAGTAGGGCCAGTATAATAAAACTTCTTCAATGTCTAAAAGCTATAAACAGGATGCATTTGTCAATTCCATGCCCAGGCAAAATGTACTCACTTCTCACCTGCACTTATGTGCCTTTATGTTCCTTAGAATGGCACTAGCATTGTCTCTTGTCAAATACTCTGTCCATCTCTCAATCTGAAAATTTTTCCAGACTTCATTTGTCATTCTACCAAACATTTGTTGCCAGAGTACTGTAGATTCTCCTGTCCCTTTACCCCCCCCACAAGCTGCCAGCCCAGATTTAGGGGGAGTATTGGAAGAGGGAACTACAGAATAGGGTAGAGAGAGTTACAAAAGAGGCCCTCTTACCCCAGGATGTATTCCAAGGCCTTTATTCCTTGAAGGGAATCTGGAGGTGAGAGAGAGAGGTCACATGGGGGAGAGGGGTTTTTATCACCTTTGGGGTCGGGGTCAAGTTACCTATCCGATCCTATAGGTCAGGAGACCAGGGGGCAGGTAACCCAGGCCGGTTACAGTTTCTGGGGGAGGGGTTTTGGGGGAAAAACATTCCTAAAGGGAATACAACAGAGTACATTCAATTACACAGTTTCAAAATATCTATTTTTTTATAACTGTATTTATCCTTGAGTGTTCTGTCATGTCATTGATTAATTATCTCTGGAACCCTTTAATGTGAAACTCGTGATGACATTCAAACAAAGCTTGGTTCTTGTGTGTTCCAGCGCCTCTCTGAGAAGCATGCCTAGTGCAGATTCATGAAATGTCTAAAATTTAGGTACAAATAAGGTGCACAAATTGGGAAGACTGTATTCCAATCTATGTGTTTTCTAAAATGGATTATGTTCGTAATTTAAACCCACAAAAAACTACAGAAACTGGACAGGAATGAGTAAGCCATGATGACTCACAAACTATCCAGCTGTTCTATAGGATAAAGTCACCTGACATGTCTTTCTTGATAATTGTTTCCAAGTGCAAACCTTTGTCTTCTATGAATCACTGAAAAAAAAAAAAAAAAAAAAAAGTAGTATGTTTTTTCTCTCTTCTATCCCTCTAACAATATATGTGAAACATTTCATTTTCATTTGATTTGCTGAGATGCCTTGATGCATTTTGTGTAAATATAAAAGCAAACAGACTTTTAATTTTATAGTTATATGCAATTGAGATACATTTTAATGAAGTCTTTCAAACATTTTCATTTTTCTTCTTTTTAAAAAAAATTCAGAACTTTAAACTGTACTTTATTATACCTGCTATTAAGACATATTATAAGTTACGGCATTTCTCCTTGAAGTATCAACCAACCAGAAATTAAGCAAATTCCTGGTACATATTCAGGCACATCCATGTGAGGGCTCATTCCTTCTCTGACAGCATGTGCATGTGAAAGGTCTGACTTGCAGAGGACACATTTGAAATATCAGTGCAAAGCCTGGTAAACATCTGTACCCAGCCACCTGCTATTTCATGAAGGAAGAGCAGGATCCACAGGAATTGCCTACAGGTAGTTCTTCTGCCCCAGGAACCCCATTGTCTATCAGTGACAAAAATTCCCTTCATGTCACTCAGCCTTCCTTGCAACTGGAACTAATCATGTGTAGGGTGTCTCATGAGCACTGCACATCATTTCCTTTTTCATAACTAACATGGACTTTTGCTTCCATGAGGGCTTCAAACTGACTTGAACAAAATAAATATTCATTGCAATAGAAGAGTTAAATGGAAGGGAAAAGTTTCTTCTAGGTGGATAATGAATGTAGTATAAAACCGTGTGTACTTCAGATGAATTTATAAATAGATTCAGACCAACTAAAACTGCAGTTAAAGTTGCTAATGTGTACTCTGGAGGAAGAAAGAGACTGGCCCCTGATGCTGGGGATAACACCTGTCTCTGACAAGTAGCTTTACTGATTCTAATGTGCAGCAAAGGTTATGGTTTCTCGGTTATGGCTATTGGGGTATTTACATTTAGAGGTAAAACCTTGCTACTCCTGCAGCAGCTGTAGATGGTCTGCTTCATGTGTATTAGAGAATTGTGTTCACGTACCCTTTGGTGGCACAGGGGAGATTTTTCCTGTTTGTTTCATTTTTGGCGGTTGCTTCATACAAGTCAGATTGCGACTTCAGACTGTGACTTTCAGACATAAGATTGCAATAAGGCAATTGCAAATCACTAATGTTCTTTATTTTCAGTGTAAGGAGATTAAAACCTTTTTGGAGGACAAGTTTGCTCCAAATTATTAACAGGCTTATTTGATCTTTTTTTCTTTATCTTTAGCACCTTTATTATTATTGTTATTATTACTATTTTCTTCTCACAGGTTATTCATCAGCTTAGACTTTCTGAGAATGAGAGTGTGGCTCTACAAGAGCTTCTAGATTGGAGGAGAAAGTTGTGTGAAGAGAGAGAAGACTGGCAGCAAATATTGCACAGTACTGAGCAAAGAATCACAGCCCCACCTCCACCCCCTTGTAAGAAGCCGACGCTGCTGAAGAAGGTAGAAGATACCTCCTGCAACAGACTCCCTTCAGGCATATGGGATACCACCATATGAATCAGATGAGTGTTTGCAGACTGTTAGGAATGGAACCATCTAAGGACTTCAATCTGCACAATCAGCAAGTTTTCTTCCCTTCACAAAACGTGCAGGGATTTTTTACAAGCACTAATTCAATAGCACAGAATGGAGGAGCTGTTTAAATCTGTCATGTGTGTGTGCGTGTGTGCGTGTGCGTGTGTGTGTGTGTGTGTGTGTACATGTGTGTGTTTGTTCTTTCCATATATATACATGTATACATATATGTGTGCACCTGCAAGTATGTATATGTATGCATGTGTGTATATATATATATGGAAACAAACTGCACTGTAAGTACTTAGTTTCAAAGTACAAAACAGTCACTTAGAGCTCTCCCATGGACAATGAAGAAACTCTGTTAAGCAAATGATGATGGGGAGAAGTGACTGACAGACATTTTGGAGAGATCAGGAAAGTCTGTGTGCACACTGTACAGCTGTTTTATACAGTACAAAAATACATTTCTTGTTCCCTAATGAATGGGTTTATTATATTACATGTATACATATATATATATATATTTCTTTGTAGATGTCTGTGTTCCATGGAGATTATTTACATGTTTATTTCTGGTGTTTTATAACTTCATGCATATGGTGCTGTCATTCTTTCTTCAAAATACAGGTAATAAATTCAGTATTTGCATTTTTCTTTCATAGATTATCTTTAAGAACATACCAAACAGTTTCAACACTGTGTTATTTTTTTCAGAACTGGCAATATCCTTTCTAAAATCCAATCCTGAAATTCTTGCAAAGCTCCTATGTGCAGGAGTGATTTGGTGCTGTTCAGAGTCATGAATTAGAGACCATTACTTCTTTTTGATGGACCTGCATTTCTGAATGTGTGAACTGTGAATTCTGAAGTTACATCTCAAATCTTATTTCATTCTGGGTTATGTAAAATAATGAGGCATTCATTTAGATTATAAGTGTGGTTTGAAATTCATACCTGATTATGCATAAGGTCAGGTGTCACTGGAAAGATACATAGTGGTAATGAGGTATGAAAATAGGCCTGTGATTTACTGTTACAAGCCAGAAGGCTTTGCAGAGATGGGTATATCAAAGTATTATGTCCTTATTATGGCAGCACAGTGATGCATTTATACCTCATATTTCATGTAATGAAATGGTTTCAGAAATTGTAGCATTCTAGTTAGTGTAGATGAGTTCTGAGCAGTAATGTTAATTTATGAAAAACATGCTGCTGGGAACTTGTCAGTTATTGCCCAGCAGTCTTTGAAATACTGATTTGCCATTAAAAGGTGTGATTTATATATACTTAAAGGTATTTTCCAGGGCTACTAATTTTAAGTTCTTGGAGAATGTAGAGCCAGTGTAGAACCTTTTTCTTGGTTGTCTGTACCATTCCTATTGAGATCCAGGAAATAGTGTTTCCAGTTTTACGAGTGGATATAAAACAAATACTTTGAATTATAAGCTGGGTCTAAAATGGTGTGCTCACTCTTGCTTGGAAATTGTTGAAAAAGGAAAAAAAAATCCATAGAAGTGTAGGTTTTTCCATCATATTTGACAGAAGTTTCAAGCAGGCTGAATAGCAAACCGCAATCACATGCTTGTTTGGTTTTTTTTACAGGGAAACAGGAAAACTCAAATTGTTCCCATGAGTATCATCAAGCAGTAGGCAGAATTAAGCACCTTCTCTTGCTGGAGATCAAAACAGACATTTTGAGTGGACAAGGAAGGGGAGACACCAAGATAGCTCAGAATTTTACATTGTTGGCTTCACACTGTAGCTTTACACTGTTAGCTTCACAAAAGTCCTCTATATAATATTGTCCATTTCTATTACATGAGAATGAGGAACTCTAGACTCCAAATCTTACCTTTGACTGATGTAAATGGCCACAGATAATGACTTCATCCAGGAGGGGCAGGTAACCCCTGTGAGAGAGGTTATGCAGAAAACAACTCTCACCTGCTATACAATTATGTCAGAATGAGGCTGTGCGTGGAAGAACTGAGGTTTCTGGGTTTTTGCTCAGATAACCAGGGACAGAGAGATCCATTTGTGAGTGCAAAATGAAACAGCCCCAGAATTGGATGCAGGAGAGCTAATTAACATGATCTTGCAGCTGTTTTGCTTCCAGGTTGTTATCCCTACGTGGCACAGCATCCCTCTTCATAGCTACAACATCTCCCCAGCCAGCCTAGCTGTGCTGAGCACCTCAGTGCACTGAGACATGCAGAACATGCCCTGAGGCTTATCACTCCCCAAACGGGCCTGGCAAACAGCCCTCCCATAAGCTCTATCATATTGCTAACCCTACTGCTCACTAGCTGGCTTGGCCACTGGTAGCAATCAATCCACAGCAGCCTGGAAGTTTAAGACAAGCTGTAAAAACTGACTGAGAAGCCAGCTTGGATCATGCCAAAACCCCTGTTGCTGCAATGAGCTTGCTCCCAGTCACTTAGCTGTTTGTAAGGTGAGCCTGTGTATCTCCAGATGACACTGTTGTCATTGCAGCATTTGGAATGCAGGAGTACCCAGAGGGGAGAAAATGCATTTGTCAAATGGAGTTTAAAATGGGAAAGAGTGTAAATATACACTATCCTACTTGCAGTCCTTACTAAAAGTTGCGTTAGAACTCTGAGCAGCCTCAGGAGCTCAACTGCAGGAGCTCAAATGAGGTCCTAAGGAAATTTTTTCTACTTGTTCAAAGTCCATATTGTGCCCTATTACAGCAGTATGAACAAGTTTGGGAAAAAAGGTATGTAGATATTCTAGCAGTTTCATCAAACACAGTTGCATGGGAGAAGCCAGTACACCCTGATTCTGGCAATCTGATTCTACAGACAATGAGCAAAGCATATCATAATCCCCTGCGCAGAAGGCCTTGGTGCAATTTTTTGCAAACTTGGATAAGACATATATTTTCTGGGGCTGTTCTTTAAAGCATGTCACCACAGTGCAATATGACAAACTTAGAAGACTTTTTTTTTAATTTTGTTTCAATTTTGTTTTTATTTCCAGGCTACATAATGGTTAACTTTTTACTTGGAAAGATTTTTCATGATATGCCATTAAAGTAGAGTACTATAGGAATAAAGTACTTGCTTTAAAACATGTTTTAAATATTTCTCTAATGGCAGTAAGACACTCTAGAGTGTGACTTATGATGTCATAATTCACACCTAGTGTGTTCATTGGTCTCTTGGCCTTTGGCCTCGTGCCTAACAATGCAGTTGGTAGGGAATTATTATACCATAATTCACACCCTACTGTGTCTTATTGCTTAAATAACCGTACCCCCAGAGGTGTCTTAAAACTACCATTAAAGTTTATATTGTGTATCAAAATGTGTTTACAGGGCTGGGAAAATATACTATTGACATTTTGAAAGGTTGAGAAGTAGTTTTAGCAGAACTGTACAGTGCTTGTAAATTAATCTCCCCAGTGGAGTATGCACCAGCCAATTACAGTATTTCTTGAGTATATGAAGTCCTGTCTTGCACATTAAAAAATAGTTTAGAAATGAAACAGCCTTACGAATTTAATACTCTGAAGGGGAAGATTAAACTCTATGGGCATCCTAATGCCCTTAATATCCAGTGAAAAATCTAAAATATATTTGTATTTGCAATAAAGCAATTTCAGGATGCTGGGATTATCATCAGATAATCACTCCTCCACATTGTGCCTTATTGCTTAATTTTTAATATGTGAACAAACCGAAACGCCTAACAAATCAATCTGTCCTTCAGCATAAGGTAAGAGGAATCAGATACATTTTACACTTTAAAAAGTCATTGGTCTTAAAGCTAAGGGAATTATGAAACCACATTAAGCCACAATAAAAGAAAAATTACATCTATTGGCAGGAGACATTTTTTAAAGCTTGTATACCTTACTTGTTACTCCTGAAATAGCACTTGGTGTTTTTTGTTGCTGTAGTTACATTCCTGTTGCAGTTTTTAAGCAAAAATTTGTTTTAAAAAACTGATTTAGATGTTCAGAGAAATACATGCACCAATATTTTTCAAAAGATCTGTGTACAGCATGAAGTGATAAGCCTTTTAAAAATTTGTATTGTTTACAAAACAATAGTATGATTGTTGAGTAAGTGAATTGCATTTACTTTTTTTTTTTTTGCCAGTGATCCTTTTTTATTCTAAAAGGTTTCATTACTTTCATTAATAACTTTATTATACTGCAGATCCTTTGTGTGTGGGACAAAGAATTTCATTAAGTTGCTAAGAAAGCATAATAGATTGTAGCATAGTTCTAAAGTGATAGTAATAGCCATATTAATTGTAGCTTTTAATTTTGCTGTATAGTATTGGCATCCCTAGTAATCCTGTTACTTATCTCTATAAAGCCTGCTATATCTGAAATGCTCTGAGGAACTTTAAGTAAGTTTTGCCATTCACTTGTTAAATAAATAAATGTTTCTAAACTCTGTACAAATCAGTTTTCCAGAATGGTATTAAACACTTCATGGCTTTGTGTTTTAAATATATAATTTTTAAAAAGAGAACACCACCTGAGCATAACTATTTGACAATAGCTGAACAAAACAGAAGAAAATGCTTTTCTTCCAGTTCTGCTGTTCTCTGTATACTCAGGACTTTCCTTTGGAGAAAAAAATAAATAAATCCCAGTGCTGGCTTATACTGTGGCTGTGAGAATTAGATCATTAGCAAATACTGTCTTGTCCTCCCCACTGTGGTTTGGCCTTTTCACCAACCCATGAATGTGTGCTGGATCTGGTCAAATCATGCATTTTGCTGTGAAGTTTCAGAGGCAAAAGTTCAGTCAAGTCATGATTTGACTTTTTGAGGATTTTTGATTTACTACAGTAAAAAACCAACCTCATCTTGAATTAGTTAGACATATTTATTTCAACCTTAATTAGCTTGGTTTGATTCTCATATATGTGAATAAAGTCCCCTACAAATAATACTTTCCTATTTCCTTTCCTATCAACTTAGCTTAATTTTCAATCAGACTTTTATGATAAAAGGGAAAATATTGTTAAATGAAGTTACAGGATAACATTTATGATTATATTTTGAAAAAAAATCTTTAAAATACTGAAATAGAATATTTCAGTTTTTCAACGTGGTTTTTTTACCTTTTCTAGCTGAAATTATTTATTGGATACAGTCTGAATTTACACATAATTTCAACTCTTCACAAATACACATTTTCATAAATCCACTCTTCTCTGAAAAGACCACACTAATGGATATTTGTTTTGAGATGCAGGAGAATTGCTGAGATCTTTTGAGATATCAGCAGGGAAAATTTGACAAGCATGGGTATAATGGTGTCATAGCAATGTTTGTGTGATGGTTATTAGCTAATGCTTGTGCCCTCACTGTGCTTTATTTGGGCTCTAGCCCCTTCTCAGTCTACCTGGATACATAGTCACCTGTCTCCTGAAACTCATTAGAATACAGAAAGAAAAGTGATGAATCTGTCATATACTCTCAGAGAAAGGGGAGAAATGTGTTGCAGACTCTTTCTAATTAAAGTTTAATATAAATTATTTACATGTTTCTGAAAATGAGTATTGGAATTCAACTTGCTCTCTGTCCAAATATGACCAAACCTCTAGGCTAGAAATTTGTGGCAATGAAATAGCCACGGCTATTAAATTCATTTTTATGCAGATACAGCTCCTCTGTCTCACAACATAGTACAACTTGGTGGACAGGAAATTATTTCAAAAACTAGGGGACCTGATTAAGTATCCTTTTGGGAAGACAACTCCATGTGGTTTGTTTGAATTAAGACCATCTCTAGATGATTTTAGTGCAGATCCTTCCTAAAAGAGTGGTCAGGGCCTTACAAATCAGATGGGCAACCAAGAACTAAGATAGGAAAACATTTGTCAGTGGATGGGTAAGCTTGGGTAAATACTTTGGAAATTTCCAGATATCATGACTTTCCTCATGATTCTGACGAGTAGACTGAATACAGATTTGGTCTAAATTCTTGCCTAATGAATCTTGTCACAATCAGTCAATGCAGTTAAAAATATCTTGAATAGAAATTACTCCTCTAGTCATCTAAATTTATATTTTAGTAACATGATTACTGAAAGAATTTATTCATGTCTAGCTTTTACTAATGTAGCTGCTATGTCTGTAAGATGAATTTAGCAGTTAGAAAAGGGAAAAAGTAAAAAAAGAGGCAATATAGAAATAAGTACACTTGAAACACATCTATGTTCTGCTGAGACTGGGGCTCCTTGGGCTTTAGAATTATCAGAAGTAATATGGTAGATGCCATATGATCTAAGAGCAAGACAACATCCCAAAAGTAGCTGTCAAAGTCTAAAGACTTCCTTCTACCTTAAGCTTTTGTTCTAAGTAATCCCTGAGTTCTCACCACGCATGAGTAGTTACCAAAGTCAGACATCATGCAGTCTGGAAAGAGTGCATCTTTTGTCTCCTGGGGGAGAAGAACACCCAGACCTCAGCTTCTCTGAGGTGGGAAAGACATCTTACTTAGTTGACCAAAGGCACAGTGATGGATAATTTATATCAAATATCTTGTGTAAGTGGGCTTGCTTTCCTGGACAAGATATAACACTCTGTAGCAGACTTATTTGTTCAATAGGAGGTTGACTTGTAGCTGAGGAATGTGGGTCTAGTTTAAGCCCATGATTTTACAAAGATCTTCAGTTAAGTTCAGGATTTGACCCCAGTTGATTTTTGTGGCCCACAGATGATTTTTCTGTGTGAGTACAAGAGTCCTACCAAACATTCAAATAAGATCTTAAAAAAAAAAAAAAAAAAAAAAATTACCTAGTAAGTTATGTAATCCCTGTATAGGAATAAAAGACCAAATCCTAGAGATGATTTTTTCCTCAAGGAAAAAATCCTATAAGGAAATTACATAAATCCTGCTTTTTAGGTGCCTCGTTTCTGGAAAGGTAAGCAGGACTAAACTCGTTTTCGTATTGGCTGTTCTCAGCTTCCAATTCCTGACTCCAAATTTCTCATAATGAATGAGGCACTGTATTCAGGGGAGAAAAGGAGAATCAGATTTTTTTTGGTTGGAAAAGACCTCTGAGATCAAATCTGACAGTAAACCAAACACTGCCAAGTCCATCACTAAACCATGTCCCTAAATGTCACATATACTACAGTCTTTAAAATACCTCCATTCTAAACCTCCCTGGGCAACTTGAGGCCATTTCCTCTCACCCTATCACTTGTTACTTGGGAGAAGAGACCAGCCCACACCTAGCTACAAGTCCCTTTCAGGGACTTGGAGAGGGTGATAAGGTTGTATTCCTTTACTGCAAAGGCAAGCTATTGAAACTTCTTTCCCCCATGGGTAAAGCTACTTCCTGTCCAATCAGCCCCTAACCTGTTCTGTTACATAGGGGTTTTCCACTGGGGATACAAAATTTTAATGTTTTTTGAACAATGTGAATATCTGCCAGCCCATTCCTTCAGGCTGCCAGCATTTATTGACACGTCAACCCTGTCCCCCAGATATTTACTGAAGCATTGACACCTCATATCTTGCTGCATACACAAAATTTGTTGTGTATTATGCACAAGGTATTGATTGTACAGCTCATTAATAAAGATAATGTTTTCCTCAGTGTTAACCCTGAAGGAAAGCTACTATGTAGCTGGCAGCTGGACTTTATGCTGTTGTAGTACACTTTGAACCTGGTGGTCCAGCTAATTTGTTACTGAACATGAAGTCCACCTATCTGAATCAGATCTCATCAGTTAGATTGTAGGCTGCTCTCATAGACAGCAACCATGGTTCACAATGAAGTCGATAAAGAGATGGCTGAAAATAAGTTCCAAGAAAGTAATCATTGACAGACTGGCAGGAAGGAGAGATTCCACCTTGGATCTCTTCTTAAGAGTCATCTGAGACCCACTTCTTTTCCAAATATTTTTTATTGGAATAGAAGAACTTGTATGAAACTAAGGATGGCCTCAAATTCGAATGGGCTTATAAGAATGCTGGTCCAGAATTCAAAATGATAATGAAAAATTGCCAAAGGTTCTCCCACAGTGTGGGAATGTAAGAGATGCTCATGTAGCCCTCAGTGGAGACAACCATACCCACAGTCTGAGACATGGCACAGCTTCAAGACTCAAAGCTCTCTAGAGAGACAAATCAGTTTTGGAAGACCATGTCTAGGAACAGAGTATAGCCTGGTGGAGTTTGTGTGTACTGTGCTGAGACAGCAATCTATGGCATGCAGCACTTGGCATGAAACCAATTGTATTGTCATAAGTGTAGTATTGCATGGAGATACACTTTGTGAATGTGTGCGTGCATGTGTCTCTTTTGCTGTCTGTAAACATGTTCTCCTTAGGTGTTACTACAAATAAAGCCCTTATAGGAACGCTGGGATTCTCAATTCAAACTTGACAAAAGCTCTGCAAACTCTATTCCATTATGTCTTCACATGTTAGAAATGTTTTCCTATCCCTTTACAGTCCATGATAGCTCCAAATCCTGTTATTTGGAGAAATAATACTTCCAACTTCCCTCTGCTTTTCATACATGGAAATAATAGGTGGATGAGAGTTCTGTAAGAAGATAAAGCAAGATTTAGCTCTGTTTGGGTACAATCAGAGAACATATCAAAGGTACCACTGGATGGGAAAGTAGTTTCACAAGATCACGACAGTTGAAAATTAGAAAGCAAGTGAGTTATCTCTCTCTTTGTTGCTGGTTTTTCTCATACATTTTTTCACACACTTAAGTTGCAAACAATGGTTTAAATTATGACAAAGAATCTTAGAATCGTAGAATTCTTTAGGCTGGAAAAGACCTAAGAAAAAAGGTCTTGAAATTGCCAAGAGCCAGGAGTCATCTTTTTATTCAAATACTGCTATTACAAGATCCATTTTGCTTTGTTGCAGCCTTGACATGAAGGCACATGAAGATAAGATTGAGAGCCCTGAGGAGAAGGACTTGGGGATGTTGGTTGACAAGAAGCTCAATATGACCCCTCAATGTGCACTCACAACTCAGAAGGCCAACCCTGTTCTGGGCTGCGTCCAAAGCAGTGTGGGCAGCAGACCAATGGAAGTGCTCCTCCCCCTCTACTCTGCTCTTGTGAGTCTTCACCTGCAGTGCTGCATCCAGCTCTAGGGTTCCCAGCACAGGAAGGACATGGAGCTGTTGGAACGAGTCCAGAGGAAGACAGTCAGATGGCTGGAGCTCCTCTCCTATGCAAACTGGCTGAGAGAGTTGGGGTTGTTTAGTCTGGAGAAGAGAAGGCTCCAGGCTGACTTTATAGCACCTTCTGGTACTTAAAGGGGGCTATGAGAGATCTGCAGAAGGACTTTTACAAAGGCTGTAGTGACAGGACAAGGGGTAATGGCTTTAAATGCCTGATAGAGGGCAGGTTTAAATTAGATATTAGAAAGAAATCTACTGTGGAGGTTGTTGAGACACTGGAACAGTTTTCCCAGAGATATTGTTGAAGCCTCATCCCTGGAAGAATTCAAGGCCAGCTTGGATAGAGTATTTGTGCACCCTTGTCTAGTGGAAGGCGTCCCTACCCATGACAGGGAGGTTGGAACTAGGTGATCTTGCACACCAAACTGTTGTGTGATTCTAAGATACCACCTTTCCAATATGATAAGGTAAATCTCTGTAATCATTCAGCTTTCAAGGTTAATTAGATTGCTAGTTATGGGTGAGCTGTGATAGCTCTCTAGCAGGTGATGAAGCCATGAACTCATTTCCCCACAGAATTTCAAACTGCCAACAAGCTGCAGCAAAAGTGCTCACTTAGTTTAAGCATTGAATGGTGTCCTATATATAGAAGACTGAAGACATGCTGCTGCTTTCATAAATGTTCTTCTGAATTATAAATGGTTACTTAATAGATATGAGAATGTCTCTCACCTTTTCTGAGATTAGTTGGTCTTGAAGAGGCTACTTCATTATCAGAAACAAGTGGGAACCATCATAGAAAATCTTTCCCACACCTTGTCAGGGTCAAGTGACTAGCTCTGAGAACTCATGGCTTCTAATAAAAGCGCAGCTCCTTCTTTCTAATTGCAGAACCTAGTTCAGACAATTCCTAATTTAAACACATGTAAACACATAGAGGGATATAAAACCCGCAGGTTATGACCCAAGAGCACTTGCACTTGGAAAAGGTCATTCAGACTCATAGAAGTTTCTGATTTCAATCTGATCATTGACCTCCATAGTAGTGAACTTTATGCAAAGTGTGCCCTGAAAACTTCTGTAGGCAAGGTGCTTGTGGTTTTGGAAGTTTTACTTTTTCCCCTGATTACAAAGTAAGAGTCAGTAAAATAACCCAGTTTAAATCCTCAAACACATAATCAAGTGCTAATGTGAAAAGGTGATCAATCAGGTCCTGCACAGATAAAGATTTTAAAGTCATGCATGTTTTTGCTGTAGATTGTACAAAACATGGCTGAAAATTGCTGCTGAAGGATAGCTTGGTTCTGAAACCTGACAGGAATCCTTGCTTCATAGATACATTCATCACATATATTTAGCTTTACCTGCTCTTTTCAAGACAATAAAAAAACTGTTTAGTTACTTTTAGAACCCCTGAACAGGTAACATGTAAACAAATACCTGTGCAATAATTTTTCTAGTTGTGCTTCATCGTTCTACTTCATCTCAGTTGGATCATTGAGACTTTTTGTAGTGCAAATCAGAATAACTACTGATCAACAATTTTTTCTCAAAAATTGAAGTCTGCATATGTTCAGTAAGTCAGTATCAGTGCTTGTGAAAACACTCCTTTTGTTCATCAACAATCTGATGCAAGACAACTTGTTCCCCTCATTTGACTCTCACCTCCTACCCAGTCAGAAATTGTCATTCTTCTACCGTGCTGTTCCTAGTGTACAACAAGACATGTACTAATAATATGTTTGAGGTACCTATTGAACACATTTGATGCTTCAGATTCTTTTACTGTATAAGAGTCATAACTTCTGTAGCATCATTAGTAACGGTAGTAAATTCACAGCTCTGTGATTGACATAAACTGTTAGTACACATTATGTTCTGAAGCATTGTGATTAGAATGGAACCTTTCCCAGTCATACAGAGCACTGTGCACTCATGCTCATCATGTTAAGAGGAACAAGTCTCAAACCTGCTATCTTGTGACTTTGAAACAATATCTTCACTTTGAGCTTACTTGTGATTTTTCATAAGAAACTTCACTGGCACCTGAAGGAAAATGTATACTATGAAATAAGAATTCAATAACATTAGCCAAAAAGTTTATTAGATGGGCAAGCAAACAAATAAAAACAACTTGAAACATTTCTGTTTACAAATTCTTGTCACTTTCATTCAAATTGAAGTTTTTGACTTTCAGTATCAAAATAAAATGGATTTGAAGAAACATTTCTACTTCATTATGGGCAGCAAAAAAGAATTGACAATAGAAAACTATTTTCCACCTCTCATGTGGATATGGTCATTATTTATAGGAGACTGTTTCGTAACACAATGACCATCTGTCAGTAAGCACTGAAAACACTCAATCATGCTGGCTGTTACTGTTAAAATGCCACAATCACTGACTGCCATGAGGGATTAATAGATTTTGATTTTTTTTTTCACTAAGAACAATTGCATATTTAGAAGGCCAAATTAGCTCTCATTGAAGTTGGTATAAATCCTGAACTGCTCTGCTGGAGTCCAGGTATCATCTCTGGATTTGTAGAAAGGTAGCAGATGTCAGTCATTGAACCAGACCTTTAATTGGAGGATATCAGGGAAGGATATACCTCCTTTTCAATTTTTGATTTTTTTAAATACCTGTGACAAAGAAGTAAATGCTTAATTGGTTTGCATAATAAAAATAACTGATACCGCCTTTTCTTCCCACATTGAAGAAATTATGATCTGATATTCTACAGAAAGGTACATATAGTTGTTGTTTTGAGAGGTTCCATTTACAGTTGTTCATTAAGCTGTTTGTTTGAATGGTGCATCACATTTCTTTGTACACTTGGTTTGGAGAATGGATGCTCAAATGAACCAGCAGCTGCAGTCAGAAACACAGAATTAAAACTGGGTGTAATTCTGCACAAACCAGAATAATTAAACCCTCCAGGGAAAGTCTGGAATGAGATTCTTTCAAATGCAGCCATGTGATTACAAGTGCACCATTAACAATTTTTTTAATATATATAAAGGGAAGTAGTTCCCTCAGGGTGGCAGAATGAGTGAGAAATATGGCCTGTACATTGAAGGTCATATGCAACACAGAGGTGTGAAAATATTTCTTAATTGAACCCCCCTCTCTATATATAATTTATTATGACCATGGGTTATAATTACTTAGCCTATTAAAATGCTTGACTCTGTTAATGATTTAGTTAGTAAGTATCAGACATTTCAACTGAAGGAGGAACAGGGAGGCAAAAGGAGGGAGTGATGGGGAACTGTAGTCTTGAAAGAAATTGAGTATCTCCAAGGAGTCTTTGGAAGCTGACAAATACTTTTTGCTTCTTAGGGTACTGAGGAGCCTAGAGATGTTCAGCATTTCCCACAGAAGGACCTGATATGTAAGGGAGCTGGTCCTTAAGATTGCTACCTCATTAATCCTCATTCCGTTGTTGAATCCCATCTCTCATTTCCTATTTCTCTTTGGTGCCATGCTGACAAATGTCAGACTTTTGAAACAGGCAAGCTGTGTGCAAGTCTAATGCTCCCCAGTGTTTCCAAAGCCCCCTTTCCCATCACAAGGTGGTCAGGCCTAGCAACAGGCTGCCCAGGGAAATGGTGGAGTCACCATCACTGGGAGTGTTCAGGAAACAGCCACACATGGCACTCAGTGCTGTAATTCAGGTCACAAGGCTGTGTTTGGTAAAAGGTTGGACTCAATGGTCTTGGAGGTCTTTTCCAACCTTGATGAGCCTATGATTCCCTGTGAGACAGTAGGCAAGGCATGAGCATTGAAGGTACAAGAAAAGGGAATATCCTAGCATTCAGCCTGACAGGAAGGACATAATCCTTCCTGCATGTTCCTTCCCTCCTTCCTGACATGCCCAGCATGGAGTAGGACGAGAAGGAGAGAAAGAAATGAAGCTGTGTCATGCAACCTGACAAAACCTTGGTCATTTATTATAATGCCATTTGCCTGTACTCACAAGTAACTAGGTGTGAGTAGTTAGATTAACAGTCCCAAACATATATTTTGAAACTTGCTCAGTCCCAGTCTTCATAACTTATCAGTCCCCATAAGCAAAGGTCTTCTGAAAACAACTGCACCGTCCCATCCCATGCCCTTGGCTCGAGAAAGCATGACAGCCACTCTCCGAAAAGGCCACCAGGTGTCATTTTGCAGCTGCGTGCAACTACCTGCCCTTAGAGAATTAAAACTTTACTGGTTTGACCACACTTATGACACACTAACATTTGGTGGGCTGTGTAGACCTGGAGAGATAACTTAATGAGTTTGTAACATGAATGTATCCTTTGTCTGACTTCTTTCCCAGTTTTCCATAGTCTTCCCATAGGCTGATGATAATTTGTCCAAACCTGTGTGTCACTCGCAGTTTTTTGTCAGCCATTCACCTAAACAAATTATGTCCTGGCAGTCAAGCTACACAGTCAGTCATTTTTGGAAGCATGTGACTGCTCCCCTAAGTCACAAGGGGTTGCTTCAATTTCCTTCTCAGATGACATAAGCCTTATAAACACAAGCTTGATTAAGTTACTAGGCTTTGAGTCACGGGCTGACAAAAGCGGGAGCGTGATAAGAAGGGCAATCCCACAAGCAGAAGACAAGGACAGGTTTACTAGCCAGTTGCCCTCAGGTGCAATTTTTACTTTAAATGTGGTAATAATGCAGGGATTCCTAAGCAGCAGATTTCCAAGGGCTTGCAGTTTTGAGTATTGAGAAGAATTGCTCAGAAGATTTGTTAACACACAGCAAAATGTTTTATGGGAATAACTGTAAATAAGCCACAAAGAAACTATGCTGTATATTTCCATTTACATGAATATAATTTTCAACTTCTTATGTGACTGATAACTGCTAAAATAATATACAGGACATTGTATTAACTGTTCTTTTGTTACATTGTACATAATCTGACACCAGTAGGGCTGATGAGCTGTCTTAGCTTAAGATGTGACACTGTATGACATTTAGCTTTTGTGATATGATGAGGTAATGTGACATGACATGAGCATATGCCATGAACCAAAGGTCAGAATAGATTCAAATAGATACACCTGCTTGCAGCCTGACCAGTCACTGCCAATTTGTAAAAAGTCTTCCAGACCATGCACACATTTCTGACAATTGACGGTCATGACATGGATGTATTAATTCACTGGCAGAAAAGCTTACCACCCACTTATCCATAGCATCTTTCTATCTAATATATATTGATTAGAAAACATTTCTACTCCTCAGAAGCTTTACTTACTTGCATATTTAATTTTGGGCAGTTGCCTGTGCCAGATTCAGGGAGATCATGCCTTAACTGAAGGGCAGAATATTCCTCTTTTGATTTCCACTGCTGGCTTGCACAGGAACAATGAATATATTGTCTCTACTCATATGGCCTGAGGGATCTCTTATTCTACACTGCATATCCTTGATGGTACCTTACTTCACCCAGTCCTGAACCCCCTCATTCATTTGGGGGATTTGTTGAAACTTGCTGTCACTGTCTTCTTGTATGTCTTAATATGCTTTGGCTGAAGACCACAGCCTGAGGAGGAAAGGCAGATGGTATGTGACTAGATTCAGTTTCAGGGATGCAGAAGCTGGCAGGCACTTTCACATCCCACAACTTCAGCAGAGCCAAAGGGACTTACCAAAACTGGGACTTGCACAGAACACACAGACACCCAAGGCTAAAGCTGTGATCCTGCTCAGCTGTTCAAATTTTGCTAAATTCCACTTCAATATTTCAGTTTAAAGTTTTCCAAATACATTGAGTAACACCTCAGTTCATGCACAGCCCTGCTCAAGTCTAGGCAGATGGAAATAAGACAGTCTCTATTCTGCAGCTCTGACAGAGAACTATGAAATATGACTGGATCTTGTGTTATGTGTCCTGTGTAAGCTCAGAGTTCTTTCAAATGCAAAGACCTTTCACAATATTGCAAAAAATAGGATGTTGGAGGTCAGCAAGCCAAATCATCCTTTCATGTACTGAGTCAGGGCTAATAAGATCTACCCTCTGCAGGTCTTCACTGACAGGTAATCGAATCATGGAATCATGGAATATGCCTAATTGGGAGGCATCCAAGTCAGCTCCTGGCCCTTCACAGGACAACACCGAGTGTGTGCCTTAAAGCATTTTCCAAGCACTTCTTGAACTCTGTCAGGCTTGGTGCTGTGACCATTTCCCTGAGGAGCCTGTTTCAGTGCCCAGCCACCCTCTAAGTGAAACACCTTTTACTGAAATCCAACTTAAACCTCCCCTAACTCCACTTCATGCCATTTCCTCAAATACTGTCACTGGATATGAGAGTGAAGAGATTGGTACCTGTCCTACTCATTCCTCCTGAGGATATTGAAGACCACAATGAAGTTTCCCCTCTGTCTCCTGCAGGCTGCTCCCTTTGTCCTGAAGGAAAAAAACAGTGACCTCACCCCAAAACTGTATACAATATTCAGGATAAGGCCACACCAGAGTAGAGCAGGACCTGCTGTTACACACCACCAGTACAATGCTACAAGTCCAGTTTCCTTTTCTATAGTTCCACCCTTCTAACAAGTAAGAATGTCTTTCTAGTGCCCAAAATAATTAATTTTTTGATACTGAAGATGATTTCCTCAAGCTTTCCCTTGTGACTACACAGGTTCATTGCTTATTTTTGACTTTATATGCATATGTTATCATGGTGAAGCCTTATTTGAGTGAGAGAATGGAGGAAAAAAAAAAGAAAAAACCCGTGAGAGAAGATATTTCAGGAATGTCTTGCAAGAAATGCTCGTGGATTTGCATGCTTTATCACAGTGTCCAAAGCTACTGAGTTTATGAACTGTAGCATTTTGAAGCCAGATCTCTCAAATGTAATACTGCTGACACCAACAGATGCCTTTGTAGATTTGGATGTCAAGCTGTGATTTCTCTTATTCAAGTTTAACTGTCTAACAGGGAGATGAACACTTGAAGCTTTTTACACCGGCTGAGAAGCAAGCACATTTAAAGGACAATTTATTTCTGGACAATTTATTTATTTCACCTTCTTGGATACGTGCCTTAGGCATCCAAACTTTTCTCTTCACAACAGAATCAAATTGTACAACAAGCTTAGATTTTACTCAACTTTTAGGTTTTGGATGTAAGAAATTAACCTTAGCCCAGTAAATTAATAGAAATAATTTGTGAATAGATACTTCACAGCTGATAAGAAATGAAAGAGCCACTTTCTGCTAAACATCACAGATTTGTACTACTGCATATCCTAAATTTACCCATTTTCTGATATTTACTTTTAATACTGACATCATCCTCATTTTGCTTAGAAATTCAATAAATCTTCAAGGCTAGTGACATAAGAAGTCAATGGTAGAACAGATGCTTTCATTGCGCTAGTCAATTGCTGTCTGTCATTATTTTTTTTTTCTAATTATCTTGTTTATATATATATATATATATATATATATATATATATATATATCTTGAAATTTCAAGTCCTAAAAGGTCTGGACACTGCCTTATTGTTTATTTTTTTACCCACTTGTCTGATTCAAGTTAAAATCAGGACCTTTTGCTTGATGTAAAAGTTTTACAGCAGTCAGAGCAATTTGATCACCTGGAAATGTTCGGTAGCAAAGTAGCAGTTAGGTGAATAAATAAAAATGCCTCTTCATACTTGGTGTTAGGCTCGAACCTCAAGAATTTTAACTGAAATATTAGGCCCTTAGCTGTGGTCTGAATTTATCCCCCACTCTGTTGAGAAGAAACATTTTTCTCATTGTCTCTGCTTCCTTAGCCCCGCTCTGACATACTGCTAAATGTGAAAGAGGCTTTAAGCTGCCATTTTTGTCTTCATTGTTACTAATTATCCTTTCAGATCTTTGATTGTGCTTTTGTTATTTTAGTTCTCAAAGCTGAAACTGATTATACCAGCTCCTTGTTTTTGTTTTTATTTTGCTCTGACATAAATGACAAATGTGGTGTAACGTGAATTCTCAGAGGAAAAAGCACAGTATAAAGGAAGCTGATTATGGGAATGTTTTAAATAAGTACAATGCTCTCAGGATCAAATATTACAGAGAGGACTAAAAATTTGGGGGTTTTTCCTCTATAATCAATTCAAAGGAAATTGGATTCATTATACGTCCTTTTTCTTATTGATTTTTGTGTTATTGTTCTGTTTGATTGCTGGCTTTCTAGCATGTACCAGGCTTTTTGGATATTACTTTCTTCTTTTTTTTTTTTTTTTTTTTTTTTTTTGCTTCTTCCCATTTAGCTGCTTCTAAACTCACAAACACAATATTTTAGCTTAATTTATAAACACAATTAATTCTGCAGAACACCAGAATGGTTACTGGGCAGGCAATACCCCCTTTGCCTCAAAAGAACCATCTAGGGTCAAACAAGATTATGTGGTGAATTCATATGCATGAACTGTACAGATGAAGGTCCCTTTGGCCAGAAAACTATCCTGTTTATGTGCAAAAGAAGGAAACACCTTGCAATTTGAGGTTTCTCTTGACTAAATGGATCTTTAAGTTCTTAAAACCAGAGTCTTCAGGAAAGCAGAGTGATGTGCAGATACAAGACTGCATGCTCATTCTTCATGTGTCTGGACATCTCAGCCATAGTCTGCTGTGCAGATTGTGTGTGCTCTGAAGTATCTCAAGAGTTATATTGAGTGTTCAGGCATAAAATGTATTGGGGTTCTCCTGCTGTCTTGACCACTTGCTGCCCACCTGCCAGCTGCCTTCTGTGGGTTTGCTTGCTGCCATGTTCAGTGGTTTAGAATTTACATTCCAGTCACAGGGAGGACTGGGAACAAGAAAACAAGAGGAAACATAGCAAGGATATCCCCTCCTGTTGTTATGCAAACCCTGATTCCTCTGATACTCCTGTGACAGCTTCTGAATGTTGGGGTCCGCACATTATTAGAATATTTAGTATAATCCTAAATGACACTCCAGGAAAGTGAGTTAGTCCCCCTTATTTCCTTGACAATTCTCTAGATTAACACTTGCTGCAGCTGCTATTCCAAAGTAACTTTCTGATGAGGTCACTGTGGAAGGGTGATACTTTGTCTTTATTGGCTGGAAGGTAACACAGCAAAATCTTAGAAGGTACCAAGGCAATTAGATATTAAAAATGCAGTCTGAGTACATTACTTCATTTAAAATAAAAAATAAAGAGCCTCAAAACAAACAAACTGAAAATGTATATACTTCATTAAGTGGCCTCCCCTGCCCTCTCATCCTCTCCTCTCCTCTCCCCTCCCCTCCCCATCCATTCCAATCCATTCCTGAACTTCCTTGAACTTCCCTTACCTGCGTATATGCCACTTTATTTTCCTATCTGTCAGACACTCTGAACAGTGGCAGAAAGTACAAAAGGCAATGAGCCTTATTGCACAATGCCATGCACAAGACTAGATCTTGATTCATTGTTTCACAAATCTTCTTGATGACTGGATGCTTAGTTTATGAGGAAATTAAGTTCTTTTAATATCTTCCAAGAAAGTCTGGCTTTTTGAGGTTTATCTTCTCAATGGGCACCTTCATCAACAAGTTTTGGAATGCATCAGAGCCAGGGAATCCTTTTTCTGCTGCGTTGGCAAGGGCCTGCACATCAGCTCTATTGTTCCTGGAACTCTGAGACAGACCTCATACAGTGTTAGACCTGCACATCAATAGCTATTTTCAAAACTGCTCTGTAGTACTAGGCATCTGAATTGCTTCAGCAGCAATGGAGAATTCAACTTCTCATATTGGACCAGCTTTTGCAAACAAAACTGAAGCAAGATCCCAAAGAGAAACTTCATCAGAGAGCTGGGATCCAATTGCCTTCAAGCCTTTCTTCATTCAAGCAGAAAAGTAATGCGCTTCTAACAGAACAATCTTAAAGGGAACACAGAAGCACTGTTTTATCACATAAATAATGAGTGGGGCTCTCAAGGTGATTTCACACCAAGAGAAAATGAAATATTAATAAGAAAATAATTGCTTTCAGAAAGCAAAAGTTTTGCACACATAGTACTTTCTTCTATGAGCAAAAAATGAGGATCTTCAGTTTCTAAATCAAAATATAGAAGTATTTGAGAGCCGGTTAGATTAACATAGGCAAATTTTTTTAGGCTTCTAAATCTAGAATAGTGATGACAGGTCAGGGGGTGAGGAGTTAGGTTATGCCAAACACCGCCTCCAATAAGCTGTGTAAACACAACTGCATGAAATTTGGTGCCTTATATATTCTGACAGTGGTCTATACAATTTGATTCTATCCATAGCAAAATCTGTCTATGGGAAACAACTTCTGTTAAATGGTGTGGGAAGACTTATCTTGTACCATCTGTCCCATGGTGAACAAGCCACACAGTCTTCAGAGAATAGGAGCTCCTGATTGCTCCCTTTCTACATCAGAGAGAAATGAAAATCAAAAGTTTGCATCTTTCCTGCCATCCCATTGCTAATTTATGGTGAGACAGCATCTGCCCTTCAAAGTGTTACCATATTGTAACAGATAACATTGCATGGAAAACTGAAAGGTAGTACGTGGATTACTGAACTCATATCCCCTGAATTGCAATGTTATTTTAACATTTAACAGGTACTATTGTCTTAATCTACAGATTCCTCTTGTAATCTGGAGAACAAGAGAAGCAATCCTTTAGTTTGGGGTAGAAATAAATTTATCAGCTATTACCATAAATATACAATTTGTTGATGTCCTTTAACCCTTCCTCAATGCTTCTAATTTGAAGCAATTTTACTTCAGTTTTAACACATCCCCTAAGCTTACACTGGCTGCCATTCACAGAGATCATACATATCCTAAACTTCTCTGTCTTGAGATACATGGAATTTTTTCCTAAACATGGAGGAACCGGGGGCATTAACTTGTAAAATCTTTCTTCTCCAGAAAAAAATAAAAACGTTCTGCCAAGAAATGCAATCTTGACAATGTCCAAGCCCATACTTACTAAACTACTTTAAACATCATAAAGCAGTAGTGCTGCAGGTAGTTGCAGTTCTGTCTATCTTCCTCCCTCCCCTCACCCTTCTCACCTCCATCCTTGCACCCAACCAGTGCAAACTGGTATGGCTGAGTGGCGACAAGCATCAGGAAACAGGCTTGAGCTCTTATAACAGCTAGTTTCAAACTGGATCAATTCTCTGATCCAAGACACCATGCAGATGGTTGTTCTGGTGCCAGAGCCAGCATGGTGAAAAGGGCAGGAAAACATAGGAAAGCAAAGAAGGTGTAGAAAAGAGGAAGGTGCAACTTGCAGGAACATTATCTCCTCATTGTGGTGCTGAGAAAACCACAAATTTAAAAACCTAGTCTTGGAAAAATGTAGCTAGACTCCAGCCAGATTAAGGCAATTCAAGAGACACTTGGGTTCCCATTTAGTGACAGAATGGCAGATTTTCAGGAAGTGGACAGCCCTTGCTCCAACAATAAAAAAACTAAATTACTATTTTCTGCCTGGCTTCTTAGGCCTGGCAGACCTTAGTCTCTTTGCAGTATTTGGCCTGCTCTTAGTTGAGTCCTAGATCAATCTCATGGAAGACAAAATGTCATTGAATAGTTCAGTAAGACAGATGATAAAATGAAACAATTTTATTGGAAGGTGTAACGTTTATTTCTGTTCAAATAAAACGAAAAATAATGAAACGTATAGATATTTACCTACTGACATGTATTGATCACCGTTGTAACTCACGAGAGAAGTAAATTTAAGATCTTGCCTTTGTCTAACACATTACTGACTACTCAGGTCTCTTCTATTTTCAACAGATAGAGACAGAAACCAGGGTTAATATCCATCATCTGATCCAGAGTAGCAGTTCCAGTAATCTTCTTCCTGGGCAAAAAGCAAATCCCTTTTAAAGTGACTGCAAAAGCCCCAAAGTCAGAAACATCTAAAAAGGAGTAAATAAAGTAGAAGAGGGCAGCCAACTCACATAGTTTCCATGTCATATTCTCACAGTCTAACATTCTGTTCTCTCCAAGGAGGAAATAACAATATAATGTACAGCCCTGCCACTACTGCTATTAATATCTTGGAATGTGTCCAGAAGCACATGGGTGCAGGAGAATACGCTGTTCCTGGTAATCACATAAATGTTTAGATGTTTTTCTTTATGAGGCTGAGTCTGGATCTCTTTTGTATGCTGCACTGCAGAAGTCCTTATTTTCCAGCTCCTCGAAGGCTGGGCCAGTCCAGCTTCCCTTTTTAAAGGCAAGCTGCTGCATACAGAAGTACTACAAGTTCCAAAACAATGTATGAGCTATTTGAGCTATTTTAGTGGCCTTAAAAAAAAAAAAAAAAAAAAAAAAAGAGCAGTGAGGGAGGATGGAAAGTAAAGTAAAACAGAAAAGGAAACCAGGACATAGTGAAAACAATTTTTTCCTAATGTTTAACAGAATATGCACAAGCAATTACCCTGGGAATATGATTTAAGGTTACCTTAACAAGGTAAAGTTTCTTCTCAATATGCAATTACACATACTTCATGTACTTCTGGTGCCTCTGAAAATTCTTTCCTCTGAGGTTTTCCATGGGCAAGTTCCCCAGCGTAGCCTGTGTGGCAAATGCCTCAATGGCCAGCCAGGGACCTCACCTCCAGATGCAATTGTCCATTATTAGGCACATCTGAGTTCTAGAGAGACACAGGGAAAGGCTGACTTCTTCAAGACAGAGGTGAAAATTGTCCTCCAAGCACAGGGTATACATAGGAGGCACTGCTTTACCCATACCATTAGTGAATTTTTTTCTTTCACTAATTTAAAATTCAAACCTAATGGAAAAAGTAGGAGAAAACCAGGGGTACAAAATGCTACATCCAGTCCCCAGGTAACATCTGGGCTGACTGACAGTATATAGTTGAATGCAGCCTGTGAGCCTTGACTTACCTCCAAGAGCAGCCACAAAAGTGATATACCTACTTGTCGGAACCCAGGACATTCCTCTGGAAGCCCCGGATGAAAAAGAGTGATAGTTAAATTGTCCCAGGGTAAAAAAGTAGAATTTTGGGAGTTTAGAATAGAGGTTCAAGAGGCAAGATGGAGAAAGCTGGGTGTGTCCTGTCCTTCTTCTTCTTCTTCTTCTTCTTCTTCTTCTTCTTCTTGCCCTCCCTCCATCTTCTGCTGTGATGGTGACACTTTCTAATTGGTTTAGCGTAGAGACAGACTACATAGGTGATAGGTATTGGAAAATCATTGTAAATAAAGTACACGTAGTTTTTATTATAAAAAGTAAACACCACCCTGAGGGCTGTGACTGTGCCTCAAGCCAGCCTGCTGAGCGGACCTCTGCAAGTCGGAGAAAGAATGGAATAGATAAGGAAAAATAAACACCCTTGGAAAGCAGAACCGATGAATCTCGACCTCTTCTTCGGTCATGGGCATGGGAGAAAAAGACTTGCTAAAATCTTGGGAACCATAAAATCATCAAAACCCGAGACCTGCCCAGCCTGGCTGCTCATTTACAGTGTCACAAATGGAGCCAGTTCTGCTCCAGTGGGACTGGTTGTCCCAGATACTGTTCACACAAATACTGGTTTGGGTCCTGAAGCAGCAGAGCTGTATGTGAGTGTGGTATCTGAGGGTTTAACCTTGCCAAAGTTGTGCTGGAGGAGGTAGTGCAGTGCCTCCTGCACTCCTCCATAGCCACAGAACCCTGCTATGGACCCACAGGGTTGTGCTGTGTGGCACCCTTCCCTAGGGAGCTCCCTGGGGACTTGGAACACTGGAACTGCAGCACAGGCATACTGTGCCAAACCATTTCCTGGAGGAATCTGAACTTCTCCATCTTTGAGCCTGTAATATATGGATTCCAGTACCTGGAGCAAGCAAGCTTCTGAAGCTTCCTTAGACATTTTTAAAGCAGTGCAGATACATGATTGAAAACAGCCCCCATAGCCTCCACTCATTCTACTGGATAACCCCAAGGGTAGTTTGTTTTTTCACAAATTCTAGAAATGTATGGAATGGATACAGTAAATGCTTTATTCCTGCTAATATTATTGTTATAGAAATAACATAAGGTTTTATTTTCAGATATAAACTTCCTCTGAGAGCTCTAGCTATAGAGATATTAACCATTTTGACACTTTGGGCTAGATTTTTTGTAAAATCATTTCCACAGAGTGTTCAGAAATCTCATTTTGCAGTCCAATAAAGGTTGCATTGAGCATTAATGGGCTAGCAAGATGCTCAGACATACTTTTGTCTGAAGCAAAGAAGCATATTTGGTGCTGGATAGGAGCTCATAAAGCAGAAGGGACTGTGTTCCTGGTTCCTGCCACAAGCAGGTAGAAAGAGGCTGAATTAGACATCTGAATATTCGGCCAGTTGTCAAGGATACTGGTTGGAATGTTCATTTGGACTTTTGGGTTTGTTTTCTAGATAGATGTATTCATTCATTTGTTTATGACTTAATTGAATTTACAGCGACTGGACTACTCAGTAAATGTGAAACAAGTATTCAACACATTCAAACAAGATGCAAATATATTTATAGATCCATGATCAGTTCATTGTAGTTCTGTAAGGAAGGAAAGGGAGGGAGAAAGAATTGCTTCCATGACTGTGGAAAGAGACCTTTTGGATTTGCTATTCCTAACATCTTAATAATTAGAAAGGAATCCAAAAGCAATGCTGCTCAAAAAATACGGTCGTGGAACACACCATGCAGTTTCCTAGCCTCAGTATGTCTTGCTCCATCTTAGGAAAAACATTACTTTTAATTTATTTATTGAACAAATAAATTCTTCTTATTGTTTGTGGATATTTATAAGTAGAATGAACATGCCATACATTTCGTTATCACTCTATTTTTCTTCATGTAAAAGCGAAGGGTCACCATGGACCTGGGCAGATATAGATGCATGAGGACAGCACGAGGTCAACATTCCTGTCAGAACCTACGCAGATCACACAGAGGTGGCAGACTGTGCAAGAATTGTGTAGACTCCTAGTGCTCACAATAACAGACATGTCAAATAAATATATGTAATTAAGCCTGAAAACCACAGTCCGAGGTATAAAAAATTTTACTTCCATTTAATAGACTTATTTCATATTCACAGGAAACTTACTTAAATCTTCTAGGTCATAGCCACTGAGGGAGAAAACCTCCATTTACATCTTGTTTATAAACACTATCCCACTTCACAGTTCTCCCTCTATCAAGAGGAAAGGAGAGCTCAGAACACTCCCAAGGGCAGAGCAGAAAAGACTGAAATGGTAATCTCTCACAAGCTGGATTGATGAAGACAAAAAAGGACAAAACAAACAAAAAAAGAAACATTCAAGTAGCAAAGCACTCTTCACACAAAACCCTGAGAACTTGTGCCTCTTTTAACTGCCATGATTTGGAAGTATGTAAAGAAGAGACATGAGCAATTAAAGGAGAGCAGCAAATACTTGTGCCTTATTCAACATACAATTACCTGTTGCAAACACACTCGAGTGGCTAGTGCCCCTAGGACCATCTGTTGTTGTTGTTGTTGAAAGCCTGTGGGCATTTTTGTCCATGAAATAACAATCCACACTCAGAGCAAGTCCACAGTCCATAGCAAAGAGCAGATCAATCATTCTGTTCATCCAGTTCTGAATCCAGCTGGGTTGAAGACAAGAAACTTTTCACATTAATTGCTATTCTAGGATCCTGGATACAGTTAGCTCATCAAGCTGGACCAAAGGATAGGGAAATGCAGGAAGCCAGTACTCCAGTCAACATCAGTGTAGCTAAAACACTCAAGGAGAGAATATGAAGTATAGTCTCCTCATCAGCCACAGCACCAAGCAGATTGTACTTGGATCCAAGTCCCTTTCAGCTCTGTGACACCAAATGGCTTGAAATTACCATTGGAAAGTGAAAGCAGCAAGAGCAGTACTTCTTACAGTGTCCTAAAAGTCCCTGTAAGAAGATCAAACCTCTAATACAAAGCAGCTGGGGTCACTGTGGGTAGGAGCTGGTATGAATATGATCTATTTCTATTAAATATTTTTACTCTGCTAGAAGTAGCTTTTTGCTACAGAGGCAGACTGTTCAGAGGAGGAGCAATATTTGTGTTGAACTGCTCATCTCCTCAGTGTCGTGAATGGGTCACTGTGGACCCCTTGAATGTATTTTTGTGGTGCAGCTACTGCTATCCATGAAACAGCGTCAAAAAGTTGGACGTACATTTAAAATAGCTACTCATAAAGGAAAATGTTCTAGTCAGAGCAATACGAAGTTCTTTAGAAGGTAAAGAGAAAGGGACACAAAACCAGGCCTTATATGCCCTGAATGTTGCAGTTAAAGCATTCATAATAACTACTTACAACTATCAAGTTGTTTTTTACAGTTGTTTTTTACTGATGTTTTTTACAGTTTAGATGTATCTTTAAACTTCACTTCCAACTGTTGAAGGTCCTAAGGTACCGTTTTGAGAAAAAGAGCTACCATTAGGGTGTGCTTGTGACTTGTGTAAACAACATTTAAACATGAATCTTACTAGTGTCACATAAAGGAAAGATGGAGCAATTGGATGTGAAGCCCTGGTTACTAACAGCAAACACTGAATTAAAATAAAAACATGCATGTCTATTAGGTTTTTCTAGGGACACTGAATAATTTGGAGAAAGCAAAACATTATTAATTGAAAACTAATTATAATTAAAGTGTTCATGGCTGGTTTGCCTAATTAGGAGGCAGCTGAGAGAAGGAGTGTCTTTGAGGGGTCCTTTTTCTTCCCCAGGCACAGACTGAGAGAATTTACCGGACAAGTTGTAACTCTGCTTTTTCCCCTCATACTCTATGCACATATCTGTTTATGCATCAGAAAGATTCAAAGTTATACATAGGTATTCTTCTAAGATAATATTGACCTAAATTCTTTATGGGAAAAAAATATACTTTGCCTTAAAGTAGCTATCAGAGACTGACCACAAGTTTCCATTTAGCCACAAAATTAAATATTTTTTGCAGTGGTTCCTTCTACCACATTCTACTTTCAGGAGCTTGTGGCAAGTTAACAGAAACTCCTAGACAAATGTATCCAGTTTATCTAAACTCTTACTCATCATAAAACAGAGCCCATCAGTCAGAAAATCTCTGTGCCATTTTCACATCTTGACACCAGCAAATGAAGACTCCATGCCATGGTGAGGAAGCGTTTGTGATTAGTTGTTTCAGAGAGGATTATATTTGGTTGCATTATTCTCTACGGAACAGCAGCAGGAAATAGATTATTTTATGTAGATATTAACATAGAGCAGCAGAAGGAAGCTGCCAACAAGTTTAAGATCTGAACTTTGACAGAAGTAATTGAGCAACTCTGTGGAGTGATTCATGTCAGTTGTGTATCTGATATTATCTTTGGTACTAGTACTAAATGTCCATTGGTTCACAAAAGATGAAAAGAACCTCTGGATGAATAGCAGTAGCTGTGCCAGGTGAAATACAATTCAAATAAACATTCACATGAACACCAGTTCAGATACCTGTGCTGAAAGGTAAAGAACAACCTGTGCTTTCTAAAAGATCTCAAGGCTCTGGATCAGAGTAATAATCTATAAAAGCAGACTTACAGCTCCCTTTGTATCTACAGAAGGGAAAATTATCTTTCTATTTTCAGAGCACCATAGATGCCATTACAGATTAAACAATACCAAATGTAGAGTCAATTCTCTCAGTATTGCCTTCAGCTTCAGAAGAGGAATGAGTTGATGGATCTCAGAGCCCCTCACCACTCAATGCTATTTGACCTTTTTTTTGGCAGACTGAGGAATTCCAGGCAAACTCTCAGGGTAGTTAAGTACGGATTTATCAAAACCAAAAATTCTTATGAAGAGCTTACAAAGATAGAATCACATCTTTTTGCTCAAGAGACAAAATTAATCTCTGCATTTTGGAATCTGAGAAGATGAATACCCACATCTACACCCAAAAAGGTAAATTTATATGTCTCTAATTCCCCATTCCTGACAGTATAATTCCCTTACACAGAAAAAAAACACGTACAGCATGAATGGACAGTAAGTAATAAGATTATTTGGCAAGACAAAAACAACCACTGGTTAATAATGAAAGGACTCAAGGCCACTGAGCTCTGATTGAGCTTCAAGTTCAAACTATTTTACCATCTGCTACAACAAAAGGGCCTTCTGACTGTGCATCTTTACACTGCAAAACTCAGTCTTGCTTATGTGATGGCTTACACTTCCTTTGTTGCATCTCAGTAGTCAATAATTAACTATGAGTGTACATATTGTTAACACTAAGTAAGACAATATGCCACTACCTTGTAGAACAAAGGGGAAATTTCAATATCTCTTCTGGAATCTAAATGAATCATTTTGTTCTGGTGAGACATGCTTTGAGCATGTCTACTCTGAGTAAAAATTGCACTTATTTTTAAATTCATAATCATTTTGTCACTTTTATAATTGGTGGTCAATACAAAGTGCTCATGTATAAATATTCCAAAATCAGTTTTAAACCAATTACCTGAGGTACAGAAACAGCCATACCATGCTGGTGAGAATTTGGGGCGGGATGCCAACTCTGCCCTTGAACCTGTGGGTATCAGTGAACCAAATGGGAGGTTAGCCTGTCCTTACCTACTCCTAATTCAGATGCAGTTGTGTATGCACACTGCCGGATTTAAGGACGGTTTTGATATGCCACAATCACAATAATAATAAAGCTTGGCTCAGTTTTGGATCAGCTGCAAAAATTAATTTTGGTAAGACCCATATAACCAACCATAATTTAATGGAAGGTGTTTTAGAAAAAACCTTTTTTTTTTTTTTTAATTAATTTTCTTAATTAAGCCTCTCATCTTTTCATATGATAAAAATACATAGTAATGTGAACGAGATGAAAATACTTCTTTATTTTTCTCAGTTCAAAATAGCTCTTAAAGGATAGCCATGTTTTGCAGCTAACACAGGGGGCAATTCGAATGTTTGCCCTATATTTCTATCCCCTTAGACTCTGTATAAAGTGTTGGAAATACTGTTGTGGTGGGTTGATCCTAGCCAACAGCCAAACCCAGCTGCTTGCTTGCTTCCCTCTCTCACAAGACAGGGCAAAAAATGAACAAAAGCAAGAGGACTCATGTATCTAACTAACTGTTTGATAAGGAAAGCTGTGGTCATAAGCCAAGCAAAATATGGAATTAGTTTACTGCTTCACATCAGCAGGCAGATGTCCAACCAACTCCTGGCAAGCAGGGCCTCAGCACATGTAATGCTTGCTTGGGAAGGCAAACTCCCATCAAAAAGAAATTATCTTTCTTTCCTCCTCCTTGCCCTGAGCTTTTCTTCCTGAGAGCAGCATTGCATGGTGTGGAATACTTTTTGGTCACTTTGAGTCTGCTGTGTAGGTCTGCTATGCTGTCCACTCTCACCATCTTTCCTGTCCCTCAACCTACTCACTTTTGGCTGTGTGTGGGAAGAGTGGAAACCCTGACTCTGTGCAAACACAGTTCAGCAGTCGCCAAAACTTTGGGGTGTTAACACTGTCACAGAATTCCTGAAAGGCAAAACACAGCACCAAACAGGCTGCTGTGAAGAAGGTTAAATCCATCCCAGCCAGACCCAGTAACTGTTAAACTGTTGCAGTTGATAAATCTATTCAGAGAAAAAATAAATGTAGATGAGAGAAACAAGTGCTCTAGAGCATTTCTAGCATGGATGTACTCCTGATACTACAGAATCATTCTGAATTCACTCATGTGATCAATCTCATACCAGTTTTGAGTACCTATATTAATGGGGTTTTGTGTGCCTTTTTTGGTCATGCTGATAATTATTATTATTATTTCATTATTATTATCATCATCATTATCATTATTACTTTCTTCCCCTTACTGCTACTGATATTTTCAGAAATCTTTACTTCTCTTTTATTCTGATTACAGAGCTGGACTTTGCAAGCAACTTCTTGAAATGCACAAAACAGTGGGGTTATTCTAGGAAGACAGGCCCTGTAGCCACTGTATGCTAATAATATCATAGGTATTTGAATCTTTTTTTTTTTTTAATTCAGTTCTCATGATTGATAATCATAAAGGTCATCCTGAAAGATGATAAAGCAGTTTTTATTTTCAGAAGAGTGATTCTGGATTTGTTTATTTGCTATTTTAGCCATGTCAGCAGAAGTTGAAGACAGGCTTGTATGTGGCAAACTACTCTGACTTTTCACTGTCAGATACTTTATGAGCTTGTTTGCATAAACACAGGAACATATGACTTTTCTGTGTAGATTACTCAGGTTTCCTCTTCACCAGTTGTCCCTAAGTGTTTCTGCCTTTCTTGGAAAATAGCACCAAATCAAAACAACTGAAATAGATACATGGGGAGAGACTGTTATTCAGTGTCTTACATTAATACAAATACAAATTTATCTTGTGACAAGTGAGACATACAATAGAAATCTGCTTTAGTGCCTCTGTATGGCAACTGGAGAATGCAAGATTGCCACAGGTGTTAAGTTTATGCATGTAAATTACAGATTACCTTCCTTTGCATGCAGGCTTTTCTGGTGTGGCTCTTAAGAAGACACACATTTTTACTGTGTACATAAATGAGGTATCTTTCAAAATACTGTGCAGTTAATCTGAATGTTTAATGTAGATAAAACCACCAGAAAATTTATTTTTAAATCCCCAAATAAATAACCTCAAACCATTTAAAAGCAGCAGTTCAAAATGAAGTTTCCTCATTGACTGGACCTCTTATTATTATCATTGTATCCAAAGGTGGAAATATTTCTGTACTGTGAAACCAAGACCTTTAGAAATAATATCTACTTGTGGCTAATTGAATCTAAATGTTTATATACAAGAAACTGATCTAAAAGTACCAGGATGGCTATGTAAGAAATATGAATGCAACAAAAACAGCAACAACAAAACCCACAAAAACTTCAATATTGCTGCAAAAAGAATGTCATCTACAGTAGTCCCTGGGAAATAACCCTCTTGAAGCAAACTTTACCTCATACAGCCCTAGCAAAAAAGCAGATCACAAAACCTAAAGAAGCCTTTTGAAATTATGCTCTTACAGCTAGTCAAAATTTAAATACATATATATGTTTATATGTAAACAAGCACTTTAATGAGAAAGTCCTAACTAGGGGTGGCAGTGGAAAGGAAAGTGCATGTCTGCTGACTTGCTATTCAAGAATATTGCACAGCCTGATGCCTAGAGCAATTTTGTGGGTCTTTAAGTTGAAAGCTGATAAGTCAGCCTAAATAAGGGAAGTGGTTTGTGCCTTCATCTCAGTGTGAGTGCTCACTGAGGTGGTATGCTGTTTGCTAAATGAGAGTTGTCAAAAGGTTGTAGCTTTTATCCTGATGTGGAATGGAAAATATTTTGAAATTTCAAAGTTTTCATGGGAGAGACAATATAATCTGCTGCTGTGTGCGTGTGTCTAATTGAACAGTGAATCACATAGCTCAGGTAATAACACATAGAGAAAGCTTTAATATTAATAACAAGTACTGCAACATTACTAGTGTTTGTCAAGTTTAACTTCCTAGGGATTTTGTTTGTTTATCCTGCTATGGAACTTGAATTCATCTCCATGTTATTACTTCAGCTATTTTCAGAGAAAGATTCTATAACAATTTCCATTTTTGTTATTCCATTCCAGAATGGAAAAGAAAAAAGCCTTTCAGAGCTATTAGATGTAGAAAGATGTTCTTTTTCACAGCATGGTAATATTCCAGCTAAGACTTAACCTAAATAGAGAATTACTTTTTCCATGTAGTTGTATTCTATATGTTAATACATGCAGCATATCAATTGCCCCAGGCTTGCTACAGTTCAAACCAACAAATTAAGTTAAATACACATTGGGCTATTGGCACTAAAAACTACTACATCATACCAAAATTAGTTAAAATATACTCATGAAAATATCAAGATAAAGGCATATAATTATCATAAAGAGAAAAAAGAAGACCAAGAGATAACAGGACAAAAACTTTTATATATATATATATACACACACACAAAGAAAGCCAGTTTTACCATATATATAGAACATTCTAGAACAAAATCTTTGTTCAAAAGCAGAAAAAAATATGTTGTCAGCTTCTATACCCTATGAACAATTCATGCATAGAAACTCCCTTCTGGGTCCTCAAGAAGGTAATATCCTGCCCACTGTCCAGGCCTGAAAAGACTTTAAAATGGTTGATAGAGGAAGAGAGCTCAAACCAACACCCTCAAAGGAAGTTGTATGTCTAACTCCACATATCCAGACATTTGTGGCCATAGGAAAACACAGTGACAAGCTGCAGGAAGGTGTTAAGGACCGCAGCAGGGTGCTGACCAAATTAGACACATCTATATTTATAATGGTAGCTAAGCAGGTGTTTTTGAAATCTCCAGTTTGGACTTCAATTAGATTGCAGCATCTGAGAACTGACACAAGCTTTCTGGGCATTGTCTTGCAGGCAGTGGTAATTAGGCCCACATAAATGTCAGTGCTATCTAGATGGTTAGGAATGTGGCTGACTGAACAAGAGAAGTATGGAGGGAATGACAAAAGCGAGCACACCAATCATGCAGAAAGACAGAAAGAAGCAATGGAAATTAGGGAGGGAAAAGAAATTGAGAGAAATGAGGAATTCTCTTTCTCCCTTGCTCTCTTGCCAAGACCCTACTTTATCAAATGCCTTTGACTAACATCTCTTGCTCTTACCCAAATGGGGTTCACAGACTTTTTTTCTGAACCCTAAATAGACTCTTCCTGGTGTTGTCAGGGAATTTGTTCTGGGACCTCCTGCAAGGATTTAAGCACTTTTGCTGATATCTGGCTATTAGGGATCCCAATCTCCAGCCTATAATACTGCCTGTATTGTAGTGCAGAGAAGAGGCTTACTAATGTTTAAAGCTATACCTCGGGTGTTTTTGTAGGTTTAGGTGTGGTTTAGAAGTGCATGTTTGTTTCCAGTGATAATGATTTTTTACCATCATGAAGTGCAAAAGAGCTTGGTGCATGAAGGGAAAGCAAATACTGCAGCAGTGTATTAGTATTAAGGTTGGTAGGCATCAGAAGCTTCTCTTTCCTAGTAGAACACTTGCTCTCTTCCACCCAAGAGGAACAACAACTGTGCACAACTAAGGTCTTTTAAATAACGGACTAAATAAAATGCAGGAACAGTCAGCAAATTTTTCTACACTAGAATCCAAATGGATAAATTATAACACTTTTTTTTTTTTACTTTTTTATGATGACAATAAGTGGACGTAGTAGCAATCAACAAGTTTTTATGGATGACACATATGTCATTAATATATTAATAGCCAATAATACATTAATAGTCAATAATACATTAATGATCAATTTCAAAATATATTCAGTAAACTAAATTTTTTGCAAACAAGCAATTAGAAATTATCCCTAGATCTAGTTGTTCCACACTACAAACAAATGTATTATGGTGCCACTTATTTGTTTATATTTTTCAAAGATGGAATGCCTACTCAATATTCTTTATATGGGTGCCTTTCAATACACAATATTTTCTGTGAACTTGCATTACAAAGATGTTGTGAATGTTTTCTTAAAAGTTGCTGAAGTTCTGTTCTGCTTTGAGAGTGGGTATGAAAAAACAGGAACTCCTTGTACATCTGGTCTGCTCACTATGTTTACCCCAGGTCATTGAGAGCACAATATTAATATTGAACACACTTTTTCTGCTTTTTACTGCTTTAAGACTGTAGAATCAGGTCAGACAGGGAGAATAAAGTTACTTCAATTTAGTCAGATATCTTTGCCAGGCATACCACAAGCAAAATGGTTTGTCAAATTGAAACCAAGGCTTCTTGTGCTAAACCATTCAAATCACAGGACTGAGAGGAAGCAGCTGTGGAAATACATTTTTCAGTCAGTGTGATGATAAATGTCATATTTTTCGATGTGAACTGTTCAAGAAGTAGCCAGTTAACACCAGAGACAAGTGAAACTGCAAATATCTTGAACCAGTTCTGACAAAGGAAGCGTAAGTCAACATGCAAAATTCTGAAAATATGGGTTATTGTTCATTTATTGATTCATTAGAAACAAATCTCTTTTTTAAAGAAACTTTGAATGATTATCTCAGAATTAAATACTTACTTTTAAATGGGGTTTTGATAGGACTTCATTAACAGATGTGCGCTTGAAATACATTTTGAGCTATAGCCAATGTATCTTGTACAGACTTGATTAAAATTGTCAAGGTAAGTCACAAAAAGATGTTTGAAGAAGAAGGCACATACTATAGCAATTATCCCACATTTATGGTTTTCTTTTTAAATTACATCAATTAGTAAATCCAGATTTGCAAGTGTGACTATAACAGCAGGCCTTGAACTTTTTGTGGAACCAAAGGTTACGAAGGCTTCCTAGTTCTACCAGATGACCTCATGGCCTTTATGGCTTTGGCTGCATATGGTTGACACTATAGCTTGGGGCTTACTGAAAATAGCAAGCAGAGGTATTATTTTTCTCTGTCCAGAGCTTTCTATTGAGGAGTGCTTTAATTAGTGTTTCATCAAAAAATGTGGGGAAGTGAACATTCTGCTTTCACATCAAAGCACCTGCTTACAATTATGTTCTGTTAGAATTGCTAGGCACCATCTGAGCTTGTCTATTGAACTAGGCATATGAGGAAGCCCATACAAAGGGATACCTAGATTTTGAATTCCAAGTAAACATACAGGGAAAGTTAATCAAGGTGGTCACATCTGTAGCAGCCCTAGATGTAAATGCCAAAGACTTATGTGAGTTCCACATTGAAAATTTCAGCTTCCAGGTTTCTGTCCTCACAGATTCATGACAATGGACAGAAGTGTTGGCAGGCAAGTTCTCTCACACTGGTTCCTGTCCACTGACTTTTCAGTCCCCATGAATGGATTGTCAGCTTCTTTCATCTGTTGAAGACACTCCAAAGGCTGAGTTGTGTGTGCCTGAAAAGGTGCAATCTTCTCCCAAAAACCAGGAAATTGCAACTTGTCCAACTGGATTTGAGAGTACAAAGAAGTAGAATATGAGATATGTACTGCTGAAGGGGAAATTCAGCATCCTGTTACTGACAGGTCATATTAAATATGCTTAATGATAATGTGGTACTGACAGATCCCTGGACTGCAAACAGCTCTGAATCAGCAATTATGCTTCTTTTTGTGCTTGTAAAAAGTAATAGACACTTGACTTCTTGTCATGATATTTTCCCCCTGTCTTGGAAGACAATCAGGAGCACTGTAAAAATACTTCACACAGACCTGGAGGAAAGGTGGAAATAACAAGTTCCTTTCTTTGCTGTCCAGTGAACTCTAAGGCTGCAAAGCCCACAGAGGGAGATTATCTCCAGCGTTCCAAACATCTGCCCATGTTCCTTCCAAAATGTAAATCTTCTGAGATCAGTAAATTATTCTCCAGATCCTAGATTAATACAGGTAAGTAACATAGCTCACTTCGTATTTGGTACTCAGTTCCCAAGCCAAAGGTAATGCATCCAGTTCAGAAGGGAAAAGAACATGAGAAGAAGGCAGTTTTGTTCAGAAGTGAATATCTGGTTCACAGGAGTTAGCTTTAGACTTCCTTTAGCTGAAAAATATGTGTCTGTGTACAATTTTCTTAAAGATTTCCCCAATGGAGCAACTGATGCCAAGCATGAAATAAATTATCATCAAGTGAGGCCATTTTAAGAACAATCATTATAGCACAGTAATATCCAAACAGAAAATCACAGCAAAGCAAAAAAAGGAAAAAGAAAATCTGCAACTCATTAACATAGCATTGTTTACCTTGTCACTCTTCTTCATATATTCTTATCTTTGGTTTTCTATCCACACCTTTCACTGTCTCCAAACTCCAGGAAGTGTGGGGATTTTAGAGTACTTAGGAGAAACCACTTTTTCAAAAAGCAAACTCCCTGCACTGACTGGAGCAAAGCTGTGGCTCTACTATCATACCAAAACTGGTTTCCTGATTCATGTGTATTGCATATACACAGTTATGTGTATAAAAACAGAATGTGAGGAAGGTGAGGACTAGATTCAGGAGATTGGCGAGGTGATCTTCAGTGCCAGGAATGTTTGATTTGATCAATACTAAATCAAAATTTTAGCATGAAGCTTCTTTTAGAATTGTTATTTTTCTAATTGAGAGGATTTCATGAAGGAAGCAATTTTCCTTTAAGGGTACATGTGCTCAAAATCGAAGAAAGAAAGAAAGTAGTACTGTTTGTCATCACCTTAAGGTTCCTTCTTTGTAGTACTGAACAATCTATGAGCAGATCATAAGTACTTGTTATGCAACAGCAATGTTGAGACTGCTTGTGAACAGTTTTCTGTATTTATGCAATGCTTGATATTTGTTTTTCTCATTGTGTTGATTAGTTGTGACTGGTCAGACGAGTCATATGGTGTTGTTTCTGTTCTCAGATTAGAAGAGTGCACAAATTCTCATATGTCAAGTAGTTTTACTAATAATTACTCTGGCAGCTTCAAGGCCAATATGCATGGTAACAATCCATACTTTTTTGAAAATGAATACAAAAAGAGAAAAAGTGTGGCAGAAAAGAAAACAAACCCGAGCAAACAGACACATAAAACTGTTTGCCATGCTTGCCTGTAGAGCTATGCACATGAAAGTTCTTTTGTTTCTTGTTGAACATGTGCATGTGCTAAGAATCCAGTTCGTTACTTCTGCTTTTGAAAAGTATTTCAAAGGGATTTTTTTTGTTTGTTTTACTGTACATTGTTGGTTGGTTTGATGGGCTTTTTTTCATTTTTATTTTAAGGATTATAAATCTTTACCATGTTTTGAGGCCTAAAATATTACAGCAGGATTCTGGCCACTTCTCTCTGAAGTGCTAAGAGATTTTATTGTAAGGGACAAAACACTCCCTACAGAAAGGCTTGAACTGTAGAAAACATTGGGTTTACTTTCTAATCACATCTGGATATTGAAATCTTTACATTTTAGCTCTGATAAGAAGTGCTGGCTTTCCAATAAAAACCAGTTTGTCTGAAAATCTTCATAATTTCAATTTTCTTTTTTTAAAAAAGGTGACATTTCCTTAATTATTTTTATGAAGGTTAGCTTTTTCCCTGAGCCACAACATCTGTAACAATAAAGAGATATTTTGTAGGGTCTCAACAATCTTTAGAGAAACTTATTTTTTGGTTATAATTATTCAGATGATTAAAGGGTTTTGGGAAAACATTGCACCATGCAGGCTTCTAATAGCCTGTGTGGAAAGAAAGAGAGGCTAAGGTATGGTCTGAGTGTAGCTGACTTTGAACTGGTTGGCAAAAAAGAGAGATAGGAAAGTGATCCATATACTGTGCAATAAATCCTCCTCACATCAGCAGTGGGGAATAATGATAACATGACACACCATGGGGAGTAGGCTGAAGGAAAGTGAGGATCCCCACACTCCCATCTCCATCAATACTTCCCACAGGATGGCATAATAACAGTTATCTTTCTCAGTGGGGTTTTTCCAGGTTTTGGTGCTTCCATGAGCACTTCTATCAGCATTTGCTTCTCTGCATAGTGTTGGGAAAAGAAGTCACATCAAAGTCCAAGTGGGGAAGTGACCAAATGGCAAAGACAAGAAAAAGACAAAAGAGAAGAAAAAGACAAGAAAAAGTTAAAACTGAAACACTTTACAAGAAATATTAAAACAGACCTGAGAACTGGACTAGATAATCTGGGTTGAACTGGATGGTCTTTAAAGGTCCCTTTTGATGCAAACAATTCAATGACTTTTATAAAAACTTATCAACTTATTTATACTTGAAAAACAGAAAATAAAGAGTAAAAATATTAGTGTGACAAGTACAGTCCAGAAACATGAAGATATTCAAACATCCTTTTATAGTCAAATGCTACTTAAAAGCAGCATAGATTTTTAGCTATTTGGTGTAAAATTACATCAAAGTTTCTTGTAAATTCACAGAATTGTTTTTTCCTATCTTAATAAATTCATACAGAAAAGAGAAGAAAGTGAGTACCTTTAGATAACAGAAAATCTAATTAAGGGTTTGCATACTTGTCTTCTACCATCACAGGAAATAAACTCAAGAAAATATTTGTGATTTTTCTTTTGTTTCCCCTCATTTGAAAATTCTAATTCTTAATTCTTAAAAGGCTAATTTTGGGAGTGGCGTGTTTATATTTGAACCATGACCATGGAGTATATGACCAAATTCCTCCTGGTTGTGCTTCTACCAGTTGCTGTTGGACATCTGATGTCATGAGTTTTGTGCACTGAAAATGGTTGTATTACTGATACTGAACTCCAAAATATTTATCTAAATCACACACAGTTCCTCTGCTGGACCTGTAATGGATTCTTAGCATTCATAGGAAGCATTGAAGTACTGCGTAGAAGGGTCTTTTGGGGATACTACTCAAAAGTCACAGTCAAAGTAGGAAGCAACCAGGTCAGGTCAGCCACAGCCTTTTTCAGTCAAGTTATGAAGCTTTCTAATAATGGCTACTTCCCAAATTGTTTGGATAACCTGAACCTCTCTTGTGGTTGATGCCCCTCCTGTATCACCTGATACTACAGAGCACCACATCTCTCATCTTTGAAGCTACTCTACATTTATGTATAGTGAGTTCCTTTAGATCATCTTTAGCTCATTTTCACCAGGATAAAGAAGCCAATCTCCCTCATCCTCTCTGCATGAGGTGCCACTTCCCAGCCTTTAGTTAGATGCGCTTCAGTTTTACCTCACCTCAACAGGGAGACATAAAACTAGACAAAATATTCCAGATGTAACATCACTAATAGCAAGCAGAGGACAAGATCTACAGATCAGGTTAATGTTCCTTGGCCACACATCAGCTCAGCACATGATTTGCCTTTCTCATGATGAGAGTGATCTGACTCAGCTCAGGTTCCCCTTCATTGAGACTCTATCACCTGGCTGCCAGACCATAACACTTCACAAGGCTGTATGACCTGGCATGCAAAACTTGATGCTTCTTACTGAATTTCATGAGTTTAGTGCTGGTCCTATTCCCCAGTTTATCAGGGTGTACTCTTTGTTATGATAATGTTACCCTCTGATTTAAATTTGATGAGGGTACACTTCAAAATCATCCAGGTGTACTCTAGGTGTACTCTACTAGTTGCTGACCACCAGCCAAACATCAAGCCATTAATTATTACCCTCTGAACCTGCCATATCTGCCATTTTAAACCCACCTAACAGTCTGTATCATTTCCTGTGTTCTTCAGAGCTTGAAAGGCAAGATTATTTTGCTCTCAATTAAAAATGTTAGGGAAAGAAATTACATGTGGGTGCTCTTCTGTCATGTCTATTTAAAAATAGCACCCTTTTAATGTAAGTCAGGTAGAACCAGGCTCTTCTTTGACGAAGTTAATGGAAAATGTGTAAGGAAATGGCCGTAGAATGGAAGCTATCATGTTATTGTGGCTAAACAAACAACTGCTTCTCTGCCAAGCTGTGATAAGTGAAACACATTAAATCAAACCACCACTTAAACCACAACTCCTTAATGGTGATTTTCTTGTGCACACTTTCTTAGTGGTTTAAGCTAATGGTTTTTACTCACCAAATGGATTCTACCAGGGTCTGCACTTTGCCAGTTTTCACAGCTCAGCTGTACAGTAGCAATTCAATAAGACAAGGTAATTAAATAGTTTTTGACCTTGTAAGTATACCATATATAAGGATAGATGCTGGCACCATTATTAAAAAATTTATTCAGAAGATCAGATACTGTTTTTTGTTGATATCTTGGCAGGTTGATTCAGGGCTAGAAGGGGTTGGAAATAAAGAAGGTTAGAGGGTTTTAATAATAAACTTAAGTGTTAGAAGTGCCATTCTATCAATTTAAATTAGAGACATAATCAGTGTATGGCAGAATTAGTGTAATGGCGGAACTGGCACACAAGTGTATTTAAAATAAATGGTGTTACTTTCACTCCTTTTATTTGCTACACTTAGGGATATAGTTGTTATGATATATGCCCTCTGCAAAAACCAAAAAAATTCTATGTCTATTCCCATTTTTTACCTATTTTTCAGGTAATTTTAGGAATTTTAATCTTGATATATGATTCTTCTCTCTTTTTTATTTTTTTTAAATTTTATTTTTGTATTATCTGTACTTAATATGAGATAATGTTTGTGCTCCTTTTCACGAGATATATTTTTCGTTGTTTCAATACTAGAGCATTCCAATAACATTTCTTTAATCATAACACTTAGCCTTGTTGCCTTTTCAGAAATATGATTAAGATATTTTAAAGGACAGTGGCATGATTTAACAATACATCTTTAATATGCCCTAAGATGAAATGTGAAAACAGGTTCCAGCTTTGTGCAACCACTGAATATAAAACCTCTCATGGAGGAGTACTGTAATTAAGCCTTAGGAGTGCAAGACCTTTTATATATTTTGCTGTATTTTATATATATATGTGTATATATATGTATATATAAAAATATACCATTCCATATATACTATATATGAATGCCATGATCAACTTGCTTCCTAGAGATGGGGACCTGGAGAGGAAATGTCAGCCTGAAACATAATAACTGGATAGACTTGGTCAAATAATTAATCTGTAGCTATCACAGCATGCTTGTCTTGCTTACAGGGATCCGTTTTATTCAAGTAAACAGTCCATAAAATCACGTTCTTATTTTCCCACCCTTCCCTTAGGACACAAAGATGGAAAGGAAGGTGTAAAAGTATAATGCGCATGCTGTGTTTTTGTTCCTGAACAAACGTTTGATCTTTTGCTGAAATAATTTTTTCTTGCTAGTTTGAAAGGATTTTTTTGACTCTTACATAAGTATCTTTTTTATTTATTTTATTTCTTAAAAATCTACCATTCTCTTTTTAAATAAATAGCTTAAAAATGTTCTTGAGCTAGCTCCTTTCTTTCTGTATATGATTGTTTTTGATATTTTTATGCCTTAGAAGTTTTGCCAATAGAGTTCATAGAGTTCAAGTAAAGTGATTCTTATGCAAAGTGTAGATTCAGGCAAGTTGGAATGAGCATCATAAGGCAAATATTTTGAGTCTGTAACGTTAATTTAAAAATCTCCTGGGCAGGCTTCTACATGCACCATGCAGAAATTGCTATTGAAGTAAAATGATCTGAATAGTTTAGTCCATTAGCTACTTCGCAGCACTTTATAAAAATTAAAAAAAAAAAAAAAAAATTACTCTTCACATTCATTTGTTACCACATTAGGAAGAAAAGATCACTGTCTGCTAGTCTTACTGCTTGTACTGTGCCATCTGTGCTTGTAAAAGTAATAATAAGCAATGAACTGCATATGCCATCTGTAGTCAGATCTTTAATAACAATTAGGTAATAATAATCCCCAAGAAATCACTTGTTAACTGTGATAATTGATTAAATGCAATTATTTTGTATAATAAACTCTAATCAATGTTTTACAATGCTGATAATGTCTTTCTTCACCCCCTTTTTTTTCCATAGTAAATTTCCCAGCATGTTTGAGCAGCTGTGCAGGAAAATTACTGATTTTCCTGTGTTAATGACTGATTTTCTACCAATCAAAATTCAAGACCCAGTCTGCTAGGTTTATAATATTTTTTTCTTTGCTTTTCCTTATAAACAATGTAAATATAAAGTAACACTTGGCAAAATTAATTACTTCAGAGTAACTCCTTATAAGTTTAAGGATGAGCAAAGATTGACAGCTCAAGCAAAAAGTTCATTGCAGTACACTCCAGTATCATTGGATTGTTCTGTAGCAAAGGTGTTTCCCCACAAAACTGGAGGTTACAACTAACCTCAAGACACAGAAGGTGGTCGGTTGATTTGGTTGCAACTCCAGTCTCAAGACCCCAGTTCTGCAAAGATTTAGATCTTAAAACAGGTGAAGCAGTCCATCACTTAATTTCCAGGATATGTCTGAATGCCAGCTCAAACTTAAGCATGAATTCCAGTGCTCTAGTAACCTGAATTTTTACCCTGATTTCTGCACAGATGAGTAGAGTCTTGTGTTCTTATGGCATATTCATTTTGGTAAAGCCAAGATCAAGCAACACTTGTGAGATGAGGAGTTACATCTGAACATCAATCTGTAGAACGTATGTTGCAACAAAAAATATCCAAAAAACTGTTCAGACATGCCTCTCCAAGAACAAGACCATGTATTATATTAACATAATCTACTATGGCAGTATAAGGGAGAAAAAAAGAATCTTGGTTTAGTTACTATGACAATATGAATCTCCTCTGTATGACTAATGTAATGAATTCGCATACACAGCTTTTAAAAATCTCTTGGAATTTTTTTTCATTTTAATTATTAGAGATGCATTACAGAAGGAAATGCAGGACTCAAAATCCATCTTACAGCAGTCAGCAAACATTTATTAGATAAAAGTGATCCTGATCCTCTGCAGTGAGTTCAAACTGATAACTCAAAAGCAAACCAATAATCCAGAAGCATGCAGTGCTACAGAGGCTAAATTAGAGACCTGCAGGCAATCACAATACTATCATCTCACTGGCATCACAGAGACCTGATGGGACAGCTCCCATGGCTGAAGTGCTGCAGTCACAGGAGTGTTTAGGAGGGGACCTCTCCAGATGATTTAGTCCTGCCCCACTGCCCAAGAAGCATTAGATACAGCCAGTTGTCCAGTCAGGTTTGAAATATCTTCACACATTTGTGGAAAGGCTCCATTGTCTTTCTGGGCAACCTGTCCTTGTATTTGACTACTCCCACAAAAAAACATTCTATTCTTCTGTTCATCATGGATTTTATGGGGTTTGATTCCTGCCCATTGCCTTTGTCCTGGCACTGAGCACTGCTGAAAAGAGCTTGGTTGCTCATCTTCATTTGCTCCATGAAGTATTTATACATTTTGAGAGCCTTATGTTCTTCATGCTAAACAGTCTCAGCCTTTCCTTGTAAATCCAGAGAGAAAAATAAAAGAATTTCTAGAGGAACAACAATCATAAATTACTAGTTCTTTTAATTATGTTTCTATAGAAGAAATATATTCATATAGAGCTTTGATTTTTTTTCAGATTTTTTTAAATGAAAATACCTTAAAATCAGCCCAACTGAAATACATCTCAAAATCAAAACTCTTAATTTCTTTTGTAGACAGTTGTTTTCAGTTTTTATTTGATTTTTAGATGAGTTCTTAAACTTACAATTGTTCTCCCTGATTTTCACCAACTGGCCCTTGCACATAGACCAAGAACCATGGGAATAGGAGGAAGATGAAACTTTTAATATGCTTAGAATAAGGCCGTTTGTTCAGAAAAGCTTATTCTAGATTGCTACCCCATAGATTCCCAAAGGATTTTGATGTCCAGGATATTTATTATTTGTACAACAAAAAATTCATCAGCCTTAAACAGTAAATACTGATTTTTTCATTCAAGAAAAATATTTGTTAAATATGTAAATGAAGCTGTATATATTACTTGCCAAAAGTTCTACTGAATGGAAATCACATTTATTTCTTCTTTTTACTAAGTAACCACTTGATCTTGAAGTGATTCTAAATTTTATTTATGTGTGTCCTTAATTTTTGAGTCCTCTTCAGGTTAAATTTTGAGTCCTCTTTCTACTTCAGAAATAAATAGAAGTTTTGCTGGAAAAGCTTGCTACATGTACATTCAAAAATTAAGAGACTGGGCATTCTTTAGATTCACATCCCATACTTTGCATTTTCCTGGTACATCCTATGAGTTTTTAAACACTTCCAGGAGGGCTTCCAGTATTACTCTGCATATGCTAACAAATTTCAAACAAGAACTTCTGGTATACAGATGTATTGTAAATGCTAATACAATGATATAATTTCCAGTACTTTACAATTTATGCAAATATTTCCTACCCTGTACTTAATATTCTTTGCATTTAGTATTATTTATTTGTTATATTTTCATGCATACGCAAAATAAATAGGGGAAAGTGAAAATGTATGTCCAACGTTGACGTAGATTTCCACTTTTCTCAAAATGGTTATTTTTATTTTAAAATATACAGAGGGATAATTGGTTGTGGTTCAAATTCAGTCACAAAAGTTAACTACATAATAGGTTTGTTATTGGAGCTTATACTAAAATCTGTCCCAGCATCATTAAACTAAGATAAACATAACAGACAAAATAGAAAATGCTCATAAAAAATTAAAACCCAAAACAAAGATTGTGGACCAATGATCAGTGTTCTTCTCCAGACAATACACAGAGTATTGTATTGCAGGAAGATGAAGGTGGAGACAGAAATAGTTGAAGCAGCATGATGGACTTTGCAAGAAAGTTTTGTCAGTTCAGCTGAAAGTGAAGATGCCAGACCACAGCACAGTTTTTATATCAACATGTTTAAAACAGATTGCCTATTTTTTTGCTGTAGCTACAATGAAATGCCATATATACACTCCTACAAATGAAAGGAAACAATGAGTGCTTTCCCATACTGCAAAACATGCTGCTTCAGCAATCTGGCACAAGAATGTATGAGCCCTTTTTCCAACAGCATAAACCAGGATAATTAGTAGCATACCTGACAGGACTATGGGAGGATTAAAACTGTATTTTAAAATTTCTGTGCAGCATCACCAGTACTATAAATAACAATACAGGCAGTTTGTTCCCTTGTAGTTCCATCAGAAGCTATACAGTGCTTAATGTTTAACAGATAGAAGGGAACCTATTTACACCATTCTCATAATAGCCCCTTACCTATTACAGTGACTGTTCATCACCTTGAAAAGAGACTCAGTCACTTGATTCCCTTGGCCTATAATTGCAATAAGGGACATGCATTTTCCCTGGCAGATCCATACTTTAGCCCACTATGTGTTGAATATTAGGGCTTTATTTTACAAGATGGGTAATTTTCAAAGGATCCAACCGGTTCCCACAAGGAATAATTCATCTGGATAATCCCTTATGCCATGATTTACATACTCCAGAGCATAGACTAGCCATCAAGGAGTTTTCAAGTGCTGGGTCTCCGTTTTGATAGCTTTATTGATGTTTTACATTAACAGAGGTAACACAAGTACTGAAACACCGATGGCATTTTTAGACTATAAGAGAAGTGTTACAAAGGAGTGGTTAATAGTACTGTAGCTACCTACCTGTTTTTAATTTTGGAGACTTAAATCTTTATTTCATTAATACAGAGGTTCAAAAGACATTCCAGCTTGCATTTTCCCATTCTTTTCCCTGTAAGCTGTTAAGAATGTTCAGGGATGACTTAAATGACTCCCTGTGGGCTTCACAAGCAGGTTGCAAGCTAAAAGATGATGAGAGGTGAACTGTTCTTCAGCACAGAGGGAAAGAGAGCTGATTAGACTGACACAGACAGAGGTTTAGAACAATAAATTGGAATAAATTTATTTATTGGTAGTGGATGCCACTGGATAATGCTCAGTCCAGTAATAAACCTCTGACCAGCAATAGGAGGCTACAGTAGAGTTTTCACCTTACTCCTGCTTTCCTCCATGGAAAGAAAAAAAACAAAAACAGCAGGAAGACTTTTTTGTGATAGCACTGAGACCTCATTTGACATGGTCAAGCAGGTCAGTGCAAACATAAAAATCTCTGACACAAGTTTTTGGATGTCAGAACACCAGCCCAAGCTCTTGGGAAGGGACAGTAGCTGGTGCCCTGTACTGTTAAAGTGCACAGATGCTTATAGGGGTCTGTCTCAGCTGGAAAGAATTTTCCACAGCCTTTGCAAAGGGATGATGAGAGATGGTATGGCAAACAAGCTGGTGAAAGAGAGCAAAATGGTCTTCAGTTAGAAAAATCTCTAAGAGTTTCAAAAGGATGATTCCTTCCTTAAATTAAGCATAAGATGAGTAAAGATATGATTCCCCAGAACTGGAAGAGAGAAAAAGTACTTTTTGAGGCTAATTTTCCTGTGATATTTTCCTTTTTCTATTCAGTTTTCAAAACTAGTCTTGAAAATCAAGCAGTGATGCTGAAAAGCTTCCATAAAATTATGGTGCTAAAATTACAGCACTGATCTGCCTCAGGGGAAAAATTCACAACCTTGTAGAGAAAAAGGTAAACCAACAAAGTTAAGAAGGCAATCACAGTTAGAGCTGCTAGGAAGAGCCAACTTTTTATAAAAAATTCATTGGTCAAAGTACTTTTTCTTTTTTTTATATATTATTGTATAACATGCCACATATTCCCTGCCTGAGGCTTCTCAAAGAGAATGAAGACAGACTAATACTAAACATTTGCCATGAAATAATTCGTCTTCTGAAACCTTAAAAGAAACACTTCTCCAAAATGCTACACATACTGAAGACTTTTTTCCTTTATTCCTTCCCTTTTGGCAAAATCAGACTCTCAGATAGTGTGTATCTACTTCAAATTCACAGAAAAAATTATTTGTATAATCCTGGATTTCCACTCCTTCCCTAGGAGTTTTACTTAGTTCCTCCACCCTTCTTTCATACAAAACTAGCTTATAACTTATTTGCTTCTTCATATTTATTGGAAAAGAAGAGTTTGAGAATAATTTGCTGTTGTGAATGATAATTTATACATCGGTTCTGGGATGGTTTTTAAGGTAAGTGTGCATTGCAAAAAGATACAGAAGTTTTGATTCAAAAACTTGAGGAAGAAGAAAATCCCAAAGGCATTGAGACTAAAAGCATGAAATTAAGAGCTAAGGTTTCAGTGAAAGTCATGCTTTGAGATGCTTTATAAATCTGGATAATAACAGATCGCAGTCATCTCCTTGCAGGAGAAAGTGGCTCAAAAGACAGAGCTGAAACTGTGCAATAGTTGCTTGCCACAGTGTTTCAGGGCTCTGTGTTAGGAGAATCTAATGGTGGAGTCAGATACCTGTTTTATGCTATCCTTTGTATGAGCAGAAAAAGTTCACATGGCCTAATTCCCCTAAACTCTGTAGCAGAGTCAGCAGGATGCATTGTTTTGTCATCCCTTACAAGTCTTTCTCTACAAGAATTTTATTATTTTCAGAAGCGTTTTGAACTGCTTTTGCATTGTTTCTACACTCTTTATGCTGATGGTCTCAAAAGTCCTCCTTCTTGCTTTCCTCTTGGCATGCTGGTACTCCTCTGCCTGTGCTCAGTATGTTTCTGCTGCTGTCTTTCACATTCCCATTCAACCAATCACTCTTATTTCACAGCACCAAAGGGTATTTGTTAAACTGTATTAGCTACTCCCTGCCCACTCCTGCTCAGTAGCTTCTTTTGTTTAGGCTATTCTTAACCAAAGGGGAACAAAATTGCCATCTCATTTAGCCTGGAAGTATGAAGTGGAAATATAACCCCACAAAACGAATGCACTGGCAGATTTGGCATAAATCCTAGATAAAAACAGATTGTCGCAGAAACAAATTATCTAGCTGCAGGGACAGAGTGGAAGGGTTGAATTTCAAATTGAACTGACTCAAAATATACTAAAATCTACTGGATTTTCAAACACCAGTGGAAATCTGTGGCTGTACCTCCACAGGAAGAAATGCATCGGTTTGTCTCAGATACAGACTTCACGTGTTTTATGACAAAATGTTGAACATAACCTAACATTTTGGTGAGAAAAAATGTGGCAAAAGATATGTCAACTGCTCCTATTGTATGAAAAGAGCATGAATTTTTTGTTAATTTAGTCATGGTAGTCAACTTCATGAAACACAGTACTTTTTTCCACCACACTCAAGGTTTCTGTGTGGAAGAAAATCAGACTGCTGATATGCAGTCTGTTGATCTGAATTTTCCCCATACTCTCCAAAGTAGTCCTACTTGCAGATAAGTAGTTCTTTGTCTCTATGAAGGTTGCAAAGAACTTTCACATCAGTATCAAAACAATGAATAACAGCTCTCACAGAATGGTGATTGTCAGAAAGACCACAAAGATGAAAATCAGGGCATTGATTTCACTGATTTGGCAATTTAGGACACATTGCCTTTTCTACATTAGTGTTCTGATTTGAAGAAACAGTGCAGTTTTGAAGGACAATTTCCTTCAAAACTATGTCCCATTTTATCAGTTTGATTGGCAAAGCATTTTTGTTGCACCAATGAGAAACCCTTCAGGAGAATGAAAGCTTGTATCTCTGCTCTAGATGTGTCTTCATATTAAACACACAATCTGGAATGACACAGTCCTCACTGGAACTCACCAGAGTAACAAGGGAGAAAAACAAATCTAGAGATGGAAAAGCCTGGAGACTGCCTAGCAACACACCTGCAGATCTGACCCTATCTGGAGAGCCTGTGCTTCCAGGTGGACACTGTTACACACATCTTCTGCACAGCTGTTTCACAGATTTGTCCTTCGAACCCTGTCAGGTACCTCTGACACCCAGCAAAGAGGACTTCACTATTGGGTCTTATACTGTGATTTTCTTCCCGCTCATGATTTGTGGTCTAATGTTCTGATTTTTGAAATTGCTTATTTTCTTAGCCTCAAGATGAACTAAAATCTCATGTAAAATTAAAACAAGATTGATTACAAGACTCATCAAGTTTAGGACATTCAGGCCAAGCTGAAAAACAAAATCAATGCCAGTTGCTGCCTTTCATAATATGTTTACTTCCTGACTCTGTGATGCTATTAAAATGCTTCATCTCCAAGTAATCTTATTGGCCTTTGCATTTATGTTATGGCTGAAAGGATTAGCTCTGAAAAGCACTTACATATTACCTGTGATATAAACAAGAAGATTAGTGGATGGTCCTTTGGACTGAAGCTATTATTTACTTTGTAATTTATGTACTGGATTCCAGAGGCAAAACATATCTCCTTGTATAGTTAAAATGCTTGTCACACATGCTGCAAAGAACCTACTCCTCCTGTCAGAAGGCTTTTTAGAACTCTTTCTGTGAGAAAAAACCTCTTTGCCCCTGAATTTTCTGCAACAGACTATTTGAACATCTGGTGCCAGTGTAGCTGGTCTGGCAGCACACTCCAGAAGGTGAAAGGAAATAAGTAGGTAAAAAGGTGGCATACTTTTCTCCCACACTATTTGTCTAGTTGACATATTCACAGTCTAAATTTTATTCATATGCTATGAATTTTGTCAGGGACCCTAACTTGCCATGAAGAATACAATCCAGGGATTCAGATCGTATCAGCTACTGTTTCACTAAAGGTCACAATTAATACTTGCTAAACTTGGGAGATAGCAAGCATATATGTGACACTTGGGCAATAAAACACATTATATATGTGATACATTGTACATAGTACTGTAAAAATATACCCACAGAATGAGCATATTTCTAATTGTTTTCATTATGTTTACCAGCAGAGGCATATTCTTCAACTTAGGCTACTACATGATGTACGAGTATTTGGTTCTTGTGACAGGGCCTGTTTTCTAAAAGAGGATATTTATTTTTCTGCAGTGCTAAGCATTCATCCTTTTGTCGCTTCCTTGGCTTAGATTGCTGAAGTTATTTTGAGATCAATTTTCATCTCCTATTTAAATCATATGGCTTCTGGTTCAAATCCAGCTTGGGTCAGTAATTCTGCCATATATATGAAGCAAGTTTTTGGCCTGAGCCAATTATTCCTGCTGAAGAGGTTGCCATGCTACAGGGAAATAATAGCAATTCCCTTGGCATTTATTGCACCAGCTTTACTAGAGACGTTACTGAAGAGGTGTATAGGATGATATCTTCAAGCCAGGACCAAAAATTGTGTTGCCTTTCTAAAAGCACTGTGGAAAAGAAATCAGTTGGCCAGTCACTGTAAAAGTGAACGAGTTAATCTACATCCTAATAACTCCCTTATTTGCCTACAGATGCAAATATTTTAAATCAAATTATGTAAGTAGCAATGGTGACTTGTTAGCCATAAAAAATCGTTAAGGAAAATTACAACTACAGTAAAATAAAAGGAAGTACTTAGAAACTTTTAACATTAGCTGTGATGCTCTTCCTTAAATGTTTGCTTCCTTGTTTAAAAAAAAAAAAAACAAACAAAAAAACAAACCCAAAGCAATCTTTGCTCTACATTGATGTTTTAGCTCCAACCAGGTACAGTGACAAGCAAGATATGACTAATTTCTGTCCTGCAGGTGATTAGTTAGTTAATGCTGACAAGCTTTGTGGTGATTTTATTTAATCTGGAAAGGTCTCTACTCTCAGAGAAAATTTTTAATCTTGATAGCACTTGCCTAGGCAGCAAAAATCTTTTTGTCAGATGCATGCATCAAATTAGATCTGGAGACTTTTCTTCTTTCCTAACATTTATTTCCAATACATATTTTAGCTTTCCAGCCAGGTGTGTAGGTTTGCCATTGTGACCCCTGGTAATGGAAAGTTGTTAACCTCTTCCCAAAGGTTATGACAATGTCAGGCTGTGAAAACAGCAGTGTGGGGCAGGGGGACAGCCAGCACTTGCTGCTCACCCCCCTCCTCCTTGGGAGCATGGATATCCTTGTGGCAATATGTTAAACCTCTGCTGAGCTGGGGCCAGCTCCACACCTGGGTCACTCACCAGTGCAATGTACTTGGGTTGCCACGCCAGCTTGACCCCCCCATGTGCCTGTGAACCATCCAAGGGGTAGCAACAAACAGCCTGGACATGAATGTCTTGGTTTGAACAACAGGTGAATGCTAAGGAAGGCAGGAGCCTCCCTTGGAATGGAGAATAAAAGCCCCCTCACTCCAAATTATTATAATTTTGAAATTAAGGGGCTTTCAAAGATATGGGGATAGGGATAACAGTTCTTTATTAGGAGAACTAAAATAAAAATGCAGTAATAAAAAAAAAAAAAACCCAAACCCACTGAAAGAGTCAGGATACAACCTGACATCCTGTGGGTCAGGGTGTTGGTATCAATCCAATCAAATGGTGGCTGCAGTCCTTCTGGAGTGGCAGATGTGGCTCCATTGAAGCAATGATCTTATAGAAAGGTGTAGTTTTCCTCTTACATCCAGTGGTGATAAATGGGCCTGGACTTCCTCTGAGAATCCAGTGGAAAAGGCTGCCTTGGTGTTCCAACTCCCAGATTTTTATCCAGGTAAGAATACTTGGCTCCTCCCCCTGGCTGGAGCATTTTCCAGTGGGTTGCTGTAATTCTATCAATGAGACTCAATGGCCCATTAGCAGAAGATCTCTCCCTGGAGGGAGGATGGGTGTGGAAGAGATAAGAAAACTGCCCCAGCAGATTTTTTAACAGCTGGCCCATTGACAGAGGGTTAGCCCACCCCCACCCCCTACCCTGCTTTCAACAGATGGTGATAAAATACACACTGCTGGTTACACCTTGAACTGCAACCCAAGAGAGTGAGCACGGTGTCCTGGCTGGCAGGAAGGGTTTCCTGCCCAGAAAGTTCTGCCAGGCTGTAACACTCAGCAGTGCAGCAAGGTCAGTCTGGTGGAGACAATGGGGGTGGCAAAGGACAGAGCCACTCACACTCCCAGCTGTCTCCACACTCCAGGCTGAACCAGCCCGAGGGCCACTTGAAGACGCCCACAGAGGCTGGATCTGCTGTGCTGCCAGGAAAGTAGAATCCCCACTCTGCTCACTAGCAAAGCAGCTGGGGGCATTCAATGCAGAGGGACAGAAGCAAATCTTACAGCACCGAAGGTTTCCAGCCAGCAGCCTGCCAGCAACTTGTACCCAAGAGAGGCTTTGATGCACTTCAGTGAAAATGGGGGAGCTAGGTGGAGCTGGTATTCTGCCCTTTTGCATCACACTCCAGGAGTTACCTGGATATTCACTAACTTGAAAAACCAACACGGGATCTAAATAAATAAATAAATAAATAAATAAATAAATAAATAAATAAGCCTTGTACCATTTATAAGTAATGAAAATGGAATGTGCCTGATAACATGAACTTATCAGTAAGCAATAGTGCTTCAAAAGGACACTGCCAGAGTCAGTAGACAACAAATTTGGACTTTCATTCTTGTCTCTTTGTAAGAGCATGTGGACCTCTTAATATCAACTTACATCTTTGGAACAACACTTTTGCATTGTTGCAAATAAAGCAGCCTTAGTTTTGCAAAGAAATAAAGAGCATTAGCATTGCAGCAGTCATGAGCTTTCTGTCAGAATAGGAATAAGACATAAATCAGCAAACAATATTAAAAAACATTCATATCCAGATTTTTACTAGAACATTGTAAAATGTTCAAATAAAATGTCTTCTCATGTTTTCAAAAAAGACATCAGGTTACTCACTGAGACTGTAATTTCGTATTTCAAGCCATGTATATGTGCCCATTCTGAATCTGATTGATGAAAGAAGGCGTGGGAGTTTTTGTCTTCATGAAAGAAAAACACAACATTTGCTGTTGTCTTCTGAATCTGCTTGTGCCCTGTGCAATAGAGCTGATATCCAGACACTTTCTAAAGACATCAGAATAGGCAGATGACATATAAAGACCAAAAATATAAATAAGGAGAAATTCAGGAATATGTGATTAATTATTTAACATCTGAAATAAATAACATAAATTTTATCCCTACTATCTTGTAGCCTGAACTTCACTGTAAAGTTGAAATTTGAGACAGAAATTTGGATAAATTACAATGTGATTTTTTTCTTTAAAAGGAATTATTAGATTAGTCTGGGGTGGGGAAGTGGTGTTTTATTTAGGAAAAAATATGAATCATTTTATAACTTTTTTTTCCAAAGGAAGTAAAAATAAACCAATTCTCCCTTCACACAACTTCTTTGTAAAAAAATATACAAGTATTGTGTATGCAAAGAATCTCTCTTTCAGTCATTCTGCTGAGAAGTAGAGGTTTTTAGTATGTATGCTTTGCTGGCTGAAGTGATAGGAGAGCTATTGTTCTGTTAAAAAAAAAAAAGAAATAAAAATTATTGCTATTCAATAAAGTTTTAAACAGGATCACTAATGACAAAGAATGTCAAATAGCCACTAAATTTCTGAAAATGAAAACCATCTGTCCATTACCCTTTCACTGAATCTAGCTCAATGTGCCATTTTAAAGTGTTCTATCAAGCTACATCAGTCACTTTTCATTACACTACTCCCACGGCATCCAGAGACATGGCAGGCACTTCCTGGAACTGGGTCTGCTCCAGCTAAGCCTTTCTACAGCTTTTTTTGTAAGACCAACTTTCCCTCAGTATCTTTAGTGCATGCTAAATTAGAGGCCTGATCCTGCAAATCTTATGAATATATTTCAATTTTAAGGGCTTTAATAAACTCCTGTTCTGTCAATTTCCAGGCAAACTACCACTGACTTCCAAGGAGGCTGCCTGACAACTGATTAGCCACAGAGTAAATCTTCAGGATTTAGTCCACTATTTTCAGCGTGACTAATAAAAACTATTTACCTGAATAAGGGAAAGAAATGCACAGCATCAGGTCATGATACTGCAGGTATTTGTCATCACACCTGCAACTTAGAGCTGGAGCTGTAACTCCAGTGACAAGAGTCTCTAATCATTCTCCTTGCAAGCATTGTTTGCATCCTAAAATCAGTCCTATTTACGAAATTATTAAAGAAGAGACATATTTTTCTGTCTTCTTTTCAGAAAAGAGGGGCTATTGTGCCAGAAAGCTGAAATGTTTTGCAAGGTAAAGAGGAAGCAAGCTCCAATGAAAAATGTCTTATTATGCAAGAAGTACTCTTGCTGCAATATTTGGCATCTATGTAATATTTTTGTGTTTTAAGCAGAGGTTGAGGCATATTCTTCTTGCTTGTGCACAGCAAGATTTCCTTGCTTCTGATAGACTTTGAATTAAATAAGTTAATTAAGGAGAACGAAACTTTTAACCTATGCAAGATGAAGACTGATTGTATTACTGCTATGTCATATATAACCCTCAGCTTTTCTGGGAAATTAAAAAAAAAAAATAAAAAATTGTTGATTTGGCAATGTTGTTTCTTTTGGCTAGGCAGTCACATGTTTTTGCTATGCTTTTTTTTGGAGAAGAAACCTTACCATGAATATAAAATATAAATAGTCTAAATGTAATTCACTTCTCCACAGCTTGTAATTTTATGTTAGATAGTGTTGAGACAAATTTATTTTAAGAGAATATATGAGTAACTACTATGAAATTGCATGCCAGACTGTTCTGTCAACTTTAACAATTTCTCTTGAAGTTCATTAAAGCTCAGGTTGCTGCATTTTTCACTGCCAGATTTGTCATCACTGAATAGCCATGATTAGTCCAGAACATGCTGGATTATTTTGGGTAGTGATATAATTTAGAAAATTTTGAGATTTTGTGTAAAATTTTTCTGCATTAATTATTTCAGGTGAGGAAGTACTTGAAAGGTCCAGTACAAGCTCCAGATAAGAAGACAGTATGGTCTTTCTACTGAAAAAAAAAATTTTAAAATATGTATATTTAAGTATGATATCTAATAATCTCTATTGACTGAAAACTGGCTTTTATATGTCAAGTTTACAAAGAGAACTGTAAGAATTTAAGGATGATTGAAATATGTTAGAAACACTTGGTACACCTTATAGTGTCAGTTATATGGAAAAAAGTTCTAACTTTTTACAGGAAAAACCTTCCTGTTCTAGAATTGGAGGCTGTGAAATGTCTTTTTCATGTTGCCTTTCTTTCTCTTTTCATTGTTTTGCTAATATGTTTCAAGTATTTCAATAAAAATCAGTTATTTCTATTATTGCTTCTTGCCAACTGCAAGGATCTACTAGTTCAAACACTTTGAATGCAATAAAGATAATGTTAGACAATGGAACCTGGGGATGGATATATAAGACATAGTTTCTTTTTCTTTTTTTAACCCTGTCCTTTTTGCATGCAGCTGTATTAATCCTTATTTTCAATATAAATCAAAGTATTTTCTAGTTATGACTTCAAAGACAGTTAATCAAGATAAAGACTGGAAAAGAAGTACTGTACATTTAGAAGACTCAGTCAGCTCAGTGCAGCAAATTAATGAGAATTATCTTCAGTCATAGACCAGCAGGCAGTAGTATTGAGAAACCAAAAAAAAAAAAAAAAAAAAAAACCAACCCTTGCAAACCCTTTATTTAGTGTCTTTTAAGTATCTGACCATTACAACCATTTTCTGAATACATCTTTATATTCATGAAGTACACAGAGGCCATATCTCTATAAATGAGTGTAGCTCAGTAGTTAGAAAGTAAGATCTACTTTCTGGTAGGCTCATCTATTTGACAGGAAACAACAGTCTTTTGGACAAAACAGAAAAAGACTGCAAAAAATGGCAATTTAGTCTGACCAAACATTTAAACCAGATCGGATGATTCAAAATGATCTTAGTCAAAGCTTCTGATTGAAATATAGAATATATTGCTCATAAAAAGGTCTATCTGCAGCCAATTTGAGAACAATCAGCCAAAATAGAGAAACAACAATAGCCACAAAAAGTTCAGGTTATCATTTATTATCCATGCTTATACAAACCACATATTAACTACAATTTGAACTCGCAAAATTTTATCTTCTAAATACAAATATCAAGACTCTATACAGGCTCATAACATTACCTTTGATTGTGTATCTGGATACTTCAGATTGCAGCTAGCTGGACTACTCATTCTGAACTGTCAACAGGTATGCCTCCTTTTACTGTTTATAGGTTAACATTGATCATGAATTTTATTATAATACCAGACAAAGCTATTTGTTGAAAGGAAAGGAACCTTAAAGATCATCTAGTTCCAAACCCCTTTCCATGGGCAGGAACACCTTTTACTAGACCAAATTGCTCAGGACCCCATCCAACCTGGCCTTGAATATTCCATGAAAGGGGACATTCACAATGTTTCTTGGAAGTCTGTTCCAGAGTCTCAACATTCTCATTGTAAAATATTTCTTACCTATATCCGACCTAAATCTAGCCTCTTTCAGTTCAAAATTCTTACCCCTCATCCTATCACTGTACTCACTTCCTGATAAAGACTCTCTCTTCTTGTTGCCCTGCCTCAGATAATGGAAAACTGCTTTAGGCCTCCCTTGGAGCTTTGTTTCCTCCAGGCTGAATGACTTCAACTCTCTCAGCCCATCTTCACAGGAGAGCTGCTCCAGGCCTCTGGTCATTTTTTGTGCCCTTTCTGTGGACTCACTCCAAGTCAATGTCTTTCTTACACTGGGGGGCCCAGAGATGGGCACAGCACTGCAGGTGGGGTCTCACAGAGTGGAGCAGGAGAATCCCCTTCCTCAACCCTCTGGCCATGCTTGTTTTGATGCAGCAGGATGCAGTTAGCTTTCTGGGTTATGACTGCATATTTCTGGGTCATAGTTTTTCATCTACCAATGCCCTCAAGACACCCCTCAGGGGTGCCTTCAATCCACTCATCACACATCTTGTATCCATGTTTGTGATTGTCTCAACCTGTAGATTCTCCTGTCCCTTTAACCCCCCCACAAGCTGCCAGCCCAGATTTAGGGGGAGTATTGGAAGAGGGAACTACAGAATAGGGTAGAGAGAGTTACAAAAGAGGCTACCTTATCCCAGGATGTATTCCAAGGCCTTTATTCCTTGAAGGGGATCCAGAGTGAGAGAGAGCGGTCACATGGGGGAGAGGGGTTTTTATCACCTTTGGGGTCGGGGTCAAGTTACCTATCCGATCCTATAGGTCAGGAGACCAGGGGGCAGGTAACCCAGGCCGGTTACAGTTTCTGGGGGAGGGGTTTTGGGGGAAAAACATTCCTAAAGGGAATACAACATCAACCCATGTGCAGGACCTTGCACTTGGCCCTGTTGAATTTCATGAGGCTTGTACAGGTCCACCTCAAAAGCCTGTCCATGTCCCTCTGGATGTCACCACTTCCCGTTAGCATGTTGACCACACCACAAAATTTGGAGTCATCAGCAAAATTCCTGAGGGTGCACTCAATGCCACTGTGGTTCAATAAAGATGTTGAATAGTGCTGGTCCCAATACAAACCCCTGAAGAATACCACTTGTCACTGGTCTCACTTGGACCTCAAGCCATTGATCATAACTCTTTGAGTGTGACCAGCCAATTACTTATTTATCAATATCTTTATTATTATGATTTTTTGTGGATTTGTAGTAATTACTTAACAAATTAGAGCCCTGTAATTATTTGAATGTAATTATTTGAACTGTATCTTATTGTGTAAATTAAGATATCAGAGTGTTTTTCTTCACCAAGCAGTTGCAGTACCCTTATATCTCACTGTGTGATTGTCACTGTGTGACATCATTAGTTATTTTAACAAAGATGTGAGAGGCTTAAATGCTGCAATTCCTGCCTCAGTGAGCAAATGAATGAGTCTCCATAGGGAATGTAGCTGTGGGGCTGGGAAAAACAACAGACCAGAGGAATACCAAAATAGTATACAACAGGATGGGTTATTTTTGTAGATAAATTAAAATGAATATGCCAAACATGGGATTGTTTCAGGATTTTACACACTGATTTACAAGAATAAAAGTTAGGGGACTTGGCTAGCATAGAGAAAACACTATGGTTTTGGGAGTGTGCAAGAAAGCATAAAAATAATTTTTAAACCAGTCAAAAAAAGAGACTGAATGAAAGCTATCAGCTTCAGTGTGGACTGTGCAAGGGCAACATGGTAAGACGCTGCCTGTCAAAAACAACACGCAATGTACAGCAATGAAAAGTACATAGACAAATTGCCTACTGACAATCACTACATCTCATAGTTAGAAATACCTGTAGAGAGAGTGTGAAGTGGCTACATTCCTAATTTAGGCACCCTTAATAATCCCATAATTACACAAGATGAACTCAGAACTTTGAGCCTTTCAATAATGCAGGCTAGCCTCAATTTCAGCCTGGAGGCAGAGAGGCAGAAGTGTGAAGATGATTGTGTGCTGATCTCAACACAGAATATCTCCTTCAGCTCTTCTTAGAGGCCGATCCCTCTCCCTAGGTATTGCACCATGCTACAGGCACTTCATGCTGCCTTTTGAGGTTGAAACACACTAGAGGTGTGGCCGGTACAGAGGGGCTACTACAGCATCACTATCCTTGTGTTACACCACCTCCTATTGCAATTCCTGACTGAGAGGGGTGATGTATCTGTGGTTCCTTGAAGGCCACTGGCATTTGACTTGCTCTTCTTCTCATCTCAGAATACCCACATCCTTACCTCATGCTACCAAGTGGCACCCAGTATCTAGGTGAGAACAGCCTGAGTGAGGCTTTGCATTGTCTAGTCAGAAATAGTCGTCACACATAAATTTGTCTCGACAAATGCACTCCTTCAGGTGAATTAAAATTGATTGCATGAATATTCATCGGTAAAGAAAAACATTAATCTACACATAACAAGATGGAAAGTACTTGTTTGCAAATAGATTTTCCTAAATATTAACCCAGTTCCTCCTTAGAAGATAGAATCAATAGGTTTGCTGGGTTTTTTTCTCTATTTGTCCGGTATTCCCTATGTGAATTTTCACTGGCTTGTCCCTCATCACCATGGTCATCATTGTGCTGTGCCATGCAACACTGGCAGTATGGCAAAGCATAAAATTGCTCTTACCTTCTTGTTTTATATAGAAAAACTTTTGTCAAATAACTTATTGAAGGATTTTGTGAATATTTGGAGCAAAACAAGGAATTAAACACAATTTTCTCACTTTCACTGCTGGTGACATCTCCTCAGCATTCTGCCTGGCACTTTATTCTGCCGAGAGAAATTTTTAAAAGTGCATTTTTAGTTTGCTGTCCTACCAAAGACCAAGTTTTCAAACACTTCAGACACAGTTATTGTCCCAGGCCATACAAAGAATAATTATGCAGATATTGTAGTGTGGATAGGAAATATTAAAGGTTGTATGAATTGCAAGGAAGGGAAGAGATGCTGAGATTTAAATGCATGAGGTTATATGGAAACAGCCAGAGGTAACTAAAGCAGAAGAAAAGAGGAGGTAACACTGTGCTGACAGTGGAGCCTTTTTATGGGAAACTAAAACTACAAGCAGGTATCACTGGAAATCAGGCTTCATCCCTTGCAGTGTACACAGAATTATTTGTTAGGAAGTGAGGTGTTTGCACATTCTTCTAAAGAACTGATTAACTGGAGGTGCTGATCCAGTGCTTTTGCATTGGTTCTATGAAGGAGAGTTAAGGGTACACATTCTAAACCCAAATAAATGTGTTGGCTTCTCTTTCTTTCTTTCTTTCTTTCTTTCTTTCTTTCTTTCTTTCTTTCT
>CM031857.1:92904633-92927976 GCA_018697195.1 Certhia americana | reverse complement strand
TTTCTTTTCTTTTCTTTTCTTTTCTTTTCTTTTCTTTTCTTTTCTTTCTTTCTTTTTCTTTCTTTGTTTCTCTCTCTCTCTTTCTCTCTCTTTCTCTCTTTCTTTTTTTTCTCCAAAGTCATTGTTGCTCAGAGAAGGAAGGCTTTGCCCTTAACCTGTAATTCACTGCATTTTTCATGTCTTTTCCAGACCACTGGATAATAGCAAGGCCTGCTAGCTCTCAGTAACTTGTTTCTGACACCTTACTAGCCTTTTCTGTGACTGATAAAAGATGGTTTATTTGAAAGGAAGGAGGTGTTCTCCAGCACTGACAACTTGTTAACAGTATTAAAGTGTATTAGGGCAAAATAGCAAGTAATAAATTTCTCAGTTGTTTTAAGAGCAGGTTTGAAGCCACATGCATGCAAGGTAACAGTGGTAACCTGTACTGTCAATAATGACACACTCAGAACTATGCAAAAGAACTATTTTAAAGTCACAACATAACAATGTGTGTAAAATATGTCATGTCATATTGCACTATTTTTAATGTATATTTTCATAAGTTTGCAAAAGCACAATTCACCGCTGTAAATAAATTACTTGCTGAATCTTTGGTTCTTTTATAATGAACTCATCAAATAACCCAAGAAGCTGTCTTGCCCTAAATGGAATGCTCCTTAGGATCTCTGACAAGTGACAGCAATTTACAGATTGACACCTGACAGCATTTGCATCAGAATCCTTTTTTCTTGTGAGCAGTTCCAGGAATAGTTTATAGGACAGAAAAATCTCACATAAATGGCATTGCTTAATCTAAAATAGTAAAAGAGCAAGACCTTGTTTTGTTTCTCCTCACTTACAAATTCTTCAAATTATAAAGAATCATTTAAATTGAGAAAAAACAAGGAATGGATCATTATTGTTTCAGGTTTCACAAAAATATTTTGAAATTTTCTAAACACAAAGTCTAATAAAATATAAAAAATTGCACCCCTTGGCTCTTACCTTCTTTGATCACTGATTTATTTTTAAAAGATGGACTCAATATTAAATAGATTGTTTATACAAGCTAATATGAATTCAACTACATGTCCTCTGATGAAAACATGCTTTTTACTCTATGATGTTGATCAGAGTGCTTATCAATAAATGGATAGACTTATTCATGAAAAGTGCATTCTGGCATTTGTTTTGTTTAAAATAATTAAAGCAAGACTTGTCCTTTAATTTGAGGCTGTTGAGGGGGTTGTTTGTGTGGGGTTTAGACCTCATTTAAAAACCTGGTACCCTTTTTCTTATACTAAATGGAATTGTTTCATGGAAAATATGAAACATGCCTGTCACATGATGACAGTGTGTTGTATTATGTTCCTAATGAGGGAGTTAAATTAAATAACATTAAATAACTTCCTGATGAATTTTTGGTGGTGGTGGCGGTTGGACAGGTATTTGTTACTGTTTCTCATTTTCTCAAACTGGAAAACAAATAAACAAACCCTGAACCCTGAACAAATACTAACCCCATGTGAGAAACCCTGCATAATGTAAGGGAAGGAAAAGACAAACAGTACTTTTAAAGATAATTACGAGCAGTCACCTAGACATTTCTTCCCCACTTGACTGAAATAGTCTGTTTAGAATGTATTATGGAAAATGCCTGACCTGTGAACTAAACCAAACATGCTGTAAATGTAGTGGAATCTTTATTAATGTAAATTAGAGAGCCCGGATATTGTGTTGCATGGGGGTCAGTTGGAAACACTGTAATCTAATTACTCTTCGGTTTCATTTATGTGCACAGACATTTGCTCCTGTAACAGGGAAGACTGTTTCTTTTGGCAGCAGCGACGATGTGGAAGCCTCCAGTATTTGGAGGCTGATAATAGGACTAATGTGCTGGCGCCCTGACAGAGGGCACAGGAGGGCATGCTATTAGATAAGTGTTTCTGCTACATTACCCAGACAGCATTGCCCTTCACAGAATGTTCCAGCCATTGTACAGTTTGATATCACACAACTATAGAATGCTAATGCCAATGCATTTATGTATTTTGGCTTTCTTTTTGGCAATAGTATGTACTTAAGCAAAATTTAGTACCATCTTATATATTCCTACAGCTGGATAATTAAAGGGAATTTCAGTTTCTTTTACACAGAACTAATGATATGAGGATCAGTGGCTATTTAAAGTGTTATTCACTGTGCTCAAAGAGTTCTGACAATTAGGTCTGTTTTCAGGCACAAAATGTATTTAGTAACAAAAGAATGACAGTTTGGTGCAATTTAGTCAAATTTATTTCTCCCGGGTTAATGTGTGTGTCACATAGGCTTCCTTATATTTTCCCTCTTTTAAGTAGAATTTGCAGGTGCAGAGCTTTAGCTTGAATGTGTGACAAACATTATGTATAGAGCTACAGGAAATTCAGAATCAAGACAGCATTTTCACAAAATGACACAGGCCGGTAGTGAAAGAACAATGAGACACTTCCTTCTGTCCCAAGGGAGTATGATGTTCTCGCCAGTCAATTTAAGGAAGTCACTGTGTAATACACGATATCTTAAAATGAGATAAATCTGCATAGAAGGAGAAAGTATTAACTTGATTGATAGACCGTCTTTTTGACTTGTCCTCATGGGTGCTCAGCTAGAAAGTTATTTTCAGCTCTTATCAATTGGTGAATATCAGCATAGAGTTGTCCATAGGACACAGCTGGGAACAACAGGTATCTTATCATGCTCTGAGCAAAACATGGTCATCAGCAACTAATTCAATACTGATAGATGACTTGGCCATGAAAGTTTAAAAGAAAGCCTAGGTAGGATTTTTGTCTCAAGCTGAGTGGAAATGCAAAGAACAGGGCTAGAGCTACCATCTCACACTTAGAACAGCTTTAAGATTGATTTAAAAACATTCAATTACCATAGGTTTAGTAGCACATGGCATTTCTGCATGTGAATTGTTGCATTCTGAAGGAGGAACAGGGGCCATATGTGTTTTGAGTCTGCTTTTCCCCACACAACAGCAAGGGCGAGATGTGTCGGCATCGTATTGCTTGCGAACATGTGGCATCCACGGCTGCTCTCAGCATCAACGAGGATGCCTGGCAGCTCCCCTCCAGCCTCACTCCTGAGCCTTGCAAGCTTCCTGGATAGCCTCTCTGCAGCCTTAGAAGGTTCCCTGGCTTCAAATGAGCTAAGTAAGCTCTGTATGACAACCCATCACACAAAGCAGCTGCTCCTTCCCGCTCCCCTCAAAAGCTGGATCCCGACCCCAAATTTCAGCAGCATTCCAACCAGGTGGTGTTTACATGGAGGGAGGACTGGGAGCACAGGGGCCAGGGTCCTGTCTGGCCCTACTCTGCTCCTTCACCACTATGGGTAGTGAGAGGTTTGGTATGGGTTTTGCACAAAATTTTTTGCCTGATTGCAAAATGAGTTATTACACTCAGCTTCTCAGTGGCTAGGTATCTATTTAGAAAGCAAGTAGATAGCATATTCCCCCTTCCCACCCCTAAACTAGATCTGCAGCATATGGAGGTTCAAGTGACAAAGCGTTCCCCGCAGCAGGATTTGTATATCCTGGATTTGGATCTGTGTATTCACAGCTATATTTTGCATGAGATTTGGTTGCAAAGAATCTTAAAGTAGCCCTTTCTCATGCAGAATTATTAGAATGTTATGGTGCGTTACAGCTGGTGTCCTCAGATGTTCAGTGTTAGGGAGAAGCATCTAAAATGATTGCACTTCTTCCTTCTTCTTCATTAGGCTATGTAACTTTTGATACATGGTTTATCTGAAACAGTAAAGATAACTTATCAAATAATCTATACCTAACCAAAAAGTGTTTAATTATGATACCTAAAGGCTATTAGTGCTATGAAGCTTAATTGGCACTGATAAATGGAATAAAATCATGTGATTTGCTTTAAGAATCAACAGTTAAGTATTTTATAATCATATATTTTTGACAGGAAGCCATGTTTATGGAATCCATTAGAGAGGGGAAATCAGTGAATGATTTCCTCATTCTGATTAGTAAAATTACTAGGAAAGCACAGAAGAAATGGAAACAACAACAGCAGCTAGAAGACTCTAATGAAATACTGTTTCTAAATATTGCTATACCAGTGATCAATTCATATCATGCTTAATAGCAGTCAGCATTAAAAATGCAAATAATCAATTCATGTATTTATCCATTTACAAACCTATGTTTCTGAGAACATTAAAAAATGAAAGATAATTAATCTGAGACCAGAGAGCATAAGATTTTTAAAGTTTTGTCTTGTGATTTTCAAAAGAAACTGCACTTCCCTGCATCTTCAGCCTGACGAGTGAAAGGAGCTGTGCAGAGTGACAAGGGCTTCTTTAGTCCTAGCAGCCACAGGAGGGGCTCCTGTTTCCTTCCAACACCTCTCCCACTCCTGTTCTTCCCTGCTCCACTCCCCCAGTAAATCTGCTAGCAAGTATAACCCTCTGAGCAGATGGGTAGTAAATACAGAGCTGGAGATTATGTCTGACAATTAAAAGAAAAGTGTCTGACTTGTTATTACGAGTTACATTAGATAAAGACCTCATACCAGGCTTCTATCTTAAATGCACACATTTTCTAAGGATATGCATTTTTTCCTGACTAACCTTTCAAGAAAATGCAGTATCGAGATACCTACATTTCAGAGTGCCAAACCTGACACGGTATAAGGGTCTGTTTTACAGAGAGAGCCAAGAGCTCTGTCTCTCAAGGCAGGCCCCTTGCTGTAGCCCCCGGGGTGAGTATCGACTCCCCAGTTCCCAACCTGCATTCCAGCCCCCAGCTCACACTTTATCTGCTCCAGCAACTGGGTGTACACAAGTGTTAGGCAGTACACCTGCAAAACCAATTGGTCCCTATAAATTTTACAAGTGTGAATTCTAACACTTGCCTGCCCCATTGTTGCTGTTCCACTGCCTGCAGCATTTGCTCTTGCAAATCACAGGGAGGTTCAAGTGTAAAAGTTTGCCCTAGCACATTTATGTGCCAAAAAATTCTACCTTTATGCCATTATTAGAGCTCCACACCTTACCCCATTCTGCATGATGCTCATGCTGGATGGGTTTAAAGGAAGGGAGGCCTGCAAAATTTTTCCCATATCTCCACTGATCAAGATTTTGGTTTTGCTTTGTGGTTACTGAAAACATGAAGTCTGTTAACCTTAGCAGAAATCAATAAGATTTATACCCAAAACCAATGAAATGTGATGCACTTATCTCACAAGAACTCTTGGCAGTATTTCACAAGGAGGTATATCACCACATTTTAGGTTTCTGAGTTGTTTTGTCTTGTTTTCTTTACTGACTTGATACCGTTCTAATGCTATTTACAGATGACAACATTAGATAAATTTAAAGACTATATGACTTGAAAGTTACATGATTTAGTTTTCCTGAACTGCCATAAACAGAATTGAGCACAGGAATAAGCCTTTTATGAAAGCAGAATCCATACCTGCTAGTCATCTGAAACTAGGAGCAGTTTGTTCCCAGATTTATTTTTTTTAATTGGATACAGTTTGAGCAGATGCCTGGAAAGAGCTATTACAGACTAACTACTGAGAAGGACACTGTGAGTCATTTGGGTGCTGCTACAAACAGAAATTTAAAGGGCTGAAGTCACACTTTTAATAGACAAAATAGCTGTAAAAGACATAAATTAAGTTCTTTGCATTTCTTTCTTTTTTCTTTAATAAACCCTAGAAAATAAACTATCATAAACTTCAGCAGTACTCAACTCCCTTTTCAGCCAAATGCCTTGCCACTAAAACCATCTGGGAAAGTTCAGCAGTAGATAGTTTCCTCTGTTATAAGTGTCTCTGCAGGTCCTTTTCTGGCTTGTCATTAGTATGTCATCATTCAGTCTACAATGGTAGTATCTAATCCCCCATTGCTTTGTCCCAGTCTCTGTAAGTTCCTTTGCCTTCTTCAGTCTTCTTACACTTAACTCTGTCTCTCATTGAACATCAGTAACTACTCCTTGAGATGTTCACCATAGCCCTGCTGTCACCCCTTTTGTCCTCTTCAACTCCTTTCTAAACTCTCTTGTGCCTGTTCATAATCTGATATCCTGATTTGCTGTTTACAGTTACTGCCTCAGTTTTCTGCCCTTCACCTTCTAACAGAGTTCAGATCACCTTCTCCTCTACCTGGACCAGTGCCCTCAATGACAGCTAGGTATCTCAAGAAGTCTCCACCTGAAGGAATCATCTGAAATGTTGTTCCCCTTCTATCTTTTCTTGGTAATCCATAGGGCTTATACTATGAACTATCTAAATTTAATCAGTTGGCTATTGCTCCTTTCCTAATTATAAAGATGTTTAATTCATACTCCACCTTCATAGTAAGACATCCCCAACATGGTTAAGTTATTTGTAAAGCTGATTAGATTTGGGAAAAAATATTTTTTTAGAACTGAAAACCCACATGGATAAACACTCTAACATGCTACCTATATAGTTTGCTTGCCATACATCACAGTAAATCAGAAATGTTCTGCTGCCCATCATAGATACTATAGCCTTGAGTTGTGAACAACAAGGGGCATTCACCTTATCTTATGGCAGAGGTGTGCTGTTTGTAATCTATTCCTGGTCTCTTCTCAAAACTCCCTCCTCTGCCCATAATACAGGTTTCAAATCTTTGTACAAAAAAGAAAAAAAGTTTTGAAGATTTTTCTCCTAATGGCTTTTGCACATTTGGATTTCATATTTGGCCCAACCTTATCACATCAAAATTAGGGCACATACAGGCACCATCTCAGCTGAGAGGCAGAAACCAATAGCTTCTAAAACTATCTCCTACCTGCTCCTGAGTCTGCAACCACTATTACTCTATTTCATTTTGAAGTCTAAAAGCTCTAAAGAGCCAATTATTTAAGCTAATCTGTTTGCCTTTCCACTGAATCAGAAGGGACAGAAGGACAGACTCACACATAGATTTAGAGAGTGCTCTTTTTCTCTATATGGGTGGACAGCTGCCATCAGGAGCTTGCTACCATTCCCAGCCAGCATTCACCCACAGGGTTTTGGTTCCTTTGACACACAGGAGCAAGCTAGAGAAAACTGGTGTGCAGGTCTAGTGTTGGTGTGGAATTAGGAGCTAGGATATAGCCAGAGCACATACACTGGCTCAGAAACATGGAAATGCTCTCAGATCTTGTAATGCAGGAATGCAGGTGTAACTGTAGCCTTGAAAACATCTCAGCTGAGGTGCAGGAAATCTTGGCAATACCAGGATTTCAGATGATATTTTCCATCTCTCGCTCTGATTTTCTTCCACTTGTTCAAGGGGTACCAGCTAGGGTACACCACAGAGAGGATTTCCCCTTGGTTGGCTGGCTTCCTTCTGATTGCCATCCTCACAAATGAAGAATTGAGACAATAAATATTCAGAAAGGCAGGACACACACTGTAGGCTGTTCTGGGTACAACTGGCTACCTAAACACCCAGGGAATAACAGGGTTGCCTGATGACCATCAACTTTTGCAGCATTTAAAGTGGGTCAGAATAGCACTGGAATATCTTCTTTACTGACTGAAACAGTTTGAAACCAAACATATGATTATGAGAGGGTAGTTAGGGCTTGTGTGACTTTCACAGCTGAACCCTGGCAAAGTGAACCAGACAGCAGGTTAAATAAAAAGAGGAGACTAGAGAAATTAAAACATAATCTTCTTCTGGGAAACAATAAGCTTACGTTATTACATTCTGTGTGAGTGACCTTGCAGAACATTTCTACATTGCAGAGAGAAAGATTTTATGTCATGGAAACATCCAAAAGAAGGAAAAACGGAAAAGGAACTAAGTTTTGCCTGGGGTAAACGGTGACTAATGAAGCTGTGTCATTTCACACTATGATTTTGGTCACTGTTTCTCAAAAATTTAAAAAAAAACAAAAAAACAAAAACAAAACAAACAAACAAACAAACAAACAAACAAAACCAAAACCAAAAAAAGGCACCAGAAGGATCCGAAACCCCTCCTCAGCAGGAGGCAATACATCAATGCAAAGCCGTTCTACAGTCTTCTGCGCTTTATTCTGTAGGGAGCAACCTTTGCTGTCCAGGGCACGGATTGCATGACCTAAAATGCCTTTTCCTTCTATTTCGGTGATGCACAGTTATTTTAGCAACTTCGTTCCTTTTCTCCTGCTGGGTAATAGTATTAGCGGTGGATCTGCCAGGGGATACCAGGGCTCTCAGAGAGTTGTAAAAATAGACCGGTGCATCCAAAGGAGGCGGGCGAGCCCCCCGAGCTCGGAGCAAGCGGGGAGAAGAGTTTGGGGAGGGCTGTGAGGGCACTTTGGGGAGGGCGGGGAGGGCAGTTTGGAGAGGGTGGGGAGGGCTGTGAGGAGAGTTTGGAGAGGGCTGTGAGGGCAGTTTGGGGAGGGCTGCGAGGGGCCGGCAGGGCGATGGGGCAGCGGCAGGAGGCTGCGGATTGCAGCGGCCGGTCCGGGCGATGGGGCTGCCCTGAGTCCGCCAGTGCCGCTGTTCACTGCCGGGTGTGTGGGGGGGCGCTGCCGCCCGGCGCCAAGCACTCGCTGCTTTGCCTCTCCATTCAGTATTCCCTCTGTTTGTTTGTTCGGCAGCATTTATGGATATCCCCCTGGGTATCTGAGGAATTGCATTAAGGACTCGTCTATCTTATCACGGGAGACAAGCTTTGTGCTCCCGAGGCGCTCCCCGCCGGGTGCCCGCAGCCGGCCGGGGCCGCGGGGAGAGGCGCTCCTGGAGGGCAGCGCTGGAGCTGTGCGCTTTAACTCCTTCCTTGCGGAAGAGTTCTGGGCCAAAGAGGAAACAGCAGCCGTTCTATCGCACCTCGCCCGTTCAATTACTGCAGAAGGAGCCCTGGAAACCAGGCATGACTGCTTTAAAGGCAGGTGAATAGGGGTGATTGCCAAAGGCGTAACCTTAAAAAGTAGTAAAGGAGTGCTTCAGCTGTGGATGGACGAGAAAAGCCCTTGCTTCAGATCCTGCCACTACTCCCAAGTCTCTCTCCAGCTTTGAAAAGAGACAGTCTTTCATGCTCTGATTGATTGCTGGTACAAAGCCAAAGGGAGTGAAAACTGCAAACCTCCCTCAGCCTAGTGCCACGCCTCAGACCAGAATAAAATCAAGGCTGGACCTTTTCCTGTGGTAAATCTGCTTATCTCCCTTCAAGCACCTGACTTACACTTAACAGAAATATATATATATGGGGTAGCGTGCAGACTGCACCATTTCATCCTTATAGCTGCTATTATCAGGATATGCAAGATTATGTGAGCAGTTTACGTACACACGCGAACACAGCAATGCAATTTCAAGCTAGAATGTGTAATGCAAACAGATGAGCCATCAGCAGAACTGGCAGAAGGCAAATATCTGTTTTAGCTGTTGGCTCTTTTCTGAAGTACCAATAGCACAGCAGTCACTCAGCTGAAGCAATGGAAATAAGTGCGTGATCCACCTCGGTGCATTTCTCATGTGTCACAGATTCTTCTCTATCTGAAATCAGAGGGGCTAAAGTATCCTAGGAATCCTTCTGAAGGGGCTGCCCTTGCATAACAAAAATATCTCTGTTTGGACTATGAAACAAGCTCCCTGATTCTAGCTGTGAATTTCCTTTGAACATACTCAGCCTGAGGATGGCTGAATTCTCTGCTAAAGCCTGCAGTGATTTTAAAGGTATAAGAGAAAAAGACCCTTCAAAAATATTCTAATTTGCCAGTTGTTTTAAAAAAAATAAATGGAGCTGAAGTATCAGGAGAGAGATGCTTCTTTTTAAATCAAAGTTCATTGCTTAGGATACGATTTTCACAGAGCTAAAATTCCTTGCTTGTTTACAAACACGTTTGTAACATGCAAATGTATGGAAACATAAAAAGTCCCTATAGATTTACAAATGTACTGTATTTGACAACACAAATGACAAGGAACAGGAAGCCTAATGCAGAAATCACCGCTGTCATGCAATGATAATGTGACCAAGACCCCCACAGCTCTAATACTAGTGCAGGGAGAGCACTTATCTCTGTGAAGAACCTCTCCAATGCCCAAGTCCTGTTTGGAACAAGAGCCCTGGAGATGTTTATCTTTGTTCCAAAACTGTATTTTTAGACAGCATAAAACATGGCATAATAAGGGAAACTTACTCCCGTTTCAGCTGTGCTGTTGGATGTGCCAGTTCCCTAGCTGAGTGAAAAAATACCCCTTACTATTGGAAGAGAATGGGAAGACTGCTGATTTGCAGCCTTTTCCCTCTGCAATCTTAAGCAAACAGAGTTTAATTAGATCAATAATGATCAAAGTTACTTTGGGCAGAGAGGACTTTCTGTTCCTTTAATGGTGATGAATCCACTGCCTCAGAAAAGAAAACCAGAAACAAAGCAGAAAAGAGAAAGTCAGGGGATTTTTGACAGTCCTAATAATTTAAAATAGTTTTGGTTTTTGCCTTAGTTCAAAAGTCTGTGTACTGTCACAATAGCTCTTTGATATTGGATACTGATATTGATCTGGGTGCATCTGTCTCACTCAGCAGCTGATAATGACAGCACACGTGATTTCCTGTTATTGAAGCCCCACAGACATTTCTGGATCCAGAGCTTGGCAGCTCCAGGGATTTCTTCCCATCAGCAGCCCAGTGGCCAATGCTCTCATTGCCTTTCAGCCGATGTAAGGAGGATACACTGCAGCCTCTCTGAGTTGTAAACAACTTGTTTACCTCCTCCTCAGTGTAATCTGTCCCTGCTTCTGCCGGCTCCTGTGGCATCAACAGAGCATTAAAACACCCAGAGCTCATAGGCTGATGTGCAGAAAACAACCCAAGGAGCCTTTCCAGGCTCTTGCTTTATAGGACACAGGAGGTTATTTATACCTGTTGTTTTCAGTCAGCCAAAGCAGCACTGTTCTTGCATGTGGTTAACTTTGAGGAAAACTAGGTTTTGACGTTCTTGCAGTGGGAATGAAAATGTAAACAGTGTGGAACTGATGCTGCTCTTCCTGCAAATTTTCATTTCAGTCAGACAAAAAGAGACACCTATCTTTTTCATATGCTGCTTACATTTGAATAGAAAAAGTGAAAGATATGTGTGATTTATAAATCCCCAAATTCTGTGGGAGCACCAATCAATAGTGCAGCAGAAGGCTGGGTTGAAGGACAGAACCCCTAAGGATTTTAACCAGCATGTGGAAAGAGGGGAATCAGAAAATATTTGGCAAATCTGTAGTCTGTCCTCTCCGCACTCCTGACCGGGACTTTGGAGCAACTGCGCAAGACACTGACCCAGAAACAACTTCCCTGGGGTTTAGTGCATCGGGTAGTGAATAGGAGTGGCAGGGCTCCTGGTAGGAATGCGCTCACTTTGTACTGGAGGTGCAGAGCAGCTCTTAAGCACTCTCAGAGAGCGTGATCCTGCTCGTGTTGAAATCGATGACAAACCACTGAGTAGATTTGGGGATTTTAAGTAGCAGATATTCATGCAGCCCAGTTTTGAGGCTGTCTGTAGTTCACATCACTCTGAGCTCTTTTATCTGAGACCCCAGCATACCAATGCAAGAGGACACTTTTTCTGTCAGCCTCCAATCTGAGGAGAACACACCAGCAATAACAGGCAACTATTTTTTGCTCATGCTTTTCACTAGTGATGTTTAAATATATTTGAAAACTAGGAAGTATCAACTGTTAATATAAAAATATCTTTCCTTGTGCTTACACTACCTGCTTGTTCAGTTTGGTGATGAACTTGAAATGTAAGAGAATAAAACATTTACTTTTCGGGCTTGTGTTTGAAACTTCTGCCACTCTCAGTCACAGTAGTGTTGAGACTTTTTGTAATTCAAATTGAACTGGACCTGTTGTAAGACCAAGACAATGTATTTGGCAGAATAACCTGACCAAGATGTTAACCCAGGCAACCTCATTTTGGTATTGCCTTATCTCAGGCTGGTGCTTCTGGGTGAGGGTGGATGTTGAAGGGGAAGAAGAGGCTTCTAGTCTGCCTGAACAGAACTGCCTAAATTCTTCAATCTGTCAAAAGGAGATGCAGAAACCAACAGCGAGAATTCCAGTGCCTCTCTCTTTGGCATGTCCCTGGTATGCAGGCAACTTACGGGGCTCAGGAGTGTAGTCCAGCCAGATTTGGCTCTTCTGTTGATGAAGAACTTGTACTGGATGAATATTATTTTTATCTCTTCTCTTGAAGCCTAGCCACTCTTTTGGCAGGTACGTAACTGAAAAAGAAAACCACAAACGGCCTTTTTCTTGGGGGTGAGGAACAAACTGTGAATAAGAATAGATGCAAATCCTTGCCTCCTCTTGTTTTTCATCCAGTATTCAAGTAATAAGTGCAAAAGGTGGTACCTACTGTAAATTCCAGTCACGTGGAGGGCTCCTCAGGATAAAATGGATAATAAATCTGACCACCATTCTGCTCATTATGACTGGCACTGACAAGACAATCTGTGAGGTTTAAGGCCAGGTTGGATTAGGCTTTGAGCAACCAGGTCTAGTGGGAGGTGTCCCTGGCTATGGCAGTGGGGTTGAAACTACGTGGTCTTTGAGGAATCTTCCAAACCTTTAACATCCTATGGTTATATGGATTTATGACTAAAAATGAAATGAGTTTACCTACTTTAAAAGAGATAAGCGTGGCTGGAAAACTGTTTTCACGTTACCTTTTCCTCATTTTCAGTATGATCATACACTCATGAAAATATCACAGAAAGCAGTGTCAGGTTAAAGGCAGAAGAGTACAGACAGTAATAATATTTTCAGAAAGCTCAGAGTCATATGATTCCTAAATGTATTCTGCAGCTAATTTCTAGACAGTAAATCAGTATTTAGTCAGACTGTGAATTGCGCAAAGAATATTTCACCCTTTGTTGTAAATAGTGACATACTCCATGCTAAATATTCTTCTTTAAAAGAAAGAAAACACATCCAGCTCTAAAGTTTTGTTTTTCGTTGTGGTTTGGAGTGATATGGTTGGAAGAGGTACGTAATAAATTAATGACTGGAAATTGCAGAATAGGTCAAGGTCACTTTGTGCATAAATTGGAGGTCTAGAAGTTGTACATTTTGTGCTATCTGGCTTGTACTACTTTATTGATTTTCACTCTGAGGAAAAAGGAGAGAGAAGGTCTTTAATAGATTTTTATATCCTCAGTCTATTCTAAATCCGCCTGTGTTCTGATCTTCCTGATGTTCCCACACTTTTACAGCGATAGCAGAGTCCTGCTAAACTGCAGTGCTGTTATAACACAATGACTCAAAAAACAATGGTGATTTTAATGTCTTAAAAAACTTTTGCCAGAAAATTCAGAGACCTGTAGCCCACACAGCCAAGAAAGGATTGAAAGGAAAATCTCCTTTACCTTTCATATGATTAAAGAGCAAAAGTCCAATATGACCTGTTTTCACCACCTTTAGTATCCTTATAAAGCAAATTGCAGTGCAGTGTAGAAGTCTGATTTCCACACCCTCATGTAAAACTTAGCAATAATGCTGCATCATGAACTGTTTTCAATAGAATTGAGAAATAATTCACAATGAGGTAAAGGTAGAAATGGTGAGTCTGTTACAATTTCCAACAGGACAGAAAACACCCCTGTCTCTCACCATTGCTGGATAGGAGTAAACCTTTGTACCTCTCCAGCAGTCTTTGACTCTTGGAGGGGACAATTAGAATCAGAGAACTCATGCAAAATGAATTGCAGCAATTAAGGGTTACATGGGAATGAGAAGATACCATCTAATGAAATTCACTAGAGAGGTTCCTGAAGGATCTAACCAATAAAGAATGAATTGCTCTCTATGTAAACAATATATCTATGAGAAAGTATTTATGGTGTTAAATGGCTAGCAGGGAAGGTGTTAGTATGATTACTTGTCAGAAATCACAGTGGCAAACTCTAGACTATGCCAAGGGTTGAATAACTTTTTTACTTCGCTCATGCAAACAAGCAAATCGCTTTATTGGTCTATGGGAAACAAATGACAGCACTTGAATGGAAAACTACTTGTTAATATACTGGAATAATAAAATTCTTTTAATATATTTTAATGAGATGGAAGTATAATACTTAGGTAGTCTATTCTGACCCTAGGCATCTTTTAAGCACTAGGTTTTTATTTCTGCCTGTTTACTATAAAATAAACCTAACTTCTTTGACTGTTCTTAAATACTTTTGTTCAAGCTCATTGAAGAGTAGAATTAAATTCTTCTTAAACTGAAGGTAAGGCAAGCATGTGAGACTGTTTTCTACTCTATTAACAGTGCACCAAAACCATTGTAGTGCTGAGGCCAAAAAGCACATGCTCCAGCACTGGAGTTCTGGAAACAGCTGAGTGTGGGAGACTGCACCAGCTCCTCAGCCATGCCATTGTCACAACACAAGATGAAGGCTGAAGGAAGGGACTGGGGTTGAGCTGGGTCACACAGTATTCGAGCATAGTGAGAGCTGCCACCAGTGCCACTGCTGTCAGTGTTCTTCCTGGGAATGGGAAACAAGGGTTACCTGGCATGGCAACCCCACTGCTACTTGCTATACATGATATGAAGAAAGGAACAAAAATCTGTGCATGGCCCAACAATCAAAGTTTGTCTGTCCCAAACTCTCTGTGAAGAAAGTTCATGCAAGAGACTAGGTTGCAGTCCTTTCTGCAGTGTGCACTGTGGTGTGATACATGGCTTTGAGTGAAAGCCAATATTTCTATCTCCCTTCAGGCACATAAATTCCTTTTATGCTTCCAATGAATTTTTGTTTATGAATGGAGAAACTGGTCAGTGAAGGACATCCATACAGTATCATCCACAGACATCTGCATAGTTTCCAAAAGCTATGCAGATATATTGGCAGAGTACCAGTGTTTTAGCTATGCAAACTGTCCCTCAGTCCCACTGGTGATGTTTGAAGGAACTCCATCTAACAGAAACACTGGAGGTTTATAGGTTTTATCTGTTTTCCTCAGATAAAATAGAAACAAGATTTTTCAGTTCCTGGAGACAAATACAAACACAGAACTAATAACTAAACATCTTTGGCTAATGGCTCCCTATCCTACACAATACTATTCTTTCAATGTCTTTTCTAGAGATGAAAAAACTGCCCGCCCTCTTCTGCAGACAAATTGCCTCCAAAAAAATAACTCCAAAGCTATTTGTTCTTGCTCTAAACCTTGTCCTGCAGACTGCTTATGCATTTTGCATTTTCAGCCCACTGCTAAAATGTACATATTATGTCATGCTCTATAAAGTGAATATCATGAGATCTAATCATGTTTCTTCCCCTCACTCGGTCCCTTTCTCAGGAACACTCTTTCAGTAGGAGTGGTGGAGCACTTGTGGACCCCAGCCTCATTCACTGCTTTGTGGTCAGGACATGTCCATAAGGAAATGAAGTCACAAAATTCCTTTATTCCAGTCCAAATCCTCTGGCCATAAAGCTATAAGAGACAGGCACAACCAACTAACCTTTCTTTCAAAAATGAGATCAGCTGCTGTTCTTTCTGCCAAAGACATTTCACATAGCAGTGGCCCTATGATCTGGGCATCTCTGGTGATATGGGTAATGGGCTGTGAACTTCAGCCAGGCTTGGGCTGGTTCTGGGCAAAAGATACCCCATTCAGGTGAGCTAATACTTTGGGAAAGTCATAGCAACCAAATTGCAGACACAACAGCTGGCAAAAGGAACAAGTGTTAAGGTAGCAGCCTGCAGAAGTCTCTTAGCCCCAAGAGAGTAAACTCTAACTTATCAAAAACTTACATCTATCACTGATAAATGCATCTGCCCTGACAAATGATAACCTCTCCAAAACAAGGGCTGCAAAGAGACACGCACTCCCACTAGTGCAAGCATGCCCTTTTGTAGAGCAGATTGCTGCATTGTCCCTGCCTGGTGTTAGCCCTGAGTTGTCTCCTGTGTGCTCTTGTTATAATGCTCAGTGGTGGGAGTCTGAGGAAAACATGAACACAGCCTAGAGTTTATTTATGAGAGAACTAAGGTAGATCTCTCCAAAAGAGAGAGCGCACTGGGAGTGGCATTTATACAGTGTGATGACCAGGCACCAGGGGATGAACTGAGCAGCTAAATTATCTGACAACATAGATACAATCTCAATTTAGTATATTTTTTTTATTTGTTATGGCAGGTCCATGAGCATTAGATGTCCTCAATGCTTACATATACAGGTGAAATTTCAAAAGAAAGCAAAATAGTCTTTCTGGACTAAGTTTTTTTGAGATTATCTAAAAATGAGATTTTACCTACATGCTTTCTGGCTTCTCTTTTCTGCTGGGAAGGGACAAAGAAATCATGATTATTTTGAGAGCAACATTGTTTCAGACACTGATTTTTGGCTGATAAACAAAAGGACTACAAAAATTTCACAGAAAAAATGTCTTTGGTATCAAATTGGTTTTAAGACTGATGTAATGAAACAAGGTTTTTTGAATTTGTCCAAGACTTCATCCTATCCTGAGTTAAACCCAATAGCTCTCACATCATGAGTGTATTATTTGATTCTAATTCTAATAAGATTCTAATCATATTTTTATTTGTGTAGATTCTAGAAGTTATAAAAAGCTCCTAGTACAATTGTATCTTTCTTTTAGATTATTACCATTGGACTTTCTTTTTCTTTTTTTTTGGTTTTTTTTTTTTGTTTTTTTTTAATCTCCTTGGACTAGAGAGGTTTTTTAGGCATAGCAGGAATTTGGCAAGCTACAGATTCTACCTACACATTGCTTAGACATAAATAGACTGCATTAATTTTAATTCTGATGGAAAACTACCTCAAGAAAAAGCACTTGGGATGTGGTGCTCTCCTATACTGTTAAAGGATTTCAGAGCTAATTTTGGGTGGAGATGATGCCTTGAGAGGTTGTCTAGAACAGAACCTAGACAGTGTTAAAGGAATAAATTAGGTATTTATTTAAATGCCTTCAAAGGATACATCTTGGGCAGTACAAGAGCCTGGGTAAGTCTACAGCCAAGATGGATTCTGAGTCACAAGTTTTCACATTTTTATAAGTTTTGGTCCATTTACGTATTGCAGCTTTAGTTTAGGAAGTCCCATCCTCCCAGATTGTTCTCCTCAATTTGTTGTTATTTGTACTTTTGGGGCCTGGAGTTGCAATGGTGCCCTTGGCACTGGGGCTGGAAAAGGATTGTTCTGTCTAACTAAACTGTGAGGAGAACTTGCTAACACTTCATATGAGGTTCAGAATTATATTCTAATTCAGTACAGAATCTGAAAAATATGGAAGCTAAAGCTTAAGGCATAAGAGACGCCAAAAAGTTCCAGTATGTTTTCATGTGAAACACCGACAAGGTGTAGTTCTGGGCTGAAATATGACAGTCTACAATTGGAATTGCACAATTACCTGGGTTTTTTTGTTTCTTGGCAAGAAATTTTGATTCCGCCATCTGATTTTTCAAATGAAATATGGGATGACTAAGTCAAAATCTTCATGTTTTGATCTGCCTATAAAATCATTCATATAATTGTGTAGTGAAAATTTTAGTTTAATCCTTGTACTGGAGTATTTATTTGAATCATGTTAGTTCCTGTAATTCCAGATGGAGATAAAAAAAGGTCCACTGAGTACAAAGGATGATTCTAAGACTTTAATTCAAAACAGAGTAAACAGCAAAGTTTTTTTACTGTAAGTTTTTAACTTTCATGTACAATACAAGCACTAGAAATAAGAAAGCTTGTTTGTTTGACATTCATCTTCTCTCTCATATTACCATGCTATTTTTGAAATAGATACTGTAACTATAGCAACATTCTTTAATGGATAAATAGCACATTAGGAACTGGGCTGATATGTTTTTTTGCAAAAACAAGCTCAAGTAGAACAGTTTGTCAATTTACCTTCTCCTTATATAAATATATATGCACATGTTGTAGTGGCAGAATTCCAGACTCAAAGTAGTTTTATGTCATTTTATGGCCATAATAAGTACATTTTATTTCTTTCAGGGCTTACAGCTTTATTTCTGTAACATTAATAAAGAGTCTATGCTGTGTCATGGGAGAGGAAAAAAATTGCTTTATTTATGGAGTATTCATTTACAGAATGTTCTTGTCCGATATTTTGTCCTATTTGAAAGTCACTATTTTAAAGGCTTAAAGAAATATGAAGCAGTTTTGCATGTACGTTTTTATTAGCTACTTAAATATCATAGATAACAAGCGTTAAAATATTTACTTTCTGTAGATTATGCAAACTAAGTGGCTGGATTTGTTGCCATTGAAGATAATGGGAGTTTTGCTACAGACGCCAGTGGGAACAAGATCTGGCCTTCAGGAAGTCAAAAATGTAATCAAAGTGAATATGTGTTCTTTTTCAAATACAACTGTGATTAAGCTATGGTTGTTTATATGCTGATAGGAGTCTTCAAAGTAAGTGAAAGCAGCAATTTTTCAAGGGATTGGTGATACTATAATCATTTGGGGTGCAAATCTGTAGCAAGTTTTAAATGTTGAATGGATTGAGACTGCAACAGTGAGGGATTTCATTAAACAGGCCCAGAACAGCAGTCTCAGATCAACCTTCTTCAGACTCAGGAAAAAGGGGGAGAATATGACTTTTCAGGAGAGTATGGTCTGCCACAGTATTATATTGCTATTTCCTTGGGGAGACATCCAAGTTGCTGGGGTTTATTCTTTGTCCCATCACCCATAATTAATTTTCTCAAGTTTTCTTACTAGGCAATGGTCCTTCTGGAAATCAGTGGTATGGTGATAAATAAAATAATGAGTAAGCCCATCCCTAATGTCCTGAGCTGGACAGGAAAATGCATAAATAATATTTTTCCAAAAATTTTAAAAATACATTTTTATTTGCACTTAACTTCATCATCAGTGAAAACGACATGTCAGATACTGAATTTAATGCACACTTTGCTCTTTTCCAGTGGAGGTATTTCCAGGTATTACATAACAAAAATGCCAGTGGACTTCTAGCAGTTATAAATATCGAAATCTTTGTTTTCAGTTTAGGGGGTATGATTTGTTTACAATGGAAACGTCTTTTTAATATATAGTATCCCACAGTTGTCAATGTGTTTATGAGCATCAAATCTCCATGGAAGATGAATGGTCCTTCCCTGAAAGTGCCCATGTTTAATCAGGCTGGCTATGACAAAATCATTTCTCAGATTCTTTTGCAGACATGTTACGTATAATAGGAGTAAATACAAGCTGATTTCTGTAACTTTAGGCTGTGTCACAAAACCCCTAATGAGCAATGAGCTTACAGCTTATAATTAATTCCAGGAGGGAAGGAGCAGGGATAGGCTAGGTGAGGAACACGGGCCCGGCAAGAAGTGAGAAGTGGTATGGAGTTGGGCTGAGTCAGTATATTACCACAGTAAATTAAAACAGATATTCTCCCTTTTCTCTTAGGAGGGTTCTGAGTCACAAAGAACCTACTTGTCTATTTCAGCTATTGTGTATCATATTGTTAGCAGGAGGTTGAAAAGAAAAGAGGAAGATGAGACATCATTTGGAACAGAGGAACCATATCAAAATATTTCCTTCACAAGCTTAACATCTAGCCCATCTCTTTGCGCTACTCTAATTTTCTTAGTTTCTTACAAGATGTTAAGATTGAAGAAAATGTTCTTGTGCAGAAGTACTTACTGTGAGTAGAGGTGTCAGGAAGTTGGCGTAGCAATCCTATAGTTCAGAAAACTCTGTTTAGATCCTGAGCTATCAATCCATCAGCCTTACACAGGCATGTGGCTTCAAGTACCCAGAGTAGATGGGAAGAAGAAGAAAAAAATCTGTTCTCTGTGTGTGTGCATTTTGAGGGAAAAGTTGTAGCCTAAAATTAAAAGGATCATTATAAGTTAGTGTATGTGGTATTCATCACTACATCATATGTCTGCTATTGACAAGGTATTATTCATTGATAGCTGGTACAGATTACTGTATGTAATCTAAATGGGCATAATGATTCTCTACTTTCTTGGGAGTTTAACTTAGTTAGACTTAGTATTACACAACATTCTGATTAAAAATCAGCACTTCATAAAATATGTATGTGTGAAATGAATTAAAAACCAGCTGAGACATCAAAGAACACAGAGAGAAAATGCTAATAAGCATAATTGCTTATCTCTTGCTGGTCAGTTTTCAGTCTAGTTTTTCTTTTAATACTTTTGCCAATGACTTGAAATTAGACATTGAAATACCACCAGTAAGGAAGGGAAAAAAAAAAAAAAAAAAGCAGGTGGAATAATGAATGATTAAATACTCTTTTACAACTGGTTGCAGTTACAGAACAACTATCATGGTTGAACCTCAGCTGTCAACCAAGCCCCACACAGCCACTCCCTCATTCGCTACTCAGTGGGATGGAAGAAAGCATAAGAAGGGTAAAAGTGGAAAAAACTCATGGGTTGGGAGAGACACAGTTAATTAGGTAAAGCAGAATTCACGTTCACAAGCAAAGCAGAACAGAACAAGGAATTCTTTCCCCTCTTAACCTGTGGGTGGGCTGGTGTTCAGCCATGCTCAGAAAAAATGGGATTCATCGTGTAAAGGTGGCTTGGCAAGACAAATGCCTTTACTCTGAATGTCTCCCTCTTCCTCCTTCTTCCTCCAGGTTTATATGATGAGTAGGACATATCCCTCGGGTCACTTGGGGTCAGCTGTTCTGGCTGTGTCCTCTCCCAACTTCTTGTGTGCTCCCAACCCTCTCCCTGGTGGTGGAGAGAGAGGCAGAAATTATCTTGAATTTTTGCAGGCACTGCTCAGCAACAGTTGCTTCCAGCACAGATCCCAACTACAGTCCTGTATTAGCTACTGTGAAGAAAATCTCTCTACACCAGATTTTGCGTCATGTCATCATGTGATGGAGACGGTGAGGACTTCAACACCACTCCAAGACTACAGATCATCAGAGGGGCTAAGATCTTCCCCCTTCTTTGTTCTTACATTCACAAAGTTAGAAAGAACTATAAGGAAGTATCCAGTCACTATTCCAAATCCCAGCTCCAGGAAAGCATCCAGTTATCATTCCCATTCCTACCATTCCCATTGGTAGGAAAAAAAATGTGTGTAGGTGTAGTGGAATAATGGAGCCTTGTCTAGGCTTCTGCCCAGCTTCCACACCTTCTGGAGTCTTTTCCATAGAGGTGTTCCTTGAGTAGTCTCTTCCCCAGACTTTATCTTTTATATAGGCTCTTCCTTCCCAGGTGTACAACCTCTCCTTTCTGAATTGCACAAGTTTCCTGTGGTCGATCCCTCCAGTCCGTCTAGTCTGGATTGTCAGTCCTACCATTGGTCCCCTCAATTTCATGTCATCTGCCAACTCAACAAGGGTACTCTTTGGCATCTGCCTCAGGTCCTTCATGAAGATGTCAAGCAGCACAGGCCCAAGGACAGACTCCTGCAGTATCTGTCTTCTTGCATCCTTCAGGCAGAGTACGACTCATTGGCTGTGACCCTGTGAGCCAGGCCTGTATTTCTGTGGGTTTTCCTGGCAGCAGAGTTGTGTCACTGTCTACAGACAAGCTGCGGGGGCACCCTGCATGAGGAAACATCAGCACACATCCAGGATGGAGGAGGAGACCCCCAGGTCAATGAACCAGTCAGTTCGACAGCTAACCATCTGAACCTGCCCTTATGCAGATAACTCTGACCCAGTAATGTGTTACTCTGACCCAGATGTTTGGCCTCTGAGCATCAGTTGGCTGATTTTTCAAATAGACATTCCAGCTTACCTCCCTGCTGAAGGTGATAAAGGTCAGCTCTTAGCTGGGGTAAATACTGAGACAATCACTTCAGTTGAAGCAACTCACTCCACATAGGTCAAAGAGCCCAAACGAAGCAGGCGATGTTTCATGCTGAAACATCATGAAAAATCAAAATCAGAGCATTTCCAAGTATTATTTGATATCCAGGGAAGCCAACAGTGTTTTAAGATATCAACCACAAAAAAAGAGAAGCCATTACATGTAAATGTGTACATAAGCTTCTATATATGCAGTATAGATGCATATAAATTTGTGTGCATGTATTTATCACATACATTATTTAGTAGGATTATTTTGTTAGGTTCATTTGGTTTGCCAAGCATTTTCATACTCTTCTTTTTGCAAAGCTTTTATTATGATTGCATATATAGGGTAATAATGGTTAGTGAGGCTTAAAGATTATAAAAGGTGAAAGATTTTGAAGACTAAGAAACCATAATAATGGTGTTTTAAACTACTGTTATCACAGGAAATTTAAGCTGATCTCTTTGTTTTCGTTAACCAAGAGCAAAAATACATTGTTCTATAAAATTTGAAATAAAATAATAGTTGGGAAATCTGTGTGACAGAAAAATCATGAATAGCAGAGTGTGAGGGGGTGGGGAGAAACAGTAAAATTATGGTTGTTTTCCAGTCTAAAATAATACAAATTAGAACTAAGGAGCATTTTCTCATGAACATGATTTTTACAGGATGATAAAATTCTCTTTCCCTTTTTGAAAAAATGATGTTCTTTTTCAAAGAACATGACACTAGGGTGGTTACTAGCCATCAGCATGCAGATATATACATTGATTATTCCTGCTGATTTTACTAGTAGTGATGTGCATAAAGCCCCATACATCACCCTGCTATGCCATCCTGAAACATTTGTTTTTATTACTGATGTATGACAATATTCAGTGGGTTTACTTATTCTTCTCTCATCAGTGTTGTCCTCATTTATAGGGTTTTTTAAATCTGGTAAAATGAATCCTTTAGTTCAAAGAACCCCATGTGCTATGTTGGTCCTCATAAACTCTTTGGAGAACAGTTTAAAAAGGCAAGAAAAAAGAGAAGGGGACTAAGGGATAGTCAGACAGGGAGCCTTACATACACTCAGTGGACTTATTCATACATTGATTTATCAGAATTATGAATATTCTCTAAAGGAAAAAATAAACAACACTTTTATAATTTCATAAAACAGCTTGGGTAAAAGACTGATTTGCTGGTGATATTTTTAATCATTCATTTTGGTGTCTTTAAATATTGCCTTGTGTGGTCCTAATTCTTTCTGGTTTTCCTTTCCTTCTTTATTTGTATTTTTATCCTCTCATTTTCTCTCTTTTCTCTCTTCCTCCCTTTCTCCCTCTCTTCCTTCAGGACTGCCAAGAAAAGCCAATATACATCATGTTAATTGCCACATAGGCACTGCAGTTTCCCTTGTTTTGCTCCCCATCCCTGTCATAGCTTGGTACTCCCAGCAGCCTGGTGCTACATGAATAGCTTGGCCTATGGGGACCTTTCTGTCTGGGACAGTACCATTCTGCCCAGACAGGGAGAGAAAAGGCTTTTTTTGTTCTTTGGGAAAAAAAA
>CM031857.1:92875128-92904533 GCA_018697195.1 Certhia americana | reverse complement strand
TGTACTATTTCCTTGCAAATCATAATCTAACACAGCAATTGTGAGGGCATATCAGAATTAGTAAACACTTACTAACACTTTGTTTTAAAATAATTGCTGATTTAAAAAGTACCTTTGAGACGTGTAGCACAGCTGTCAGTAGTAGCAATTATTTATGTATTGAATGAATGAGGGTTTTTTATTTATATGGAAGGGCATTTTACTTATCCATGCTTCCCTTTCTCCAAGAACATTCCCATCTGCAGTTTTAAAGCTATATTGTGACCAGCTTTGTGAGAACATGTTTGTTTTAGAAGAAGCTTATTTCATAAAAATAATTGTCAAAATGGGTCCCTTCATTTCTGAAAGGCAAAACCCAAAGCTCATTGCTTTGCCCAATAAGAGTTTATCAGACAGCATACCAGAAACTCTCAGCTTTCTTGCCGTGTTGGATCTACATATCTCAGATCATAATCTTCATAGTTATTATTTCTTAGGCACCTACACTTCCTTTCATCTATATTAGACGGACAACATCATCACCTTCATCACATGGAGGTTTTGCATAAAATGAATGTTAAATCTGCAATTTTTTGTTACTAAAGACTGTTTTCTTGATTGAAAACCTGTCATCTCCATAACTAACATGCATATATCCTTGATGTACTGTATGGTCTTCATTCACCTATAATCCAATATCCATAAAACTAAAAGTAAAAGCCTGTGCTAAACTTTTACTAAGCTTTTTTTACTTTTTTGCTAAGCAGTTCTGCCAGCTGCAGAATTTCATAGATTTCACAGATCTAATTTCATAGATTAAAATTCACAGGGCAGATAATTCTTGTGTTTTTCTTCAATAAAAAGAAGAATATCACTGGACATTGAAGAATTCACTTCTATGTATGTGTATATATTATAAAAAAAGTAATAGAGTTTTGGGGTTTTTTTTTTCAATCGCAATGCAACATAGCACACATCTGATAGAAAAAGGTGCCTGATAAACCTAGTTAATTCACTGTAAAGTAAGAACAGCTGCAGGGAGGCAAATATATTTCTCATCCTCACAAGGACAGTGTTTTAAATCCTGTTAAACTGAGGTAGGCATTCCTGGAGAAGGCAGCAGATGTATTCTACCCCTTCCCCCTCTTCTTCCAGTTACCACTGCCCACTTTGGGGTCTGCAGTCTGAGGGGTGGGGAGCAGAGGAGCTGTCCCACAGACATGCCCAGTGTCCCTCCTCTTCAGGACTGCACCTAGCTCTGTACTAAAATACAGTTCCTTTAGTCACAGACACTTTCTACTTCCCTATTGACTGACCAAGATCTTTTATTAGAGCCAAAACTACACATGCAAGCTGCCAGGCTTCCAAAATATCAACTCTGTTTACCTGATGGGCCAGCCAAAACTGGAGGTCAGTGAAAGTTAAGTGCATAAAAAACTTGGAGGGTTTTGGCCTTGAATGACACCCCAGAGGTCACAGAGGTAGTCTGTGGCAGGACAAGTATGGGCATGTAGATCGCCAAAGTTTGGTATTCCCTAATTACCTAATTAATTAATAAGGCTACCCTTATCCTGCTTCCTATAGGGATAGTAAGTTTATTTTACCCAAAAGTCTGGTGACTGTTTACACTAAAAAGAATTATCTGCAGTGGTGCCTCATTACAGTCTGTCCTTTATTCCCTCCTTCTCACTGCAGATATCATTACACCTATGAATTGTTTCTGCAGCCTGTGTAAAGGAAACTTTGAGCCTTGGGAGCCTGACCTGGGAGAGAGGGCCCATGCCCAAGGGGATCCTCTGGCTAGTCTACAGTCGCTCACTTGGCTTATGCACTGCTTTTTCTATGCATTAGAAGAAAATCTTCACAGAGCAGAGGAGCCTAGTCTAGTCTAGTTTTATTTCTAGCGCAACAATGTGTGCACAAAAATTAAATACTGCCTGAGAAAAGGCAGCATTGGGAGTACAACCAAAGATCTGAGTGCACAGCATCTGACATCTGCTGCTGACAGCAAAAGAATTCACTAGTTGATAATATTAGTTTACATGGTTATTTAATTTTTCATTTGACAGATTATAAAGACCTTTTCAGGTAGTCCTACCCCATTGTAGGAGGACACCTATGTCTCCAGGTGCCTGTTACAGTTCCTTAAAGGTTCTTAGGAGCTATTGAGTTAACAATAGCTTTGCAGATTCCGATGTGAAATATTGAAGTATAATAATACCTGAGAATTGCAGACATCATCATTTTAGCTGTTTTTTCAATATAGAGAAATTCCAGAAAAAAAAAAAAAAAAACAAAAACAACCAAGTGTGCTCTTCTAACTCTTCAATCCATTCCACATACTCTGCCTAGATCATTATTTGCACTTCAAAGATGGACATGGGCCCAAACTTGTGATGCAGTGTAGTGGGCTGCTGCTGGCTAGATGCCAGGCATCCACCAAGGCCACGCTCTCAGTCCCCTCTGCAGCTGGACATGGGGAAGGAAATATAAGTAAGAGTTCACAAGAGATAAGGACTAAGAGAAATCATTCACCAAATACCATCACAAAATAAACAGGCTAGAATTAGAGATATTAATTGAATTTATTATGACTAAGATTGGAGCAGGATAATGACAAGTAAATGACCCCTCTCCCACTCTCTTCTTCCCAGCTCTGTCTCCTCCCCCAGTGGCACAAGGAGACTGGGGATGGAGGTTTTGGTCAGTTCATCACCAGTGGCTTCTCCCATTGCTCAGGGACAGGAGTCCTTCCCCTGCTCCACAATGGGGTCCCTCCTGTTGGAAAGGAAGAAACAAGAATGTCCTATAAATCTGACCACTTATCCAAAGATGCTAAGAATGCAGAAACTAGGAGAGACATTGAAATGAAAGCAGTGTTTTTCTGAATGTTTATAGAACAGCTTTGGCTGATCAAAGGTCTTTCTCTCTTTGTTAAGAATGTAATTTACTAGCAGACCTACCAAACCAGAACAGACCCTTCTTTCCTGGCTTGCCAGGAAGGGACCCCTGATAAGATTTAAAGATTAGAAAGTAGTAAAACATGGTAATGTAGTGATCCCTATAGGATGTATGTAAATGTAGAAAATTTGTATTCAATACTAGATTAGTTAATGAAAGAGTAGAATATTCAACATAGAAAGAGATATAAGTCATTGTAAAAGGAGAGCTCGTTCTCTTTTTCCTCTTTCTCTTTTTTTTGGCTCTCTCTTTCTCTCTTTTGGCTCTCTCTTGCTCTTACACTCTCTTACTCTTCTGCTCTTACTCTCTCTTGCTCTTATCCTCTTATGCTCTCTTGCCTTGTGCTCTCTCCTGCTCCTGTGTCCTCTAGCCTGCTCTGAGCTAACTCTGAGCTTTCACCCACACCGAATGTAATAAACTTCAAAACTTAGCCATAGAGATGTCGGCTGAGTACTGTCCGAGACCGTTCTGGCACATAACTGTTTCCTACACCCTCCCACAGGAGACGGCTCTCCATGAACTTCCCCAATGTGAGTCCATCTCATGAGCAACAGCTCTCTATGAACTTCTTCAGCATGAGTCCATCCCATGGTCAACAGTCCTCCCCAAACAGTGGAGGTGCAGTGTCACTCTTCCATGGGGTGCAGTTCTTCAATGACAGGCTGCTCCAGCAGGGGCTCCTCTCTCCTTGGGCCTCTGATGGGTTCACAGCCTTCTCTCAGGCATCCCCCTGCTTTGCTGTGGATCCTTCATGGGCTGCAGGTTGATCTCTGCATCCCCCCAGACCTCCATGGGCTGCAGGCACACCTGCCTCACCATGGCCTCCCCAAAAACTGCAAGAGAATCCCAGGTCAAGCACTTAAAGCACCTCCACCCCCTTCCTCTCCACTGATTTCGGTATCTGCAGAGTTGTTCCTCTGAGACCATATTTTTCTCTGGTCACAATTACATCTATGCATAATTTGTTATTTTTCTTCTTCTTCTTAGATATATTCTCATGGAGGTGTTACTACCATTTCTAACTGGCCCAGCCTTGGCCAGCAGCACATGTGTCTTTGGTGCTGCCAGGGATTGGCTCTGGTGGACATGGAAGAAGCTTCTGTCAGCATCTCACAGAAGCCACTCCTGTGGCTCCCACCCTGCTACCAAAGCTGACCATGCAAACCCAGTCCACAGTGATAGTCTTCGGTGACAAATCCAACCAGGTCTTGAGGCAATGTTCAGGTCATCCTAGCTCAGGTATCTCAGTACTTATTTACCTTTAAGCATGAACCTTTTTGGCACATGGGACAAAATGAACTTCCTTTTCTAGTATTCCTCTATGCTCCTTCTGCTTTTGGGAGCTGCCATGATTTCAGAGTGTTGTTTAATGCAGGTCTCTGGCAGTGCATCTAGAAGCACACTGATCTCACTAGTTTTCTAGCCCTGCAGACTATTAAGTGAGTGAGACTATAAGTGTGACATGGTGACTGTCTCTGATATTTCTGTGTTTCTGTTACAGAGAGAAAAAAAGTGATTACTGCTGTGCTTGACTGCCTCTCCCATCAACTCCATCACACTCACTGGGATCTGCAACAGACTACATCACACACTGGAGCCAGCTATGAGGTGAAGTCCTCACCCACTCTGTGCCACAGATCTATTAATGACATTCCCAATAAACAGAGTGGCTCACTTTTTCCATGTCTGCACTCAATGAGAGTAGTGCAGTGTGTAGAGAGTGAAATTCAGGACAGACAGGCAGCACTGAGTTCAGCAGCTCCCCATGGGAAGAGAGTGAAAAAAATAAAGCTTAGAAAAGAAAGCATGTTCACTACTACATACCCAATGACAACTCAAAAATATAAAGTTGATAATATCATCAGGAAAAAAAAAAAAAGATGCTGTTACCCATCTCTATCCCCAAGTAAAACCGGACTTGGAGTAATTCTTTCACCTTGAGTTTCATGAAGACAGTCAGTGGCAGGATGCTGAACATGATCCCCATAGACATAAATAAAAACAGCTGACGCAGCTGAGTTGGGAAGAACTCTTGGCTGATTTGGTGGGAGAAGCACAAAATGACTGAGGGTAGAAAGGACTTCTGGAAGTCATATGATACAACCCACAGCTCAAACAGGGCTCTCTAGAGCCCAGTACCATGTCCAAACAGATTTTGACTGTCTCCAAGGATGGATACTCCACAACTTCTTTGGACAGCCTGGGTGCTTGGTCTCCCTTCCAGCAAAAAATAGTTTCCTACAGCAGTTGTGCAAGCTCCTGTGTGAGCATCATCCACCCAACTTTTAAAGTACTCTACACACACCATAGTGGTGCATAAAGACTGCATGCCAGACCCCTCCCTTTCTTTATTCTCTTATTTTCTTATTCCATTTCCACAACAAACCCAGACACCTTCACTTTAATTTGGAAGTTGCCTACAATGAATTCCATCTTCCTGATTTCCTTTTGTGCCTCTGGCACTAGAAAACATCTTTTCTTTGTCCAACAGGAGTCTTCCACTAAGCCTGCAAAGCATCCAGGTCATTTTTGTCTCTTGTTTTTGAGGTTGTGGGGTTTTTTGTTTGTTTGTTTTGGGGTTTTTGGGGTTTTTTTTGGGGGGGGGGTGTGTGTTTTTTTTTCTTTTCCTGCCTCATTATCTCACTTCTGGAGAAAATAACACAAAATTAATTTAAAGAACTTCATGTTAAATGTAGGTCCCACAGATCTTTGAGAGCAATTGGAAGGGAATCATAGTCTTAGAGAAAATGTTCTGGAATGCTGGTTTCTTTTCTTTTCTTTCTACTGGCTCAGGACAAATGAACCAATGAAGATGATGGTGACAATAAGCACAATAATGACAAGAATAATCTACCTTTTCTATAGGAAATGAAGAATATTCTTTAATTTTTTTTTTTTTTTTTTTTTTTTGTCAAATTGATGTCTTTAATCCTTTCTCTGGTCAGGTCTACCATTTTTGTGCTGTTCACAGTTACAGTAACATTCTGCTGAAACAAGTGTAAAGTTGGCTTTTAAAAGAAAACAGAAAATATGATTAATTTCACAGCCAGCTTTAGGAAGTTTTCTCAGGCTGCTAAACCTGACTCAAACTTCTCCAATGAAAGCTGTTAGAAATTCTAAATAAGGAAAATTCAACATGTTGTACAAATTGAATAGCTGTCTTAGCTCTAATAACTGCAAGTTTCTTTCAGGATTGTGAAAATATATTTATTATCTGTCTTTTAAAAGGAAAAATAAATAACCATGATCTATAAGTAAGGTATTAGGTCAAAGTATTTCTGTGTCATCTCTTTTGAAATCAATGTCTAATTTCAATTTTGCTTTAAATTATGAGTTTAAAAAATCAGTTTATAGCATCTCATCTGCAAATGGGTATTTTACAAGTGTGTTTGTAAACTAGACCTGAGCCATGAATTCTCACACAGAATTGCAGTCTGGAACTGATGACTGGTTTTGCATTTAAAAGCCCTATCTACTGGAGCAAAGGTATTCATGCCGATAAGCTTTGCTGTCAACTACATCACTTTGTCATAATGTCTAACAAAAATGATGAAGTAGCACAAGAGGTTACTGACCAGTTCTACTGCATACTGCAAAGTGTTTTTTGAAGGCCACAGGCCAGCTTCAGTGCAAGGGACCAGAGGTCTCTTCCCCACAGTAATGAGCTCACCTGACTCCTCTGCATGGCAATTTGAAGACTCCTAAGTCTAGAATTCTGACTACTATTTGATGACATTTCCCACAGCAATGGAATCATGTAGTGTCACAACAGTGTTTTCTTTCAGCAAATTAAAAAATGCCTGTTACATATCTGCTTCCACTATTTAAAAATGAATTATGGGAAGGTATTTAAGAGCTCAAACAGTGTTCCAATCACATTTTATCAAAGGAGAATCCACCTTTGTATTTATTGCTGCAAAATAAACTCAAAAAGCTAGACATTTCAACTTCAATTGTCAAAATACATGCAGTAAATCATGGGGAAAAGAGCAAATTACAAAAAAAAAAAACCACCCAGGACAACACACCTACTACCTAGTAATTCCATAAAGGTGTTTCTAAATGCATTTATTACTGTAATCTTCTTGCTAGAAATTAGAGCCTAATCACTAACTGCTATTTTTTCTTATTTTATTTTGATAAACACATTACTGAGTTGGTACAATATGAAAAATTGCATTCTTGATTTATATTTTGAGACAAGAAAAGAACTTTCAAACACCAGTTTTTCCTGTGGACAACAGAAAGTGAAAGCCAAAGAAGCCATGGACATGATGGATTGCTTTAAGATCAGGATAGTTTTCTCTTTTTATTAAAAAAAAGAGAAATCTCTCTTTTCCCTTACCCCAAGGAAATTTGCATATTAAAAATAAAAATGTAGAAATTAGGTTTATATTTATTCTTTATGGCTGTGAGGTGGATGAGAGGGCAGTTATTGTTCAGCATTGACATCAGGCTTAAAACTGCAGACTGCAGACCTTTACAATAGAATTAGACTTTTGTGTTGCATAATGAGATTCATTATAATTGACATGCATAATTCCAATCATGTTCTGTGTTGATTCAGCCTTTTGTTGTCAAGACAGCCTGTTATTACATACTGAACTAACCTTACTCGTATACAATGATTAAAACAAAACGTCTTCAGAGGTTGTTGGTTTGGGGTTTTATTTTTTGAGATGAATGCAAGGTACCCCTTCCCTCCCCTTACCCACCTCCCCTGCAGCATTTTCACAGCAAAGCCAGAAAATCCAGTGTCTGGCACAGAACAGACTTTTCTCAATGTCAAAAATGATTTTCTGAAGGTGATCCCCTGAGAGTTTGATGAATATTATCCCTACATTATAGTGTAAGGAAAAACACTATAATAAATATATAAATTCATAAAGGAAGATATGGGTCTGCAGAATTCCCAGAGTGGAGAAGAACGGCAATTAGTAAAGACTATCAATGCTTTTAAGGTTCATAAAGTGTCAATCAAGGTCACTCAGGGGTACAATTCACTAAAATAGACAAAATCAGAAGGCTTGACCTTTTCAGCTGCTCTGCCTTTTTTTTTTTTTTTTTCTTCTGAGAAGAAATAAGGAAAAGCTGGCTACACAATAACAGATTTTTGCTGCTTATTTATTGGTGGTTTTACACTAGTTTTTCTTTCACTGGTTCTTACCAGCAGAACTGAGAACTATTCAAACTAGATTTACAAAGGCAACTGAGATGCCTGAACAGGCAGCTCTCAGAATGGCCCAGGCTGAGGTTGGAAGGCACTTCTGGAGATCACCTTTCTAATCCAGTGCTCAAGCAGGGCCATGAGACCCCCTAGGTGAGGATCACATCCAGATGGCTTTTGGATATTTCTAAGGACAAGGACCTCACAGTCTCCCTGGGCAGCCTGTGCTGGTACTTGGTCATCCTCACAGTGAAAAAGGTTTCCAAATGTCCAGCAGGAACCTCCTGAGTTTTAGGTAGAGTCCATTGCCTCTAGTCCCATCCCATATTTCAGGAGCTACCAAGACACTTGCAAAACACTCATTTACATTTGTAAATGGGGGGAGCATTCATCTGGCCAAAGACTTCTGTGATGTCTTTGAAGATATCAATTGATGTCATGAAGACATCAATGTCTTTAGCACCCTCCTTCACAGCTAATAGAGAAAAACAGGTATTTCTAAGGATCCATTAATCTCATTTTTAAAAAGTATATCTAAAATAAGTCAAATTGATCACATCTGCAAAGCACCCGTTTGTTTACTCCACTGACTTTCAGGGAAGTCTAAGCTGACTTCTTACAGGTGAAGACATCTCTGTGGGGGCACTATCTGGTGCACTTTCAAGGCTACAGGTACACAGGTCATGGGGACATATGAACAACTAAGGCTGTTCAAATATTGCCACAAGGAGCCTAATTTTTTTCCTACTATTTGGCAGGATACAGAAATTATTTGTCCCATTTCCCACATATGCAGACTGCTCTGGTCACAGCAGAATACACACTTTGGAACAACAGTCTGCCCCAAAGCAAAAATGTCCCCATAATTGTCACTGTGCCTGTCACTTAGGAGACACTAATGAAGGGAAATCAGGCTGGAAGCAGAAGGTCATATGCCAGTACTTGCTTTTCCCACAAAATAGTTGTAATAATTTCCTTTCACTTGGCAACAATTGAAAATTAGCTTGGAGGAAAACACCAGTGTCACACAAAGTTCAATCGACAGCCCTAACAACTCTGTTAGGACAGAGACACCAGAGAGATTTCAACAAGGTCTTTATTGGCTGTTCCTGCAAAATTAAAATGCAGCTGCCAGTAAGGCAGTCTGTTTGATTGCCAATTAAGCAAATTAATCACCCACTATCTCCGCTTGCACTGGATATTCTATCAAGAAATAGTACCCACATCTGGAGGAATGGCTGTGAGGAGGCAGATCAGGAATAGGGCTTTCAGCTCAAAAGCAAGGTAAGAATCAGTCCTGGAGAGAAGAAGGTTAAAGCCAAGGCAGGCAGAAGGGGGCTGGTACCCACGAGAGGCAAGGCTTCATAAATCTCTAGCAAAAGGCAGATGATTGTACTTGCTACTGGTCAGTTCAGTTCAATGGAGACAGGACAGCCCTCTTGCACAGCCCTGGAGCTGCTGAAGTTACTTCTCTATAACTGCTAAAAGAGCAACCCCATAGCTATTTGTAATGGTTGGGCCTTACTCTGAAGGCCAAATTTAAATGGAAAGTTTTAGCCCAGAAGAATGTCATTGTGCACCACATGTTGATTGTTCTGACTGAATAATCTGAATGTGCACTTAGCCATTGAGTTTGGGGGGGAAATTCAAGACCGAGGCTTAAATAAATTCATCCTGAAGACAGGGTGATGGCCAAGATTATAATGAAATATTTCTTCATCCTGGCTAACTACCAACTTACTCTTTGCCTTTTTATTTTACTCCTATTTTTCAAAAGAGAGGTCACTTGGGGGATGCTGTGGATTTCTGCAGTGCCTTTGCTCTGGCTTCAGAATCTTATCTTTCATGAGAGAAGCTGTTTGATGAACTCTGGGATTGGCAAGTCTCAGCACCCTCTGCATGAGATCCTCACTTTTGATTAAAACCTTTTATTGGCAATTTCTTCAGAGCTGGGACACTTATAACTCTTATTCCAGTTAGGGATTTAAAAGCCTATGAAATTACATTGCAGCTTTCCTTTAGTCAAGAAGCCAAATGAAATGGAACAGAACCATCAGGCAGGATTTATAGGACTTACATCCTTCTAGAGCAGTAGTAAGTAGACAGTGTTTACAATGTCATTGACAGTAGGTAGTGGTATCCCCATTTGGGCTGAGTTTTAGTACAAATTCATGCAGACTTAGCACTGAAGAGCCCACTATAGTCAGTGAAGATCCAGAGCTTGATTTAGCTGCTCTTTGTAATTCATAAAGTATTTGAACTATGCTCTTGGTAAGATAAGGGCTCACTGGTCTTCTGAAGTGGCAGCTGAAGGCTAGGAGAAATGCATTAGGGCATCTCATGTGGCACAGGATGTCTATATTTAGGCAGTTGACTACCACTTCAGATTGTCATTGACTGTGGTCTGAAACAGTGACTGGTGGAAAAACAAAACATGTTGCAAGATCCTAGAAGAAAGTGTATACTATTAAGTTAAACTCAGATTTAGGATATCTATCTTCAAATTGGTTGGTTTGTTTGGGTTTTTTTTAAATGAGACTTGTAGAAAAACATTTCTCTTTGAGATCTTAATCTCTGTGCCAAATCTGATAAACCCAGCCAGTGGATACTAAAGTTAACACAGAGCGAAGAGGGTGAATACCACTAAATACTCAGTATTACAGTAACTTCTAACAGACAACACATAGATTTTTATCATATGGTTTTCAATCACTCCCCAAAATCCACTGCCCCTTTCTGGCTCTGTAAAACTGTTCAAAAAGTTGGGATACCTGTGTGGCCACTTCTATCTGAAAAATGGCACAGATATAAATTACTTTCTCAAGAGCACAGGTACTGCTGTTACAAAGATGTTTGGAGGCCTGGAAGAAAATAAATAGCAGGACGAAAAATAAAAATAAATGCAAAGTTATGGTCAGCACCAAAAAAAGGGGAAAAATATTTTCATGAGGTTGACAATACATTGTCAATAAAACTGTTCCATTCAATGATTATATATCACAGGAAACCCAGTAATTTGTGGAACCCTAGGACTGCTGAAAGCATGTTTGCAACAAGCAAACAATGTGCTCTTCTAGTTTTGTCTGTGCAGCAAAGAAGGTAGTTGATATAGGCACTTTTCTTTCAAAAGCAGCACCACACACTTGTAAATCAGGCTATATAGAACTTAATGGGTATCATTTAAGATAAATAAATTTTTCCCCTTAAGCTTTCTTGTACATGCATGTGTGTGGGAAATGGGGCACGCAACTATAACTTTTTTTTGTTACTTCCTTTAAAAAAATTGAAAACATTTTTTTCCTCCAAAAAATACAAATCAATCAGAGGATGGCATGTGTAAGAAATTAAAGAGATTAAATTGCTGAGATAAGCTGTTCTTCAGTAAACTAACCATACCTTAAGGACTCAGATTTGTAACCTGAAATGCTGCCTATGGAAAATTCAAACACTTCTGAAGGTTTATAAAAAAATAAATATGTAAAAAGACAATTTTGTTAAGAAAAAAACCATCAGAAAATTCATTATCAATATTTAAGGCTGGTAAATCTCGAGAAGTAGTTGGGGAAGAAAAGAAGAAAACTAGAGGGAAAAAAGAAGAAATTATGTATATTTTTGTTATAACTAGCTGAGCTACTCTGACACCCTAAGGTAAATGTTACATCATACCTATTTATAGAACTATTATATTTGCCAACTAATATTATATAAGATCTGTATTAGCAAAGGGCTTCAAGTATTAATACCTATATTTTTATTAGATTGATAAATCAAGATTTTAGACACCTTTGTTCATCCATTATTTCTAAGTTTCAGCTCTGAGTAAAACAATTTTAAATCTCCATGTTCAATTTATCATCTCAAATCCATTCTTGTGTTTATTTTTTTTAATATAGATCTTAAAATTCAGTTTGCTTCCTTATTCTAATTAAATCTTCTCAAATGTTAGAGAAGAGTTTCAGCTAATGTGAAAACCTGCTAACAGATTAATAGTAGAAAAATGTGAACAAATGCCTTGACTGCTGAAAGTTACCTTCTACTGACTGTGATATATGGCTGCATTCATACATGCTCTCTACTGACAACATTTTCTCCTTTACTTCCAGTGCTATCCTATAAATCAATGGCAGTTCTTCCGCAACAGTTTAAATTAGGCTCATTACCTGAATTATACATATAGTCATGCATGTACAATATATCTTTCAAAACCATTCTCATTTCCAGTATACCAGTGAAATCTTAGGCTATGGAGTCCCCTGTTCTGGCAGTATAAATGCTGTGGGGCTTAGTGAAACAAAGAAAATGCCCTCACACAGACAACTATTAAAAAAAAAGTATTGTGGGTTTGTGTATTATTTTTCTATTTGGTTTGGAGTACATATCAGAGCTTTCCACAGGAACAGCTTACATCAATGAATGAGTCCTGCTCCAAATGATTGTTTGAGTTGTCCTTTACACCAGCTTGGCAGTGCAGTGACATCTTCTAGTGGAAGCACCTTAAGACCTCTGTATTCTTAGTGGAGACAATTCAGAATCTTGCTTTCGGTGAACACCTCAGTTCTGTGAGGTTATGGGCACCCTTAAAAGGTGTTTATGGAAACTTAGACTGTAGAGTACCTTACAGATTTTGCCTTCTTTTAAAAATATGCTATTTATGAGCACATAGTTTAGGAACCCAGTAAATTTTTTAACTGACAAGTAGCTTTCTGTAAGAGGTAGTATGCATGACAGAATCTTCAAACCAAAAATGTCCATCTATAAACACACAAAACCATATATACACAAATAGGACTATACATCCCTGCCCTGTTGAAGACAGGGCAAATGGACTTTAAGGCCTTAGGATTGTCCTTTCCCTAATGACTCTCTAAAATATGAACAGCATTCATTGCTGCTTGATGATAGTAGTGACCTTATAATAGTTTCCATGGAAAGAATTCTGAGATCATAAACAGTGACAAAGTGAGTTTGTTAGTTACCAAACATACACGTTCCAAAGGTACATGACATTTAATTCTAACCTATTTTTAGAAATCATAGGAAAATTAAGACAAATTAACTTTTTCCAGCAGAAGCACTTAGATTGCTTTTCCAAATACAATTACAGAGAACTTATAATTGACTATTATTAGAAATCAAGTAATTTCTATTACATACTCCAGGCTCTTCTCTAAAATAGGGTGTTTAAAAAGCAGCATTTATGACAGTCTCAGTGAACTGAGTCTCTGTGTCAGATGACCTAAATTCCTCTAAGCCCCTGTGCGTAATATTTTGTGCTAAATGACACTAGCCTGATACTCATTCAGCACCTTACTTATGCTTTCTGGTTCCACTTCATATTATGGTGCAATGTTCTTCACATACAGAGGCTAAAAAGCCTAGCATTGGGTCTGGAACTGTCATGTTTCATGTAAAGAGATATTTACCATTTACCATTTATTGCAGGGTCTCCTATCCCTATATTGTGATCTTGTAGAGCAGTCTGCTTCCAGAGAGCCCCTGGAGCAAAAGAACTGCTTCAATTTTAGGTGAAATTTTGGCACAAGCAAGAACAATTTTTTTTCATACACCTGTCCTTTTAGGTGATAGGAACATATTAAATACAGGTCCAATTCTCCCCTTTCCTGTCACTGTGGAGTTCTCCAGCTATTTTTCAGAAAATTATCACATCTCCCAAGTTCCTTTCAGTCACATCTGATAAAGGCTGACAACAACAACTCAGTTGATCCAGTGCTTTGCTTTAGAACTCAAAACAAATGTCATTTGTACTCAAAGAAATAGCCCTCTGCTTTTTCATGCCCTTTCTTTACATCCACAAACAAGTTTCCCTGACTTTGCTGTTTGCACACATAGTAGTTTTTCCAGTTTAACTTAAATGGTTTGAAACACAGAGTGATAAAGCTGTGCTTCACTGGCATGGCTATTTAGTGAAATACTCTTATAGAGAAGAAATTATACCAGGAAAGTTTCCTTTAGCAAATATAGAGTGTCCCCTGTTTCGAGGGGGCTGTTAAACCTAACCCTGCAGAAGAATCCTTTCACCTCTGTGAATGATTTCCTCTGGGAATGGGAGAGGAAGGTTATGGTTAGAGGAGTTATGCCATGCAGACCTTAAGAAATAGAGACAAGCCTGCTGTAGCATTTCTTCTGGATGGAAGGTAATCATTTTCACCCTGATAGGCTCTTTAAGGTTAAATAAAGACAAGAAAAGGTGTCAGAAAATGACCCACTCATAAACCATATGAAAAAAGTCATATAAGTATCTAGAGGGCAGAAACTATCCTGGAGAAAATGTTTATTTGGTAAAAGCTGAAATTAACTTTTATAGAGACAAAATTGCATTGGACATGCATTTATTTTAGTAACTGTATATAACCTGCAGCCTCTATATAACATGTAAAAACCTCTGAAAATCCAGCAAAAAACAGAACAAGTTCCAAACCACAAAGAATAAGTTTAAGAGGGAGGGCACATTCCCCATGAATTCTGGAACTGGACACAGTGGGGAAAACTAGCAAATTTTATATTAGGATATAGTGGCAGAGAACCAAGAGCTGCTAAGTAAGGTCAGAACAGCTGGTGACCTCTGCCACGTTTTCTTGTTCCTCCAATATGTGTCATATGGAAACATATCATATATCTTCCCCCTGGTGCCCAGGAATATTATATATGTTTTTCCTTACACACTGAGAAAATCCCACCTGTGCAGCTTAATCCAAGCACTGTTGCTTCAGGCTCAGGTCCTACTTTAAACAATTTTTTGTGGTAGCAACTTCAAATCAAAGTGGCAGCACTCTGTTAATGAAGAGATGGGTATCTCTTCATTCCAAGAGATCCTTCCTCCTAGTTTTTGCCAGATAGAGTCTGGTGTCTGTAGATTAGCATTTTGAGGCAGTCATATTTGTATAAGAGACAATGAAGACAGATTTCATTGAATTTCAGAGGGTATTCAGCTCATGCTATGATAGCTTTTGTAGTGCATCTTAAAATGCTTTACAGTAGGACGATATGCTAGGATTGCAGAACACTATATTGTCAGCATTAATAAACGTATTGTGTTTAATTAAATAAACACATTATATTTAATTTCTAAAACAGCTGTTTGAATAAATCAGCTGTTTGAATAAACTGCTGGATTTTTCCAAAAGTGGAATTATTTCTTATCTGTAGATGCCTCTTTTACTACAATGAAGTTCTTGATACAAACAAGTTTCAAATGCACAGTGGAAGAGCTTCTAAAGGGAAAGAATGTAGGGGGGTTTAAAGCTGTGGAAGTCCTACAACGTTTGGCTGGTAGCTTGTTTTATAAATAGTGCAGTAAACCCTGATGCTCACTCTTCTCTGAAACATCTATAATTAAAGGGTAATGGGCCAGATCGTGAATGCTTTATTCAAAGTGAGACTGCTCATGGTACAAAGTACTCTCCAGGGTGAGTAAGTGCATCATAATTTGGGTTGCTGTTGTCAGAGTTTAGTAATAGACTACTATATAAATAGGTCCTTGGAAAGTACCAAAGTGTTCAAGCCATTGTAATTGCATTAATACAGCTGAAAATAATCAGTGGGGAATATTCCAGCATCTTCTGGTAAATTCTGATTGTATCTACACAAAGATAACCCTTGTAAGTCTCTGTTCCACTGAGAAATGTACATGGCTTGCATTAATATTTTGACTCAGAGGTAGCTGTGCAGAAACACAAAACCCACTTATATTGCTAAGAAGCATGAGATTCCCAAGTCTTAATTTATTGACATTCTTCTGATGAAGACAGGACATAGTGACTTTTACAGCTCTTGTTGTTTTCAGACTTCTTCATTGCAAATATGTTTACTAGGCATGGCATTCTCAATGAGGTAGAGAGTTGCCTTACAAGATTTTCTTTATTTCTATTAAATCTGTGAGATTTGGTCTACACAGAACCTTAAAATTAGGTCCATGTAATCTTGAGAATTTGACATCACAAGGCTCTATCTCAAATCATTTTATCTCTTCTATCTTCATTTCCTCATTCAGGAAATAATGGATGTTGATACTGTCTTTGCACTTTGCAAATCATTTCAGTATTTCAAGTTTATTGCAATAAATAGTAAAACTTCATAATAAACACTCAGCTTTCAAAAGCAAATGATAGCTAATCTTTTTTTTTTTCAAATCCTAATAAATTATGATCTGTATTCATGCTATTTCTCAGGCTTCCTCTAGCTTTGGATTATATGCTCTGAAGCCTCATTTGGTTGCATACCTCTCAGATCCATTGGACTTGCTGGCACAAATTGTGGTACTCTTTGTCTTTTAGCCTTTCACATAAATAGGATTCCACAGCACAGTTGCCCTAGATTATCACAGTAGTTTTGATTGGATGATTTACAAGTAACTTAAGCCCATCCGTTCCCATACTTGTAAGATCACGGATCATGCGGCAGCAGATGCATAAAGTCACTAAACATGCAAAGATCCCCCAAATCCACCTTTAACTAAGATTTTACTTAAACTAGTACAAGAATTATCTACATATTTCAGTAAAATAGCTGTATATATTTGCTTGTCCCAGTTTCATCAGTATTCTTTAAAATAATTTACACAAATACTCTGCTCAGTCAGGAGTTCATAATCCCTCTTCCCTTCTGTGACTCCTTTCCTTAATTATATTGTGCATCTGCCTCCACATTGCAATCTGTTTCCCTCTTCCTTGGCTAATGTAAGAGTTTCCCTCTGTTATAAACATATCTCTTCCATTTTTATGAATCTTTTCTTCACTTCTCTGCTCCTGATTTCTCTTTCTCTCAGCCCATCAGGTGCTATGTTTTGTGTTTCCCAGGGCTAGTATCTTGAATGTTTGTTCTTTTGGCTGAGCTGTCCATGTCACCAAGTAACAGAGCTCTAGTCCCCAGACCCCAGGCTAAGTGAAATGAGTGGCTCAGTTCTCTGCCAAGTAATGTTCTCTCATACAGAGAGAGTAGCCATACCTACACTGTATGGTTTATCCCTCCATCCTCCTTTGCCCTCTGAATTGTGATACAATTGTTATCTTTTGCTATTAAGAAGTGGGAGGTTCTTTTCAAACTCACTAAAGTACTGCAAGGATTGTGTTGTAGACCACAGGAACAGTGTTTATATAATGGGAAAAAACCCAAGAATACATGCTCTGTCTTTGGGACACACGAGAGCACATGAGAAAACGTAAAGCCCAGTGGTGTCAGACGATGATGTAAAGCAAGGAAGACAAGCCTTTGGCAGTTTTGTCCACACTCATTTCCAGGAGCAGGAAATTTCATTTCTTGGACATCAATGGAGTTGAAGACCATGTCCAGGTATTGTGTGCAGCTTGTTGGAGCCATTGGAAGCAAAATACAGGGAAAAAACCCCAACAAATCTTCTTTGTGGAAGACCAGTGGTCCAATACTTGCATTAATTTCTATATTTTTTTTTTAGGAACATAAATGTACCCAAGCAACTTAAATCCTCACATCTTGCTTTCACAGTTGTGTAACTTCACTAGCTTCTAGTACTCTTCAATTAAAATCACAGAAATCTCATGAGATTAAGACAAAGAGGTTTCAGTCATCAGTTACTTTAATATTTCTATTTTATTTTGACAGTAATAATTGTCAAATAGTCATCCACCCTGTAGCCAGATTGGAAGAAAAAAAAATCAACACACCACCACATTCCTTGTATGCACTGTATTACATGAAGAATTACTTGTTCTTAATGAAATTTTGGATGGTCAACTGTGACCAAAATCTGAATTTCACTTCTGTCGGTAGCAGTGACTACTTTGTTTTCTTTTAAGATCTCTCACCTCTGAGTTTTTAATACTATACAGCAGAGGCCCCCTATGACTCATGTGTCAATCAAGTACACTTAGCACACCTAAAAATTGCCAAACTGCCTCCTGATAATCATTCCAGGTCCATGTTAATGCTGAGTTGTTCACAGAAATGTTTTGGATGTATATTAGTTGGCTTACACTAAAACAGTGCCAAGGGCTGTTCAACCGACTTACAGTATAAGGAATTGATTTTAATGTTTGTCAAAATTTGCTGATATTTTTTATTTTTGTCTAGTTATAGTCATTGTGGACCACATAAGTGAGATACAGCTGATACGTTTACACTTTTAAAAAATAAATTAGAATCACAAATATAAGAAGGACTCTTAAAATCCATAGAAGTTCTGTAATACACACAGAATGGATGAATAATACTGCCTGTGGACTCTGAATAGCATATGGTACAGACTATCTCTTGGCTCCCCATTAGTTAAAGTAATATTTAATGTGAAAGAATACTGCTTCTAAATAAACCTAATCAGTTTGTCTTCCATAATGAAAAAGAAACTTATTTAAGTTTTCATAGTTATTTACATTCAAATACCCCATTATAAATCACTTTTACATTCTAGAATTTGTCTTATATAAGTTGTACCTTCTAGACCAGATCTTATCTCCTTGAAGATCATTCCACTTCCCTTTGCCTTCCAAGAAAGAAAAAAAGTTTGCATATAATGCCAGTAATAATGAAATGTAGGCTATTCCAATTAAACAATTAAAGGCTTTGGAGCATTGTAAATTCATTTTTTCATACTGAAAGCTTTTGATGAATAGGTTTTTCAAATGTTATAAGAAATTAGTTATATAGATTCTGAAAATAGCCTACCTGGCATGCACAGGAGAGTCTGTATTTTGTCCCTTTCAGTTACATTTGTCCCATACAGTTACAGTTACAGATGCCTTTTCTACAGTGTTTTCTGACTCTTGACTACACAGAAGTTTATTCTTCCTGTCCAGATAACAGAGCTTTCTTGAGATTCCAAGGTCTAATATGTTGCATATTAGTATCAGTATCTTCAGTGTGGTAATTAAGTGCTCTGCTATGAATGACAGAATTACAGAATTATTTAGGTTGGAAAAAACTTCTGAGATCATTGAGTCCAACCTTTGATCCATGACTATGCTGACCATTAGACCACAGCACTAAGTGCCATGCCAAATCATTTCTTCAACACTTCCAGGGATGGTGACCACACCACCTCCCTGAGCAGCTGGACATTCCATGTCCAACAAACTTTTCCATGAAGAAATTTTTCCTGATGTCCAATTTGAACCTCCCCTGGCATAGCTTCAGGCTACGTCCTCTCATCTTGTCATTAGTTCTCCAGGTTGATCCCCACCTGGCTACAATCCCCTCTCTGGCAGCTGTAGAGAGGAATAAGGTCTCGCCCGTGTTTCTTTTTCTCCAGGCGAAATAAAGCCAGCTCCCTCAGCTACTCATCATAGAGCTGCCATCTAGATCATTCACCAGTTTTTTTGCCCTTCTCTGGACATACTCCAGCAGCTCAATGTCTTTATTGAGGGACCCAAAATGGAAAATGGTACTTGAGGTGCAACCTAACCAGTGCCAAGTACAGGAGGGACAGCTGTCCTTGTCCTGCTGGCCACACTGCTGCTGACACAGGCCAGGATGCCATTGGCCTTCTTGGCCATCTCTGCACATACTGGCTCATGCTCAGCTGCTGTCAACCAGCACCCCTTGGCCCTTTTTCCCTCTATGCCCTTTCCAGCCACTCTGCCTCCTGTCTGTAGCACTGCCTGGGTTGTTGTTACCCGAGGGCAGGACCTTGCACTTCGCCTTATCAAACCTCTTATCATTGGCCTCAACCCATCTATCTAGCCTGTCCATATGCCTCTGCAGAACCTTCCTGCCCTGCAACAGACCCAGTCAACTTACTGTCATCTGAGAACTTATTGAGAGTACATTCAATCCCCTCATCCAGATCATCAATAGAGATTTTAAACAAAACTGAATACAAACATGTATTTGGCATATGACAGTCATGACATGCAACTACATATTTTGTAAATAGGAATTGTAGAACATGCGATATTTTTCAGAGAGAAGCAGTGGCATTTTTGTCAGTTCTTTTATAAAATAGTATTGGGTGGCTTGTGAAATTAAAAATACCTAAGCTTGCTTATTTGCTTGCTTCCTTCCTTCCTTTGTCCTAATGTACACTTGAAATCTCTAAAGGTGACACAAATCATAGAATCATACAATGGTTTGGGTTGGAAGGGACTTCAAAGATCATCTTGTTCCAACATGTATATCATGGATGGGGATGCCTTTCACCAGACCAGGTTGCTCAGATCTTCATCCAACCTGGTCTTGAACACAGCCAGGGATGGGGCATGAACAACTTCCTGGGGCAACTTGTTCCAGTGCCTCACCATTCTCACAGTCAAGAATTTTTTCTAATATCTGGTCTAAACCTACTCTCTTTCCATTAGGGGCCATACCCCCTTGTCCTGACACCACATGCTCTTGTAAATAGTCTCTCTCCATCTTTCTTGTAGTCTCCTTTCTGTTATAACCAATAGGAGATGGTGGATGAATCATCAGTGTAGAAAGTCCTGTGTTTGATTTTTTTCCAGACGCAACTTCTAAGCTAGCCATGTAAGCCTGTGCAAACACAAAATAAATCTGGAAAATTTTTATGTGGATTACATGTTAATTACCATCTCCACTAACAAAAGCTCTTTTTTTGTCTGTTTTGAAAGATGAGTTGATATTGGATTACTTAAAACATCCTACATCCAGTGAAGCAAATCTATTCCAAAAATAAAAATAGCTTGGAGAAAATCTTGCCCAATTTTCAGGCTTACTAAAATTGCAATAATCTTGGTTCATGCTTTGACTAGCTGGCAAACATAGGTTATGAATTAGTAGGAGGACATGTGTATGCACTTTCAATGATAATGAGAACAGCTGAGAAACTCTTTCATTGTGAATCTGTGAATGAATGACTGAATGAATGTAGAAATTCAAAGCCTCAGCAGTAGCTATCTTAGTTATACTGGTCATTAAGGTACTAAAAAAATTAGCAAGCCAGATTCTGTTGTTATTATATGGGTTTTATTCTATTACCTTGTAGCATTGCTTGAAACTAGTCAGAGATGCGGGAGAGAAAAGACAAACAGTTTACTGGAGGGATAGGAAAAGGTCTCTTTTCATACAGTTGGGTTGAGATGAAGATTGATTTTTTTTTTTTTTTTTTTTTTTTTTTTTGGGGGGGGGGGATATTTTTATTTATCATATTTTGGTTCTTTTTCAGGAGGGAGTGATAAATTTTTCAGCCTGTTCATTATACTGCAGTACTTAAACAAAATTCAAAGAAAACCTTTATACTAAACTGATTTTTTTTCTTACCTCAACTAGGACACAGTCCATTCTCCTTTTTATTTTTTTTTCCAGGACCTAATTTCATGGGCCACTTTTAAATCTCAGTACGATTATATATGAATGAAGTCTCTGACACATTAAAAGGACAAGGTCAATACAGATGAAAAATAGACACAACAATAATCTTTTTAGAAAGGAATAATGGCATTTATATTCATAATGGTAAATTTTAATCAAATAGCATAAAAAGACCCAGGAACACAAAGGCTAGATAGCTACTGGAAAGCTCCTTAGTCAGTTATTCTTGGTAATAATAATGACAGCATTCATCATGTGTTTTTAAATGTCAGAATGAAATTAGTTCACACAGCCATCTTCAGAGGAAAAGAAAAAGTAAAATAAATGGACTGAGTTTCATTTGAGTAAATACTAAGGGGTTAGGGGGTAGTGCAGGGGGAAAGGAAAGGTACAAAGGCCCTTGGAAAGAGACAAGCCAGAGAATAAGAATTCATTGTCATGGAAAGTGTTCTTAGTGGCACTTGGAGTGAAAGTCTGACATTCTCTGACATATACTGCACGTTTTGTAATGATGAAATCCTGTTACATCCATGTGGTGTCACTGGGTTTCCAGGTGGCTGAATGGTGAAAATTGAAAGCAGATATTAACTGTTATGTACCAGTTTTTAACATATGCTTTCATTGGGACTAGTGCTCTTTCCCATAGTATTTATAGTGACCAGAAAAGAGTTTCAGTGAGAGCTGAGCTTTTACTACTGTTTTGGTATTAGCTGCCAGGAAAAACCTGACCTCTTAAAGTCTTCAGTAAGTTTGGCTTGTGTTTAGATGGATGATCAACTACATTTCAATTTAAGTGAAAGTAGCTTTATACAGAACAGTTGGAGACAGCATCCTGGACATGCAGGGAAGGAAGGACTAAATAGTTCCTTCTTCCTCCTATTAAATGGTCAGCATAAAAAGGAGTATTGAGAGCAGTACTTGCTTTCAAGAGAGAAAGAATCGCTTCCCCTGTGAGTGCCTCATGAGAAAAATGGTTGGGAGGGAGTGCAATAGGAAAAACAGTTACACATTAGCTTCTGCTCTTTTGCTTCTATGCCTGGATTACTGAGGAGGGGAGAGTATGCCACATTCATTAGGAGGTTCTAGAAAAGAAATGCCCAACACTTACGGGAAATCTGAACTAGTACTTTCTTCCCTCATGAACAGCATCTCCTGATGATCCCTCAAGGACAGTGTCCTTCCACACCTTCTAACCAGGTGGCATCTTCCTGAAAGGCAGGTCAGTTTGTTGTGAAGTGGTAAATGCATAAAACAGTACATAAAACAGGACATAAACGAAAGGAAATTTTATATAGACCTGGGCAAAAGACTTAATTTGCCTTTCTTTATGAGTGCTCTCTAGTAATTTACTGTAAGAGACATAAGTCTCTGTGCACGAAACAAATCAAGATTGGCAAAAGCTTTCAGACAACATCAAGAAGAAAAATAACTATAACATATCAATATGTTTTCTAAGACTGATATATAAGCAAATGTTAGGAGAAAAGAAAGAAAGAGTATTTTCTTCAAAAATGAATAGGAATATTAAACCGATACACTGACAGAATGCTATTAGTGTTCTGGAGTGTCTAATCAATGTCTAACTGTAGAGTCCCAGCCACAGCTGAAACATCTTTGATGTAGTGTGGTAGCTCATTTTCACATTTTTGTGGACAACAAATTTGAATGTAAGACAGTGCAGTAAATATATTCATGCACACAAACATGCAGTGACAAGAGCACAGGAAAATTATTTTCACAACTTCATTTCAACTGGTTTCACAAAGGGTTTCATGAGGAATTAAAACAGATTCTTCATGCAGGAAAATTTTCTTGCAAACAATCCTCTCAATTCTCCTAAGACATATGAAGGTGAAAAGGTGCTACAGGCCTCCAGAATTAAAATCTAAGCTTTGGGTTCAGACTAAACAAAGAAGAGAATAAAAAAAAAAGTTTTACCTAAACCCATGGGTTTTTTGTTGCAACTTGAAACTTAATAAATAGTCAGACCTAATTATTTTCTATTTTGAAGTAACAAAATGGAAAAAAAAATAAAACTTAACTGTTTACCAAGGTGATATGATTTGTTGACAAGCTTTAGTCTCTAGTCAAGCTTTATGGCAAATTTATAAGCCTTGAAATGTTAGGTTTTAGAAGGCTGGATGACACAGCCTTTTGCTTAGTGCTCATAACCACAATAATGAGCATTACAATTTTGATTTGTAGTATCATAAGAGTATCACCTATATTCCATCAAACTCAGTGGGATTCTCTCCGTTGACTTGAATGAAAGCTGAATCAGACATGAAAAGAAGATGGCAGACAGTCTTGGAGAGCTTAACTCAGAGCTGAGATCAAGGATCAAAAGATCTAAATAGATGGAAAGATATTTTGTTTATTCTTTCCCCTTCTCCCCCTCCAACAGGTCATCTGTAAACTAAACATGAAAATTTTATGTATAAGGGTTCATGTTTTTTCACATGGTGCATGAATCATCTCCAGCCTCTGCTTTATCAACACCAGGATTGTGTTGGTGAGAAATCATTTCATCTGAAAAAATGGCATCAAAGGATTTCTTGCATCCTCTAAAGCACGCAGGAATTATGGAGAAAGGGTAAAACACAATGCTTCGGTGAAATCCATGTCGAGGAGCTTTTCTGTGAAATCCATGTCGAGGCCCAGAATCACAGAATCTCAGGATCATGGAATATCCTGAGTTGGAAGTGACCCCAAGAGTCACACCCTGTGCCTGAAAATAATGTCCAAATGCTTCTTGAGCACTCCGTCAGGCTTGATGCTGTGACCACTTCTGTGGGGTGCCCAAACACCATCTGGATGAAGAACCTTCTTCTAATATCCAACCTATACATCCCCTTACACAACTTCAGGCCATTCCCTCAAGTCCTGTCACCAGGGGGAAGAGATTGGTGCCTGCCCCTCAGCTTCCCCTTGTGAGTAAGTTGGGGGGTACAATGAGGTCACTCAGTCTCCTCTTCTTCAGGCTGAACAGACCAAGTGACCTCAGCCATTCCTTATATGGTTTCATTTCAAGGCCCTTCACCATTTTCATGGTGATCCTTTGGATGGTCTCTAATAGTTTTCTTCCTAATAGTCTTTTTTATATTGTGGCACTCAAAGATGCCCCCAGCTGAAGGGTGAGGCTGCCCCAGCTCAGAGCAGAGTGGGACAATCCCCCCCCTTGCCTGGCTGGTGATGCTGTGACTGATGCCCCCAGGACAGGGTTGGCCCTCCTGGTTGCCAGGGCACTGCTGGCTCATGTTCAACTTGCCATCCACCAGGACCCCCAGGTCCCTTTCTGTGGCACTGCTTTCCAGCATCTCATTCCCCAGCCTGTACAGGCACTCAGGGTAGTCCCACCCCAGGTGCAAAATCCAGCCTTTTCTCTTGTTGAACTCCACACAGTTGGTGATTGCCCAGCCCTCTAATTTTTCAAGGTCTCCCTGCAGAGTCTGTCTGCCCTCCAGGAAGTAGACAGCTTCTCCCAATTTTGTATCATCTGCAAACATAGTATCCCTTCCAGTCTTGTGTCCAAGTCATTTATGAAGACCTTGAAGAGCACAGGGTCTAGGATGGAGCCCAGTGGAACCCCTCTAGTGACAAGTCACTGGTCTGATGACATCCAAGTCACTGTAACTCTTTGTGCCCAATCCATGAGTCAGTTGCTCACCCATCTCATGATGTGTTTATCCAGCTGTGGGCTGGACAGTTTTTCCTGAAGGATACTATGAGAGGCAGTATCAAAGGCTTTACTGAAATCCAAAAAGGTTACATCAACTGGCTTCCCTTGACAAGGTAGGTGGGGTATCCTCTCATAAAAGGAAATCAGGTTTGACAAACAGGACTTTCCTCTCATGAAGAGACCAATGACTGGGGTGTCACTGGTGTTTTTCAATGCCTCCCAGAATAATCTTCTCCATAACCTTAACAGGCACTGAGGTGATACTCACAGGCTTGTTGTCATGTTAGATCATAAAACCCTGACATCACTACCTGATGTCTCCTGAAGGAGACCTCTTCTCATATAAATAATGAAGAGGCCAAGAGCTGCAAGTAGGCTGACCAGTTTTATTTCCATGCAGCCAAATTTCAGTTGGAAAGCTAATGTTGCCTGTCACTGAAACTTCAAAACTATGTTGATTAGTAAAAATCACAGAGAGAACTTTTTTCCTCCTTCTTCTAACATTTGCATACCAAACTACATAAGCACAGTGGCTACTTAATTGATGCCCTAGGGTAAAAGTATCACTTCTTTGTTAAGTTGACCAGGAACTTCAAAGCACTTTTTAAAGCCTATATATTCTATACAATCTTCACACCAAATCCTACAATGGAATATGTTTGCTGCCTTTTGCAGTTAGGCTCTTATAGTTAGATTTAGTGCCATCAAATACCAGTTTCTTTGCTATTATTCACCTATGCTTTTTTCAGAGCACTCTAACATTCTGTTGCTGTGTTTGATTTTAAAATTGTTGTTTTTCAAGCTTTGTGGTTAAGAAAAGCACCTGGGATAAAATTTGCTGCCATTTAAAGGGTCAGGCAATGACTGTAACCACACAGATTTTTTTCAGATGAATAGGTTTCCCATCAAATTCAGACACCAACTGCAGATGAGGTTGTGCAAATGGAAGGTAATGGAATGTATGTAATGGGTGAGAATATCAGATAGGCATGATGAAAGCCAAATGTATTTGATACCTGACTTCACAGTATCCAAGAATGGTTTGCATTGGAAGCAACATTTGAAAATCATTTGTTTCAGTCATCCTGCCATGGGCATATCTTTCACCAGATTAGGTTGTTCAAAGCCCTGTCCTTTTCAGCACAAGGAAATACTGTGTAAAATTATATCAGACAGGATCTAATCCTTAGGCTGGAAAAAAAAAATCTGATTTTCAGCTCTTAAAATCTCTAACTAGGTCACTGGCCACATAGTTTTCTTTGCCAAAGAAATTAATTGAAAAATACAACTGGGTGGAAGTCTGCCACAGAAGGCTCCATAAAATATCTAAACCAAAAAAGGTCAAGCTAGGAAAATGTATGTTTAAAGATTTTTTTCACAAACTGAACATTTTATTTTTCTAATTAAAACATGCATTACTTTTTGCTAATTATATAATTTTTATCTGGATTTGGAGGTTATAATTTTAACAGATTTCCACTAATCAAATTTTTCATGACCAACTGAAAGGTATGTTTTTCTATTCTATGAAAGAGCAACTAGTTGCTGTCCAAAAGCTAAACGTCTATTAAAATCTACCAACAGCATGTGCTTTGATAGATATAGTATCCTGGGAATAACTCCAAAATAGCAGAGGTTCATTCTCACCTTTTTTTCTTTTTTTTTTTTGTTTTTGTTTTGGTTTTGGTTTTAGTTTTTTTTTTAGCAATTTACTTGTTTACTTGTAAGAATCTCATAGGAATGTAAATTACTGTACCATCACTTTGCTTCCACCATTACTTTTCTTCAATCTGATGCATGCCTAATAAAATATTAATTTAGTTTGTGCCTAGGGTAAAATATACAATGGGCACATGACAGTGGTCTGTGAAATCAACCTAAGGTTCCTGTTCTTATGCCAGGAAGAGTGGTGCAGATGTAGCAATTCTCAGGATTGTCTTCAGATGACTGGTGAAGAATTTTCTTTCCCCTGTCTTTGTCATGAATTCTGTCCACTCTTGTTATGGTATTGAACTGTTATTGGTATTGGACTGTTTTCAAAAAAAAAAAAAAAAAAAAAAAAAAAAGAGGAGAAAAGAAGTACATAGCATCTTAATCCAGTATAAACTAAATGATGGTTATAAAGAAAATTTAATTAATTAAAAAAAGTATTGTTTACTGAGATTACAATCAGCTATCAACATTTCCATGATTCATATTATAAATCCATGTCTTTATGCTTGACTGATTTCCAGTTGTGTTCAACTACCAGAACTCCTCCTGAAGATAACAGAAGCTAAGAGTTCTCTGTACTTCTAGAATTATCAAAATACTTTTTCTGAGAGTCTCAAGGTGCATTTAACTGCTTCCTTACAAAATATGAATATTATACCTAGTTACTACAAGGTGTTACCCAGCTGGAAAGAACCTTTGTATTTTTACTAATCAATACCTTTGGTTATTCTTTCCCACACTCATCTTGTGGCAAAAACAACACTAGAATTTGAGCATTCTTGGTTTCTGTTCCTGAACTTTGACTAGTAGGAAATACCTATTTGGAGAAGAAAACTGTGGGCTTAAGAACTTGATTAGAAGGCAATTCTGAATCAAGGTACAGATTCCTTCATTTCCATTTCTTGATCCAATTCTGCAGGTAGGCATCCACTCAGAACTAAATCAGAATTTGCTGATTTTTTGTTATAGCTTGTTTCATTTCCATCCATACACAAAACTCCCTCAACTTCCTGGACACTTTCTAGGTCTTTTTTCATCATGGGTTTAGTATGTGAATCAAAATAGCTTTTTCTCAGCCTGATCACTCTAACCAGACCCTCTAACTTTTGTAGTCTCATGCTTCCTGTAGCTGCATTCATATGCTTAGGAGACAGTGTGATCTGTGGCACAGAGCACAGGGTGAGTGAATGCACACCCAGCAAGATGTGGCCTCCACCATCCCTGGGCCTTCTGCACCACTGAGGCAGTAACACTTCACAGGCCCTCCTTCCCCTGGGCTGGGCTCAAGCAGGTGACACTCTCCAGCTACTTTGGTAGGACATGATGCTGCCTGAGGGTCTGAACCTCACTCCTTCATGGTTCTGATTCTACCAGAGTCTTTGGGAACCAGCTCATTCTCATCTCCCTCAGGTCATTGCTTCCTATTGTGTTGACATGTTCCATCAGGTAGAGCTTTATGTGTACTTTTGGAAAAAGGAGGGCATTTTAATCTGCCCATACAGTACAAGACAGCATGTAACTATGAACTTTTCTATATTTATGTCTGAGAAGGAAGTACTTATAGGAGGCTGCAAAACAGCCTTGGAATTTGGCCATATGTTCATTCATATAATTTTTGCCCCAGATTCAAATTTATCTCTTGCAGAGATGAAAGCCAGTAGCATGCAGACAGCACCCAGGAACTTACTCCAACAGTTTGTTCCAGGAAGTGTAGAAAATTAAACCAAGTTATAACTGCAGAGGGAATTTAAAGTAGCAACATATAATAATCTACTTAAACAGCTCCAAACTACAATTTTGCTACGATTAACAGAACTGACTTCTGCAAAAGCACAAGTGGACTATGCAGCCAAGACCTCAGCTTTACATCAACTACCAATATCCTTAATAGCACTTTTTATCACACTTGTATTCTATTCATATAAACCACCACCACCACCATCACCAGCCTTTTCTGAATGTTTAGCAAGGCACTCAGCAGAGGGGATCACTTTATTAGTGAAAAACTTGTTAATATAAGCTAATACTGTTTTTAATGAAGACAGACATGTTAATCTCCAGTGACATGACTGTGTCATGGAACAAATTAAGTAAATGAATGTATTCAAATTTACCCCAGAAGAAGACGCCAGCTTTTGTTTAGCCAGAGGAGGAGTGTGCCAATCATTCCCTCCAGGCCAGTAGTGAACTCTTCACCATAATCATTGGGCAATTGTTCACCTTAGTAATCCTATTACTATATAAACATTTACTACACCCACATTTGGATTACAGCAATGGTCTTCTTCAAAAAATTGTTTATGGGTGTGAGTGGGATTTTCACGCTCTGGTCCTTTGATATCTATATTTCATGTATGGGGAAGGAATCCTTCCTGTTAAGCAGCCTACACACATATTAGTGCCCATATATGCAATGCCTGTGGATGGGTCAATCACAACTACCTTTAAGGTAAGTCATCATCTATTTTATGAAACTATCTTTCTCATGGATCATAAGACACCAAATAATTTTCTTAAAATGCTACAGTACAGTAGAAACCCTCAAGATTTCCTACCACCTACATTTTTTACATTCCTGGATAACTGTCACAAATCTTGTGGGCAAAGTATACTACTGAGTATATATTTAAATATATTTAAACAAACAAACAA
>CM031857.1:92859271-92875028 GCA_018697195.1 Certhia americana | reverse complement strand
ATATATATATATATATATATATATATATATATATATATATACATTTACATAGCCAGCAACAGAATGGACTGATTCTGTTTAAACCTGTGTATTGCTAATATGTGCTAGAAAGACAGAGTAAGGACCAAGGATGAAATACAGGGTGAAACTGATATATTTTTGTGTGGATTATCTGTACCTGAAAAAGTTTTCCATTTGTAAATATTACAACTATTCATTTATTTATGAAACTTCCTGCCTACACAGTTTTGTTTTACACGTGCATATGTGTGTGTCTATATGCAGAGCAGTAAGGAGATTTTTGTGTCAGTCTGCACCCAGTGCTATGTTTGTGATATGGCCAGCTCAGATGCTTTCCTCCTCCACTCTCAGTGTGGGTGTCCTCTCTGCTGGGCTCATTTTCAGATACTCCTACACTACTTCCCTTCCCACAGCCTCTCATGATCCCAGATGAGCATTGTCATGACTGTGACTGTGTGAGTCTGTGTACGAAACAGAGACTTGGAGCTGCACATATTGACAGTAAAGAGGATAACTTAGCTGGTGGTTCGGAATTGTACTAGATCTCTGCAAAGGAGTGGCCTTTTTCCACATGGATGTGCTGGATTTGGTAGCACTCCACTCTCACCCAGGGAGAAATCGTAGCATGGAAAAAAATGTTAATGGCTGTCCTTGGAGACAATTCCTTGCATTTCTTTTCATGCTGTCCTTTCAGAAATTCTAAGTTCTAGGAACAGAAAACAAAGAAACTGTGATAAAAATAATAGAAACATAAAGGATTGTTGTTGAAGTTACACTGAGTACATAATGGTACTCAGCAGTACTATTATTATTACAAGTTGCTCAAAGTTTCCACTCACAATCACTTTTTACAGAATGCAATGTCCTGAACATTTCAAAACATATTTTGATCAAGCTTAGTATTCAAGGCACCTATAATCTCAGCAGGGCACTTTTAAAATATCTTATCTGCTTATACCCAAAAATTTCTTGACTCCAAAATTCTTTGTAAAGCAAAATACTCTTCTCATCAAGAGGGACTGGACATAAACAGGTACAGAGAAAATAAAGGCTTTGTGGGAGGGTTTTTTCAGCTTTTACATTGACAGGTTTGCTTGGTAAAGAGCAGTTCACAAGGGGTTGCAGAAGATGCTGTGAAAGGTTTGGGATCTGAAAGGCACTACTCAATATAATCTAATGTTTACTGTGTTGGAGAAGCTGCACCCTTCTACTAAGACACAAGCAGCACCAGATCATTAGTCTGCCTGAAGGAGGTGTATGGAAAGCATAAGGTAAAGCGGTTTGATTTTTGGCTGGTGGGAGGTTTGGGGTGGATTGCAGAATGAAGTAGATGAGACACATGAAGCTTTAGAAACCCACTCCATAGATGGAGATGGCAAGCCACATATTAATTGTCTGCCCACACAGCACTGGTGGCAAAGCAGAAACGTGGGTGCTGCAAGTGGGGGTAACTGCAAATACCGAAGGATGAGAGATCTTCCCCAGGCTCTGCACACTGGCATGGTTTTGAGGACAGGTGAAAAGAATAGATTGCAGTTAACATGTTCTTTAATCCTGAAGGCATCTCATTAAATGAAGTTTTGTGGCTTAATACACCAGTGTGAATTTAACCAAAAAATACATGGTGAGGGGTAGCAAACTGAATATCCAATACCAAGACATTCTTCATCTTTAGTTTATATACTGTGGATGATTCAGAAGCATTCTGTATTTCTACAGTCCTTTGTCATGAAATTTAAACTTAAAAAATACCATCAACATCTCAGCAAGCAGTACAGGAATTGAGAGAGCATAATAGGACCTCCAGATTTTAATCTATGAATGTTTATTTTTGAGTGGAATAAGATAAAAGAACAAGTTGACGGAAACAATACTGCAATCAGTGGTACTTGAACCCTTGCATTAAGTTTTGGAGAGAAGGCCAAGACCCAGACATGTCTAAAGGTTTCATTTAAAGAATCATCTGTGCATTCAATTTCTCTAAGATTGTACAAATACTTGCATTCTGCTTCTGATCACTTTGAGGTCTTCTAAATATAAAGATTATAAAGGAGCAGGGGTTTTTTTTGCCTGCTGCATTATTTTCAAGGTGGCAGAAGGGCAATTTCAGAGGTTACTCTTTCATCCACTGTCATAATTTCTGTTGTTTACAACTGCCATAATGATGAATCTAAAACCTTTATTTTTTATGTCTCTGGAATTTTAGTTATCAACAATCTGACCTATTTTTTACAAGGTCTTTCGAAACTTGTCTATTCTTCACTGCCACAAAATCAAATATGCCACTTCATAATAATTTCTAATTTTCATCCTCAAACATCTCTATCATGGTAGTATAAAAACCCTTCTGATTTACACATAAGGAATGGAGATACAAGGAGACTAAATGTAACATAATATTTAGAAAGATGACAAATAAAACCAGCTCTTTAGCTAACACACTGGAACACCTGTACAATTATGCAATTCTCTAGAATTCTTCTTTTCAGGAGAGGAACATACTGAAACAAGTAATTATTTTTGTCTTTCATTAACTTCAGGGGGAACAACTGGTTTACTTGGTTGTGCAAAAAGCACGAAAAGCAAAATTTAGCAGTGATCTGAGCTGTTTATCTTGATCATGATTTCTTCAGTGTGACAGCTGGGGCTGCCGGCCACATCAAGTATCCTTTGTATCTTACATGCACTAAGTTACAGACTTTCTGAAAAGCTGATCCTCCTTGTATTCAAAGGCCTCTCACTGATGGTGTTAGTATACCCCATCTTGCTGAAGGCTGTTCTGAGCATTCAATGCCCTTGAGAGCTGAAGGAAATTTCTCATGTTTTTTCCTGCCAATATTTGGGGCCTCATCCAAGTCCATTGGATCACACCCCAGTCCACACTTTTGAGTATTCTCGTAGAAAGCTTTTATCGGTTAATTGCTGCCACATCTGTCTCTCTTTAAATTTTATTGTAACAGTTGTTGAGTCCCTAATAAAATAAAGCACATATTGTATTTGTTTCTTTTTTTATTCCACTCTAATGACGTGCATATTAACATTTTTTTTCTTTTGGGAATTTTTTTTTTTTCATTTCTGCAAAAATCCATCTTTCTGGAAAGGCACATGAAAAATCATCGCACCTTTGTGTTTTACACCCATTTATGCATTTTAAATATTAAAATCTTAATCCATAATGACATCCTCCTGCTTTTGGCCAGCTTGATAATGTCTGCTCCCCTTGGCTCTGTGTTAGACTGCTTCCTTTTTTTAGCTATAATATTTTTTATTATGACATTTACCTAGTGAGATTAGCCTCAGGGTTTTACTTTTGGGCACTTCAAAATCTCTTCTTTTTTTTCTGTTTAACTAGCCTAAAATAGATCATGTTCTGCTAGTTGCAGAGGTATTCTCACTTATGTCACTACCAGAAAGAGGCATTTTAAAACTCTTTCACTATTTACAATCTACAGTTGGAACTTCAGTCAGGAAGAAGAAGACTCTTCTCTGGAGTCAAATGTTCTTGGCATCAAAAGCCCAATCAATTCATGTTTAGACCCTTGTCTTTTGACAGATACTTATTCCTATGGCATTCTTCTTATGAAGTCACTTGGAAATGTGCCTGGGATTATTTTTGTTTATTTATTCCAAATTCCATTCCACTCTTACTAGCATAGAATTTTAATCCCCGCCTGCTGGCAGTGAGGGGGTTTATTATAATGTTGGAGAAATATGTTAAAGGAATTTTTTTTTTTTTCATCCTATCCTTTGAATTTCTGGTCTGCTCAGGTAGTTTGAAAGGACACTGTCTTTGCAATTCATGCCAACCTGGCCAAGGCTGACAACGTTTAGCCTCCCTTGAAGATTAAGTCAGCGAGACTGGAGGAGGACAGTTTTCCCCTCTCCCTTGATACAGACAAGCCCCAAAGCACAAGGAAAACTTAAGCTGTGCAACGCCCACTTTTTTGTTAAAACATATACAATTGTTGGGATGTTTCTCTTTGAAATCAAAGCTTGGTTGTATAACTAATCTAATTCAGGTTGGCATTGATAAAAGTTTCTTCAAGATGGCTTTGCAACACCACATGTAAGAACTCAGGCAGTCTGTGCCTTCCACTCCCTCATTTGTTTATGCCAGATTATGTCTTGGATTACCTCCGGGCAAAATAGTGCCAAGCTGCTCTGTAAACAAACACAGCTATTACAAGGTGTTTGCACAAAAAATGAACCCAGCATTTGAATGGTGGCAAACTGCAAATGTGCCTTCAGATCTGGGGTTAAGTAGTGCCCCAGATGAGGGTGCTGTGCCATGTGTGGCAGAGCTTCCCCTGGGGGCTCCCTCAGCTGCAGCATCCCCTTTAATCCCAGCTGCCTTGAGGGGCACAGGAAAGGATTCATTAAAGTTTCAGAACCAACATCTTGAAGCAATTTTGAGCTACCAGCAGGAGCCAGAGAAAGGGAAAGAACTCTGGTGTGGTGTTCCGTCTACCATCTAATCCTTTTAGGAGGCAAGTTGCTGCAAGCTGAACCAGTTACTGCTTTCATGTGGCTTTCCACTTCATCTCACATAAAAAACAATTATATTGGGGTTTATTCTTCACCTGACCTTACCTGACACCTCTCTTGCATCTACCCTTTTTGATGATGAGACATCTGTTATTCAGATGCTTCACTGCAGTATTATTAGACTAGGTAGACGTATTCCCATCCCCCGTCTCAAATAATGGTAAACATACAAGACACTAAATCCACCAGATTAAAAATCAGGTTCTTATTGCTAAGATTAGGCTCTTCTTGATGGATCACACAAATAATGTATTAGACTCCCATAAAGTCCTTTAGCAAAGGCTGTCCACCTGCTAATCTAAGCCGTAGCATGGAAAGACCCTACCAGTATCCAGAGAGGTGCAGAAAGGGTCTGGGTGTTACAGTTTGCCCCTTGAAGGTTCCTGATCTGCTGATTTGATTAAAGTGATGGTGATACCTGACAACAATCTATTTACAGAAATTTATCACAGATCTTTATCATTATCTGTCTTATCTTGTGCCTGTAAGAGAGACGCCTACTTCTTCGTGTTTTATTGACCTAAAGAGATGTGTAGGCACTTTCTCACTAGTGGTATTGAATTCTGGCCCTTCTCCTAATGTGTTCCAGGAAGTGTGCATTCCTCACTGTCAGAAATGTTCAATGAGCATGATTCCTGCCACTTTCACTCAAAGAGGAAGCACTAGGTAGAAATGTTTGCCTTTGTAAAAGGAAGGATTATTTTTTCCATCAGCAAGAGCACCTTGTTCTCCAGGAAAGTTCAACAAGTTAAGGAAACTCAGTCCTTTTAAGGATATGGATTACACATAATATTATTAGTCTGCTAAAGAATGGGCCTAGATAGCATTATTAGCATTTTCCTCTGCTAAGTGGAACAAAATACATAAACTGGGTTTAGTTGTGCCTTGGTTTGGTATACAACATGATAAAGGACAAAGTGTTTGTCTCTGTAATAACTGTTTATTGGATGACTTTCTTATTATTTTCACTTTAGTCTTAAAAGATTTTAATGTGCCTTGAAGAGTCTTACAAAAGCTCTGACATTCACATAACCTCCTGTCTAAAATTGCAGAATAGGTGGGAAGGGTTTTTTTTTTATTTAGACCATGTCCTGGTTCATAATATATATACCTCAGGTCATACTCATGAACTACCAAAATTGTCTGCCTGGAGAACCCTTATTCTTATTACTCAATGAGTAATTACCAGAATTAATTGTAATGGCAGTCATAGAGATGCATGAAGCCTTATTTTGTAAGTTGCCTTAGAAATTAGATGCTACTGAAACTGAGGTGAAATTTCATAAATTATGTGTAAATGTAAAAAGGTACAATTGGATGCTGAGAATGACAGCTCTTTGATTTTCAGAGTATAGCTCTTTGATTTTCAGAATATATTGTCTTTTGTTCATTGCTCATGGATCATTTTTGGCTCAAAACTATTATTTGGTTTAAAGCTGTGGAATGGGCAACCTTGATACCTTGGTCCTATACTGCTTCACTTCAATGTCTGTGATTTTTTTCTAGCCTGTTGTTTAGGAGATGTGCTTCTTTTTCTTTTTTTGTTTTTTTGGGGGGTTTTTTGGGGGGGTTTTTTTGCTTTTTTTTTTGTTTGTTTGTTTTTGTTTTTTTGTTTGGTTTGGTTTTGGTTTGGTTTGTTTGTTTGTTTGTTTGTGGTTTTTTTAATTGAACTAGCCCTGAATAAACAGACTCTGTAAGTTGCTTTCTTTGTTGTCAAAACCTGGTGTCCATTTTTTTGGGCAATAGTTTCATAGAATAGTTTTTTTTTTCAGGCAATCCTGCAACTTATTCAGTATAAACCTATCACTCTTGTTGTGCTGATTTTTGTACTTAACTTACAATGGATGCATTTTCCATCTGTAGAGAAGGATACAAGATGTCTCTAGGGAAAATAGGATTTTTCCATGGATGAGATAGGTCAGACTGTCAGCAGCAGTGCAGATCATTTTTTTCCTATTTTATTTACTCTTTTTGACAGTCTCCCATAAGCCTGGAGTAAAGGATAAGTGCGGAGCCAGAGTTGGACTCAATGATCCTTATGTGTCCCTTCTAGCTCAATATGTTCTGTGATTCCATGATATGTAGATGAAAAATTATCATAATTATCACTTCTTCATGAAATAGTGCATCATTGTGTACTGCAAAGAGTAGGACATCCAACTCCCCTGACCAGGATGCCTCTCTCTTACTTCCTTTTTAAGTGTGTCGTTTTATGTACCTCAACCAGGACGTGTCAGTTTATTTCAATGGAGGTGACTTCAACAAAAGCAACAAAAAGGTGTCTAAGGAAAATCTCCATCCTTTACTGGATGCAGGGGAAACAGTGGAAGGAAGGAAGGAAGAAAGGGCTGAGGTACTTAATACCTTCTTTACCTCTGTCTATTATTAAGAATGGTTGTGCTCCAATACTCAGACAGACCCCTGAGCTGGAAAGCAGAAACAGGTAGCAGAATTAAGCCCCAAGTGGAAATAGTCAGCAACCTGATCCATCACTCAGACCCACAAAAGTCTGGGGGGATGGATGGGATCCACCCAAGGTACTAAGGGAGATGGCAGAAGAGCTCACTGAGCCATTTTCAATCATTTACCATCAGTACTGGTCAAGTGGGGAGGTCCCAGTCCACTGGAAGCCCATCTACAGGAATGGCAGGAAGGAGGATCCAAGGAACTATGGCCCTGTTAGCCTGACCTCAGTGCTGATGACCAAAGAAGGACAACAAAGCTGTGAAGGCTCTGGAGCACAGGTCCTGTCAGAAGCAGCTGAGGGATCTGTGGTGGTTCAGCTTGGAGAAAATGAGGCTCAGGAGAAACTCCATCACTCTCTATAACTCCCAGAAGGAGATTGTAACCAGGTGGGGGTCAGCCTCTTCTCACAAGTAACAAGAAAACAAGAGGAAATGCCCTCATTCATATTAGGGGAGGTTTAGACTGGATAAGACTGGAGATTTTTTTTTTTTTTTTAATTGAAAGGGATATCAAACACAGGAACAGGCTAATCAAGAAAGTGCTGGACTCACTATTCATAGAGGTAGTTAAAAAGGACATGATTAAGGGCTGGAGTTGGCAGTGCCAAGTAAACTGTTGGGCTTGAGGATCTTAGAGGTCTTTTCCAACCTAAATAATTATAGGATTCTATGATTCAGCTGCATCCAGAGCAATATCATATTCACCTAACATAAATTTGCATCTAAGTTTAGGAGGACATCTTTCACTAGCTTCCATTTTTGACTTTTGATTTAATTAATCAGCTAAATAAGAACACTTTTCTATCTCTGCTGCCAGCATTGTGAAATTTGACACTTTCTTTAGGCATTTTCACCAGTTCAGCTAAATAAAGTACCTCCATATCTGGTTCCCCCAGAAGGACTCCTGAGAAACTAGTATTTCTTTGCTTTCAGTTTAAGTTTTGAAAATAGTATTGTCAAGACAAACAAACAAACACAACACCCCCCCAAAAAAACAAAACCCAAACAAACAAAACCATCACCAAAACCAACCAAACAAAAAACCCAAAACCAAACAAACAAAAACCCAAAAAATAAAAATAAAAATAAATAAGTAAAATAAAATAAAAAAAAAAAGCCCCCCACATTTCTTTCTGGAAAATTATTCATTGCATCACCACTAACAATGTAGAAAGCACTGTCCAGGATACAAAAACCCCCTCAGTTTGCTTACAATTAGCACAAGCAAATAATTTCCAAAGGCTCTTTGGCTTTTATTCACAGCTAACTCTTGTTCTCCACTGTTTTGGTTTTTTTACTGTTTCAGTTTAACTGTGGTATGCTAATTGTTTACTCCTGGGTGTATCAAGTTTTAAAGAATGAATAGAAGATACCAGGAGAGTATGTGAAATGTTTCAGGGCCAGGGGAGAGTGGAGGTAGACTATGAGAGAAGACACAAAAAAGGAGTCTAGTGAAAGAAAAGACACAGAAAGGTGTTAGTAGACTGAAAGAGATAAAGGAAGAGTGACTGGAAGTGAAGAAATAACACATTTGCCTCTGAAAGAAAAACAGAACCCTACAGCTGTATTTGATCATTCAGATTGGAACTTGCTACCCTTGAACTGTGACTTTCTGTCTGGTGAGATCTTACTGTAAAATGTATGAACACAGAAACTTTGTTTTATTTCTGTGAGATGTTCTTTAAAGATAATAATCACAATTCATTAATCAAGTAATCACAAGTGATTAATTATAAAATAAATTAATCAAATATTTTATATTTTATATTATACAATTTTATACAAGCTAAAGAGGCATAAAAATTTCAGGAATATCAGATTAATTTCATGATATTCTTTGCTTACCTGTCAAAATAACAGGAAAAAGTCATTTAAGGAGCACATTGCATAGAAGTTGTATTTCTAAGATATGTTCTTCATCAGAAAAGTAAGGGGGAAATGTTGTTATATGATCAGTTCAAATGCAGTACCATGTAGAAAATAAAGTGTTCTCTCAGCTTGGTTTGAAAATCACTGCTATGACTTAATAAAATATCATAACAAATCTCATATTAAAAGATTTTAGTCTTAGCTGCTCTTCAGATTATTTAACATAAAGCCATATGGCCATCTTCATATTTAAAAAATGTTTTTTTCCACTAGGAATTCTTCCACTATGAGCTCTCTAACAATACAGCAGGAACATCTTTAAGCTCCAAAACTCACTTGATTAACCTGTTGCTGGTAAGACAGAGTCACGAATTGAAAGGGAGTGATTTTCAGACAGAGGTTCAGGGCACAGGACAGTGATGATGATGCATCTTTGCATAGGTGTCTTTGCTTCTGTGGGAACAGACTCACTCCACACAAAATTTAAGAGCCTGCACAGCCAGCCCACAGCCTGCAAGTCTCTGCTTTCTCATTGAAATTAGTGAGTATTAAAAATATATTTGAGTATCATATTCTATCTCAATAGATGTGTTGTGGTACAGAGAGAAGGGTAATAGATTGCTTGGAAAATATCTGTAAAACAAATTACGAAGTGAAAATAACAAATAATACTGCCTAAAATCCTGTCTCTCTAATACTATCTAACTTCCCCTGCAATTGGTGATGCCTCTTTTTTTTACAGAAATATAGATTTTGGAGTATTTTAAAATATAGACATCTGGCTCTATCCTGTGACACATTAGCCATACTGATCTGATCGAGCAAAGCACTCTCATGCATTCCTAGGCTTCACCAAGTTTTCTTCTGTGCTTAAGTTGCACTCTTCAACACTTGTTTGATTGGTACCAGAGCTTTCAGCACCTACAAGAGCAAAACTTGAGTAAACTTAAAAGTGGCCCCTCCTACATCTGTTAGAACATAGAACAATAGCCAGTTTTGAAATCTTCACAGTGACTTGAACATATTTCAAGTAGAGGTGTGAAAATAAAGATGCCATCTACCATTTAGAAATATAGAATTGATGGCTGGCTGATCTCTGCTTCCTAAATATTCTCCCTAATCATTTTGGGGAAGATGTACATGAAAACTCGGACTTGTCATCACACAGGCAGTCTCATGCTATCCAGATCACAGTCCCTTTCCTGTTTTTATGTCTGGCTTTGCTCACAGCGAAAACAATGGCAAAAGGAATGATGAGGATAATGCAAGTTGGTGTTTTTGCCAGGACGCACCAAGAAGACATACAAGACTCCAGAATTATTAAGGACTCTTAATTTCTATTTATAACATAAAATACATAAAATTGACATAATTTTTGTCATCAACTTAATACCAATTGAGAATTCACTACGTTTCACTTGTATGTGACTAAGCATGAAATACTGCTTTAAACTTTAAAAAATGAAGAGATGAAGTAATTTTTAACTTTTTTTTCCTGTTATGAAATGTGAAATAATAAGCTCAGAGTGAGAATGATGCATTACAAAAAGCCCTGAATGAAAATATCCAACTAGACCAGTAGGACAGAGAATTGAGGGGAAGCAGACAGAATCTCAAATTGCTGAACAGCTGTTCAGGGTTATATGCAGGACGTATGGTGGCAGGGCTGGAACTGGAAGTACAGGGAGGATGCCTAGCTAAGAAGAGGAGAAGGAAGGTGGAGGAAGGACGACACAGCTATCTTTCAGACTCAAGCTGTAGTGGGAACTCCTCAGAAGGTAAAAATGTTCCCCTCCAGCTCCTCCTCCCCCACCCCATCAGTCCCAGGACTTGCTCAGCTCTGTGGACAGTTCTCCCTCAGGCCCAAGTGCAGAGTCACCATTTTGGGTTGAGCTCAAGAAGAAGGCTGCAGTAACCTGAAGGAACATGACTCTGATTGTGAAGTCCACAGCCAGGTGGAACTATCTGTAATTTTCACACTGACTCGAAGCGACAAAGAAGTATGCTAGGAGCACTGTGAAAGATGGACAGGTCTTTAAGCATACCTTACAAATATTTTCAGTATAATGCCTCAAAATTTTTTGCAGTCACTCTGCAGTTAATCCAGAGCACTGCTGATGAAGTTATTGTATTCACTCTAATGTAACTAACAGCAAAACTTGATTCCCTGTGGACACGTCTCCCATCCATTCATCCTGTTTGCTACTGCTCCACCCCATCTCCCCTGAAATGATGGATTTTCATTAAATTGAAAACATCTTTCCTCATGGTGTCATCACAAGCAGCATAATGTGTGTGTGTTGTATTGCCAAGCATTGCTTAGCAACGGGACCCTGTGTTCTGCCAACTTTCTTTTCACGCTGTCAGTCTGAATTTAACTGAACTTGCTGTGTTGTGTTTCAGAGGACTGACTACATGTCAGTGATGTGACTGATGAATGCTCCAAATATACAAACAAAAACTGGCACTGACCCCCTGTATTTAATAAATAGAGAGTGTGAATTTCAAGAAGTCACTTTACATTCACATTATTCAAAGGCAAATTGTTTACAATCATGATAATTAGTCTTGATAAATCCTCATAAAACATGAACCAATCAAAAAGTATAATTAGACACTTTTAGTTTTGAAACTACATTCAATAGAGCTCTATGGCTCAACCCTCTGCAACGTCCACCAGCCAAGGATCACTGTTGTACAAAAAATCACCAGTCATTTATCACTTAGTTGAATAAGCTGTTGAAAATGTTGAAGGTTTGCATTTGCAAATTCACCTAATCACTTAAAATATTATCTCTTAAATTAGTTATATGGAGTTGGAATGAATGGCTCTGGAGAATCGGATCATGTGTTCCCATGCCAGCATGAGCAGAAGACTTCTCTAGGCAATGTTCAGAACACTGTAAAATTGGATGGAGATGCAGTTATCCTGGAGGACACCAGCTTTCGCAAAACTGAGTTCACTGCTCAGTGCTTCAGTCTGGTTGAACAGCTCCAGATCTAGCTCTACCTTTCAAGTTCAATATATTTGAGAAGCCCAAGCTGCTCTTAGTTTAAAGTTGTATGGTTGAATCTTCTGCTGATAAATTGACCTGGTTCAACTTATTCTTAGCCAAATTGGATTAGCCGGAGATCTGAAAGTTTGATTGTGAAAGGTTGTATCAGAGACATCAAATTAGCATTTATATATTTCTAATTTTACACAACTTAGATTTTTCAATTGACTTGATGGAAACTGCCTCTCTAATTGTTTTTAGAACACATGTATATAAGACAAGTATTATTTCTGTCTTGGGCACAAAAACCAGGAAATGTTAATAGCATAGCAGCCACAAAAGAAGATTCATTACAAAGATAAGTAGCAGCATACTCATATTTAGGTGTCATCTGTAAATAAATATTGTCGCTGTTTGTAGTGCATTTGAAATGCACTACAGCATACAAAGAGCCAAATATCACAAAAGACCCAGATGAATTTGTGCCTTTATGAAGAAGCTGCTAGAGCCCAGAGTGAATTCCAGAAAGGACACATTTAGGCTAAAATGAAGGATCCTTAGATAACTACAGGGAGGATATCTGCAGTAGACCCACACGAGATTTAGATTAAGATCTCTAATTAAGATTTTTTTTTCTGTGTTTGTCTATACACCTTTACCTATTCATGGTTATCTACATGCAATCCAGAGCCTTCCTAGAGTACTAAAGGAACATGTAGAGTGAGGCTCAATTGCCCAAAGGTAGTGTCTCTGATGAAACATAGAGATTTTTCTCATATCCTATATCATCTAGCTCTGTTCAACTGTCTTGGATACCCTCAAATGTCAAAAATGGCACCTATGTACCTGTGTTTTGGCAAAGGAATCCTATATTTTGTATCTCAGGCATATTAGCCCACCCATAATGTCTGCCTGCTGGAATGCTTTTCCATCAGTCATTAAGTATTCTCTGTTAGAAACACACCTGTGCGATGTAACAGCCTTTAGCACCACTCCTCTGCCTCCTCAGAAAATGGAGAGGAAAAAGCAATGTTGATGTTTTCTGAGCTTTAGAAGGTTCCAACCAAAGGCTTGGATAAATCATAACTGGGAATGGTTCTGATATGTTTTGGAAAACCCTTGTGCTGTTGCTCATTGCCTGTATTAGAGGCTCCGTATAGACAACTATTCAACAATTTAATTCACCAGTTACTGAGACCTCCAGGGGACAAAATTCTAGAAACAAAATATTGCTGATGGTGCAGGATTAAAACAGAAAACCATTAAGGAATCAAGAGCTAATGGGTCTAATGGGAATATTTTGAACATACAAGGAATTTGTTCTTGCCAGGTTGATAGTTTCTTCCAAAATACGGGGCCTGTATTACTCAAGATTGAGGTGCCCACTATCATATATGAAATTAATTTGTTCTTTCTTGGAACTTACCTAGACACAAAATAGGAATATGGAAAAGGAACAACTGAGAAATAATGACTAGAAACTATCTGCTAGGCTTATTTTACTTTTCAGGCAGGCATGAACCAGTCTGCAAGGAACAAGTTAGTCACGTGTGCTATAAACCTTGAAAATTACAGTGGAGCTTTGGTAAATTCACTAAAAAATTATGATAAAGTGCTCCTACAGTATTTCATTGTTCCCACATCCTACATTGTTTCAAAATGTGGTAATTTATAATTTTGATAAGAAGACCTTTTTCAGCAAACATTCCTTGCTCAATCTTACCTTCCAAGAGCTTTTCCCACAAATATTACTACAAATAGGATTTCTTCCTTTCCCAGTTGTCTTAAACTTTTCCAAGAGTAATATTTCTGTGGGTTCTGTTTTCCTGGAAGAAGTTACTGTGCTATCAAGTGTAATAATTATAATTATAATTGTGTAACTGAAGAAAGTATACTAGTACATGGAACACATGGGTTGCAATACCTAAGAAGGTATAGGCTGTTCAGAGGCAGAAATTATGATCTCATAACATTTCTGACTTCTTTTACAGCCTTATAACTTTCTGGGAATCTAGTATGTTATAAACTCATACCTGTGTATCTTCAAAGACTTTTATTAGACTCTTAATAAACATATGTACTTTGCTCGTTGGTTTCTTTGTTTTACTAATTCTTTGCTACAAGACTTTGGACTATATTCACTGAATTTCATTAGACTTCTATTCAAGCACAAACTTCAGTTCAAAGCTTAGTTTCAGCTCCTCTTATGCTGCCAACTCATTCTCATTGCGCTCACAGTTCTAATCATGTAGGGTTTTGGAAGAGAGATTCTCTAGGCCCCTGAATGCCCTAAATTGCTTAATGTATGTAGCTAGGCTTTTAGGTCTCTTGACACTTTAAGCAAGGGAGCATACTTATTTCATGCAAAAGAGTGTCAGGAATGCTCCATGGAGCATCCATCACTCACAATACTTGTAGGCATTGCCTCACATTGCATTTCTGAGGTGCCTACCACTCTTTCCAGATTGACTACAATTGGCCACTTCATTCAGTATTTATTAGACACCTACTAAGAGTCAATGTGGTCAGTTAAGTTCTACATCCTTAGGAAATTAGATCAGACATTTAGTGAATCTAGATGTGGACTTGAAGACAAACCCCTTATCCTGAGGTTGAACATTCACAGAGCTTGGTAAAATCTGGATTTCTTCTGACATTCACAGCTAGCTCACAGCTTTATAATAAGCTGAAACAAAACTCGGAATTTGAATATTTCCTAATTTGGGAACATTTTTGCATGTGCTGAATGTGTGACTCAGACCATTTCTAGTTAATTCTAGGATTGGAGAATGTTATCATTTCTTTCATATGGCCATGTGATGTCCAGGGAGAAGCACAGAGCCTCTGGGTTTTTTTGTAATTGATACATACAGAAATACTATAAAGCTCAAAAGTAATATAAATTGAATCTAAAGAACAGATAAAACTCAATCAATATTCTTAAATGTTGCTTACTACTGCTGACCTAAGCATATGCCAGCAAGCTAAGAAACCACTTGCTAATCTGTCAAAAGCTGAATTAAAGAAACATTTTTATTTCATGGCAAGGACTCAGAATGAAAAAAAAAAAAAAAAATCTTGTCTGAAAATTTTAGCCTTTCTCAGATACAAATGTATCAGACATTTAGTCACCTATTTCAACAGTCTCTTACACACATGCATGCAAATATCCTTGCCTTTTTCACTCTTTACTAATTTGAATTTAAAGTGAGACCCCTAAACATCTACACTGCAGTATCTCAGATGGAAACAGTATCTCAGATAGCTGCAATAAACTACTTTTTGTACCTATATTGATCATCTTGCCATACCACTAAGCTTTGAGCAAGCTAATTTACTCCATTTTTCAACGACAAACAGAAGCTTAGGCTCCTGAAGTAAGACTGACTGGAATTTAAAACCTCTGTCAAAACCCTGTGAACCCAGGCTGGAATGGGGGGCTGCAGTTTGGGTCATAGACTCAGCAGATATCTGGGAACAGACATCCGTACACAGGTTAGACCTTCATAAAATTATAGAATCATGGAGTCATAGGAATCATATTATCATAGAAAAATAGAATGGCAGGGGTTGGAAGGGACCTTAAAGACCATTTAGTTCCAACCCAACCACCAGGGACAAGAATGTCTTCTACCTCTTCTCTATGTGGCCCTGGAATATACTTTCTCTTGCATATTCTGCCTGATCCTACATTTATCATGGTACTCATTTGTCCTGCCACTATTCACTCATGAGGTTTGTTCTGAGAGTTCGAGGAGAGTTCGAGGAGAGGAGAGGAGAGTTCGAGGAGAGGAGAGTTCGAGGAGAGGAGAGTTCGAGGAGAGGAGAGTTCGAGGAGAGGAGAGTTCGAGGAGAGGAGAG
>CM031857.1:92819820-92858913 GCA_018697195.1 Certhia americana | reverse complement strand
GGAGGACGAGAAGAGAAAGAGAAGAGAAGAGAAGAGGAGAGGAAGAGAAGAGAAGAGAAGAGAAGAGAAGAGAAGAGAAGAGAAGAGAAGAGAAGAGAAGAGAAGAGAAGAGAAGAGAAGAGAAGAGAAGAGAAGAGAAGAGAAGAGAAGAGAAGAAGACAAGACAAGTCTTAAGCATGAGTTTTGCAAGGAAAACTCTATAGATGTAGTCTTCTGATCTTTGTACACAGGTAGAGAGCGTTGAAAAGGCAATATTCTAAGCTCATTTCTGACCTACAGGGAAGTGCTTATAGCTTTCTAAGCATAGGTTGCCCTTAGCTTCACAAATTCTCCCTGAAATGTTCTTCAGGGCTTAGACAACACTACTCTTAATCCAAAACTTTAAAATCATTAAATCTTTATTACGTCTTTCACTAAAATTCTTTTCCTAGCCTGTAAAGCTCTTACCTTTTTAAAAATGTTTACGGATCCATGATGCATCTATCTCTGGGGCAAATTGAAGTGAATAATTTTGGTTTGAAAACACTAACTAGTTGGTACAGAAAGTCTCCATTACTATCCTAATTTCATTAACTGAGCCTGAAGGATGGCAGTGGCAGGAAATACACAGAGAATTTTTGTTCTGCTAAATGGGAATAAACTAACAATTTTCTGTGTAAAAACATTATTCATATTTGATGCTGGTCATCTTCTCATGAACAGCATTCAGATATATGCATAAAATAAATTCCTGGCAAGTCAGTAGTATCAAGCACTCCTAAACACTGGGTGGACTTGAAAAACTCAAATAGTCATCATACACACCCTCAACTGTGTCAGTTTATAAAGGAAAACCACAAAATGTGAACATGTAAGGGTTTTTTGCCTTGACTGGCTTTATACCATCTATGGGAGAGGCACTGCTTAAACTTTTCTTCACAGCCAAGTATTTTACTAAGTGTTTAAAATTAAGTTGTTGGGGAGAAAAAAATACTACTACTTAAGAATATCCATATAAGCTGTTTTGGTGTTTGTGGACTTTGCCACACAGCTATATTAAAGCACACCACCTGAAACATGGAAGACAGCCAAACTTTTAAGGGAATGCATGGCTAAGTAATTGTTTTTACTGTAAATAAACTTAGAGGACTGCAATAGCTCCTTTTGCAACTCTTACAGAAGTTAGTAGCTTTGCAAACTTTTCTCCAGTGATTAGACTGCTTCAGCAATTTAGTTCATGTGATAATTTTTCTGAATCCTGCTTTATCTAGTCCTACATAGATCCTGACAGCTAAAGTGTTTATGTATTTTCCATGTCTTTTCTCTTTAAAATGGTTTTCAACTGCTGGCAGATGTACAGTGGTCACTTTAAGCTGTTACCTGTTCAAAGCACTTTTCCAAAATAATTATTTCTACTCTGTAAGTTCCATACCCCCACATGTAATCATAGGCAAAAGCCCCTGATTCAGAACATAGGTCTATCATCATGCAGCAGAAAGGCACCTGTCTCAGATGAGACAAACTATATAAGTCCACTGACTCAGTCAGAAAAAAAATATTTTGCAAATGGCTTTTTGTCTTTTCATTCTTCTGAAAAAGAGATACCTTTTTTATTAGTGTGAAGTCAACTGAAATTATACCAAAATGTAGAAAAGGAAACATTTCTACTGGACATCTCAAAATAAAAATAAGATTTCAACAAGCTCTTGTAGTATCCCTATGGATGGCATAACATAGATGCTGTTCTGTAGCTTTTTATAGCAGGAAGCGTAGGAGTTATGGAATATGTATGCTTTTAGTATCCCATTGCCAGAAAGAAGCACTGTACAGTAGAGCTTGGAATAAACCCAAATAAAATTTCTTCAAGAAGTCACATATAAAAAAATTTATGTCATTACTTTCTCCAAGATTATCATGTATTGATTCATAATATAAATGTAATTTTCTACATGCACATATAAGCTCAGCATAAAAGTCTAGAGTGCAAGTTTACCATTTTACCAACTGGAGTCTTTAGAACTGGTATAATAAAGTAGACCTCACAGAAATGTGACTCTTTTCAGCTGAAAATTCTGACCAAAATGGAACTTTTTTTTTTCTTAATTTAAACACAAGAGTGATTTTACCTAGTGTAATAAAATTGAAGGAAGCATAAGACCACTTCAACGCTGAGCTATTGAACCTGTTCTATACACAAGCTATTAACTAAATGAAAGGCATCTGAAGTTCTTGAAATCAGTATAAGAAAAAACCCACTTTATTTTAAAATGATTTTCAAAACATAAGGGCTTCTAAAGTTTGTGCAAAATCCACTGAATCACCTCATCTTTTCATTGCTTTCTCGAAGTCTTTTATTTTAACTGCTTATGTTTTCATATGAGCCTGGATCATTTTTTAAGACAATGACTGGTGCTGATGTCTGACCTCACTGATATTGGAATAGCTTGGTTTTCTTCAAGTTACTTTTGATCCACAGAGCTCATCCTGTAATATATTCTAGAAAGCACTCACCAAACTGCACTAACTGAATGACCATGTTTGTTGTTTTGGGGTTTTTTTTTTGTTTGTTTGGGTTTTTTGTTTTGTTTTTTTTTTTAAGTATCTTTGCAGCTTTTCTTAACCTGTGCTCTCCTATACTTAACGTCAGCTCAGATCACATGTTTAGGGCCATTTTATAATTGTCTGATCAGTGACAGATTGGTACTGGCACATATCAGTACTGTCTGAAAAGGATCTGGTAGCAGAAGCTTCAACCATGATTCTGCATTCTGTTCATTCTCAGGAGCTCAGCATCACTCTGAGCACCAGTCATAACCCCAGTCAGTTGCACACCCTCCATAAATATCAACAAGAGATCAAATTAGGAGCAACATCCCTCCTTGAGAAAAAGGGCATTCTTCTCTGGATAGGCAGCACCAGTAACACTGAACGACAAAAATTAACTCAGCAGGGATGAAGCACCGGATGATTGTGTCACAGGAAGAAGAGTCAGAGCGCTGCGTCAGCTTCTGTATGTAGGTGTAGTAGGTGTTGTTACAGAGAGAGAAGTGAGGTCAGAGATGGCTGTGTCGTAGCAGAGGATGACTAAGATGAGTAGGGGAGGAGCTCCCCATTGCAGATGGCTCAGCAGAGAATAAGGACAGCAAGTTTTGATGTTTCTGTGGGGTATTGCATCTTCTGCGGAAGAAAAAGCCTAGCAACTCCTCACAGAAGTCTATAGGAAATGAATGGAGGGAGGTGTCTTTGGTGTGTGGGAGGTTATGTGAGGAGCTGTGGGGGAACAAGGAGAAAGGAGTCTGAGGCAAGCAACGTGAGTCACAGCACCCACCACGAAGAACGTGAAAAGGCAGTAAGCAAGCCTAAGACTACACATGAATATTCACAGGGAGGAGGTGGGAGAAAGAAGCTGAATGACTAAACTACAAGTGTTTAAGATTTGCCAAATGCAGTGTGCTGTGCCTCAGCCTGAGAATTTTATTTTTTGTCATGAGTTTCAACATCCAGGATCTTAATCTGACAGCAACTTTCACAGCTGCACGACATTCTCAGAAGGGCTGCCTGGAGCCCTGTGGAAGCATTTCCCCATTTTATTCAATGCAGAGCTCCTTTTGAGTGTTCTCCAACATTGTTCCCATCTGGTGTCTGAGAACAGGCTTACTTACAACAGAGATGCAGTGGTTGGATGGCAAAATGAACATGTGAGGAAATACATTCCTTATGGTAACATGGTCAGTGGACTGTGATTACCAGGTATGTCCTCACTCACATGGCAAGAGGCCCATAGTGGGCCAAACAGTTTAGAGGATCAAAAGGGTTTTTTATTAAAGTATGGGGGGCTTTTACCATCCTGGTGCTTATTAATCATCTCAACCAGATGGATGGAAGGTGAAAGCTGTTACAATCTGAATGTTACTGTTGAAGAGGGTTTTGTGAAATGAGCCGGGGCACTCAGCCAAGCTCCGAGTGAAAATGTGTCAGCAGTGCAATTGACACCTGAGCTGTTAATCTTAGTTGCCAGTGACTGCAGTGTACTTTGCATCATGGTGTTCTCTCTGCTGTAAAGAAATTTCTACTACACAAAAGATCTGTGTACAGAAATATACAGTTTTCACCAACTTTATTAAAGTCAGAATTTAAATAATAAACATCTTTATAGGAATTGCATTTGTTGCAATTTGTAGTACAGAAACTCAACAGACCATTTTTTTTTACCAGCAAATAGAGAGAATTGTGCCTCTATATTGGGTAACTTTGCTGCAGCATGAAATCATTATTCTTAAATCGTTTATTTAAAAACTGGTACATTAATCTTTAGCAGAATTAGGGTTAATGCTACAGTCCCAGAATCAGGCAGCTGAATGCTCTTCTTGATACAGGAGACAGATGTACTCCACTGAGTTTACTACGTGAATTGTTACTTAGAGCAGGAACGTGTCACAAGTAATTCGACAGATACCGTCCAGCACCAAAACCATGATGAATTGAAGAATCAGGCCAAGTATTTCTGGACAGACCAAATTTGTACAATTATTTTTAAATCTTCATAAAGAAAAAAAAGAATGTTTGGGACCAAAACTTGATAGGAGTGAATGCAAGAGATGTTAGATCACAAAGTCCTGTTCACTAAGCTAACATTTTTCTGTGGGATTGTATATCATATATTCTATGTTGACATAATTTTGGCCAATCTTTAAAGTATATTAGCCTGTCCAGTCATAATTTAGGATTATCTCAAAACTATTAGGTGTTTGTATTTATTTCATCTTATTTTTCAAGGTCATTATTGATTGGTTAAACTTACAAGCCTAATCAGTACATAAAAATCACATATCTTTAATAAATGTAACTAGTACACAATGGAAATGTTTTAATCAAGACAGCCAGCAGTATATCACTCCTTTATTGATATCCTGCTATTAATAGCTCTGTTAACAGCTCCAGCTGTCAGAGACATTGAGGTTTCCATAAACTGAATCCATTTGCAGAGATTTAGCAGCATTTGCCTCAAATGACATTTGATCAGGTCAAGGCTACAGGGCAGTGGGTCCCACACCTCAGCTTCCCTTTTCCTTCTGACTCTGCTTTGTATATCTTTGACTGCCCTCACACCAGGGTTTCCCTCACATGGAAGCCAGAGTGTTGGGGAGGACTGATATGCACTCAAATTTTGCTCTGACATGAATTTGGGATGCAGCCAAAGTGACCTTGGAGCTGGGATTCATTTACAATTTCTCAGTACAGGCACAGTGCCTGTTAGCTTTCCCTTTGATTCTTTGGTTCAATCTTATTTTTCTCAATCTTTTGCAGGTTTCCTGCTTCGTTAAGACATTTTCCCGAATTGTTTCCAGCATATTCATTGTCCCTTGGGGTAATCTACTCTAACACTTTATTTGTTCAACTGTTTGGACTTGACTGCATGTTGCCATTTGATACAAGAGGGGATATAGATGGGTTCTTTCTCCTATATGTGTGAGTAATAGTTGTTCTTTCATGTGGATTTCTCTAAGAGCCATTCTGGTTTTTCAAGAGTAAATCACACTTTGGATAGCAATCATAGCTGTCTATTTAGAGAATTTCTGCATGATTGAAAAAAGTGTTCATTTCTGAGTTCTCAGTCTTGCCATTCACCTCCTTACCCATCTTTCTCCCTCCTCCAAGGGTCCTTCTCCCGGAGCCATCCCATTTTTTCACCTCACATTGCAGAACTTTCAAAATCCTTATCATAGGAGGAAATTTGGGAGCTGAGAATGTATTACTTGTACCATGTACAAAATACACACTGGTTTGTTCACCAAGGGAACTAATTTGGAATGAGCTTCATAGCAGGATGGATCTTAGAACAGCATTTTCTTTCCAGAGGAATCTCACTGGTACATATTACAGTAAAATCTTAGCCACTCTGTTTAGGTTCACCACAAGTTTTAGTTAAGTTTCTTTTTTTATTTTTTCAGTGAAACCTGTGTCAATATGATTTTTACATTCTCCAAGAAATGTATTGCAGGAATATGCAAGGTAGAAGTTAGGCAACATCGTGTCCCATGTAATTTGCAAGGCACAAACACTGCGATTTCACACACAGACACACACAGAGACACACTGCCTATAATTACAAACTAACATTTTTGACTCCATAAACTCTGGGTTGAGAATAGTTGACACAGAAGAAAATGAAACATAAAAAGTTCTTTGGTAGTACTCCAGTGTTGCAAAAACAGCTACTGCTGTCTCCCCTCTTATTCTCCAAAAGGTGCCTGCATTGCCCCAGATTATTTTAGTAAGTAGCAATAGCACACACCGTGCTGCATTGCTCTTAGGCATTAGCTTTGTCACAGAGGTTACTCTCCAACATCAGGACTTCTTGAGGAAGTCTCTTGTTTGGTTTCATCAGGACTACCTCTACAGCTCCAGCTCTTCAAGGAAGACACTATTTACAGATGTGTGGTCACAGGGCCTCAGACCCCACTGAAAGAAGTTAGACACAGTGGTAAACAACCATTAACATCGATATTCTGATAGCTAACTCATATTGCAATGTGAAGACATAAGGAATATAAAATGTATGTCTGGTGGGTAAGACCCTGCCCTCTTCAGGGTAGTTCAAGACTGAGAAAATATGAAGACACTCCTGAACTCTCAAATAAAGATATTACCTTTGATAACACGAAAACAGTACAGATAAGAATAAATTTCTATTGATTTTCCTGTGTAACGGGCTCTATACTTGTAATTTTCAATCTATTCAAACAACAGTCAGTCTAACACCTGCAAAATAAGTTTTGAATATCAAGGCCATGTTTGACAAGGAATTAAGCAACCTGGTCTACTTGAAGAAGTTCCTACCCATGGGGAGTTGGAACTGGATGAACATTAAGGTCCCTTCTAACCCAAACCATTCTATGAGTCTATGAGTCTACAAATATGAGAACTCTTAAAAATAATTAAAAATAAATAAATAAAATAAGATAAACTGGAAAATTTCATGGAATTTCTAAAGGCTTTTGCAAAACATGACTGGATGACTCAGATAAAATCTTCTCCCCCAAGAGGTTTTCATTAAAAGAGAGAACAAATAAAAAGAAATATGAAAATGAGCTACCAGGACATGAATTATAAAACTAGATGGTTAATGGTGTCTTGAATTTTTCACTCCTTTCTTGCTTCCTCCAATAGCATTTTACATACAGCCAGGAAAATGCCTGGCTAGAGCAAAATGGTTTCAAATCAGGCCCTTGGGACAGTCCTTAAGGCCCTCCAGACCTCATTGCTGACAATGTTTTACTATCCTGATGTTCAAGTAGCCTAACAGGGAAATATGTTTGTTCACTGCAGGTCTGTACCATTTCTTGGCTGCAAGTTATTGAGTTAAATCTCCCTCATCCTTTAATTTAAACTCTTATTGTTTGCAGTTCTCACTGTTCTAAATGTTCTCAATGTTTGCAGCTTTGGCACTGCTTGTACCAATTGCACCATAAGGACAATAAAATTGTGTTTTGTGAAATTACAAGGCACTTTTATTTTTAAAATAAAATCAGCTAAAGTCCTGCTGTAGTACCCACAAACCACATAGAGCAGATACCTACCTGATGACAAACCTTCACTACTGCAACCCCAGGTGCTGAAATAACCTGTGCCTTTCAATCTAAAGATCCACAACACTCAGAATTTTTGACAGCACACAGGTAAAATGCCTACTATAGACCTATAACTCTTCTACAGCCAAAAATATCTTCACAGCAAAACAGAGCACAGCAAAAACAAAAAATTCCCACTCTTACTCAAAACAGGTGTGAAATACATTCTTCATGCTGAGTCCTGGCAGCAAAAACAATGTTCAGGATGTCTCGATAGCTTCTATTCCTCTGCTTGCAGATTTTTGGCATACTTTCCTTCTCTTATTCTCACAGCTGTTGTGTAGAAAACAAACAGTAGTCATTTAAAAATGGTGTTATTCAGCTATCTCAAGGCTAATGTCTGCCATCTATTTCTAAATTTCTCAAAGGTACACTCAGTCTCATGCCACCTCTGCCTAGACTGCAGATGGAAACAATTCTTTCCTAGAAAAGCATCCTCAGTACAAAGTCCTTCACCTACAGTTACAGATGGTAAGGAAGGTTTCCCAGATAAAAAAATAAAATAATTATGGTAACAATTATGTTCACATCCTTAACCACACAAAGCAAATAATTTTGTTCTCACTGGATTCCTAGAAAGTCTGCTATCCTATTATTAGGAAGTTTTCCTGTGCATGCAGTGTTCACATTAGTAAGTCTACCTATCTGGTCATACAGAACAACAGGGAATAAACCTTTTATTCCACACTGTGGAAAGTAGAAATTAAGTCTTGGAATTTCCTTTCACACAGTGAAACACTAGTCATGCAAAGCCATCAAGAATTCCCTGAGGACATGTAGACTTCAGAGCCTTTTTAATAATGCTGCATGTGCTCATCTGAACAGGCCCTTGGTTTGTATCATGGGCTGCAAGTTTCCTCATGGAGGACTAGCCTCTTAATGGGAAATGGAAATGCTACTACCTGGTGACAAAGCTGAGAATTCAGAGAGCTAAACAATGATTGTTGATTGTTTAGGAATCCTAAATAAAATAAAATAAAATAAATAAATAAATAAATAAATAAATAAATAAATAAATAAATAAGCTTGGTACACAAATGAACTACGAGACTGTGGGAGAACAATTATGCAACTTTCTAAAGAGCATTTCCATCCCATTTTTGGCTAATTTCCCCTAATTTCTAATAGACCATGTACCTTGGAAGCAACTCCTCACAGGGCTGAGGGTGAGAAGTGTAGAATGAATCTACTCCTAACGCTGAAATCATACTTTGAAAGAATTCTTAATGTGGAGAGGCAGTGGCCTAAAGTGAACAAGAGCCAGGTACTTCTCTAAAACAACTGATTCATGACAGCTTGTTCAAAATTTCTACTTTGAAAAACCTCTGTAAGACATAAATCTCTTTGTGCTGTCAATTTTGAGATCAGAATTTGAATTATATTTGCATGAGTAATCTACATCGTTTTCAGAAAATACCCTCAGTGCATCTCATTTTTTACTTCTTTGGAACTTGTGTGGACTTCTAGAATTTGTTTTGGTGGCCTAAACAGAAGCATCTGGTGGCATTTGAGATATCCATGGTGGTCCTGCCTAGCCTCCTGCATGGTCTGCCAGAACAAATTGAGATGGGAATTTCATAGGCCCTGTCGCTTCCATTCTCAAATGGCACTATATCCTATGTTTAGGACCTTGCCAGACTTCCAAGCTCAGAAAAGGAAGGTACAGAACACAAAAAAATCACATATTTTTATTTAGTCTTCTATTTGTAATTTAAATATAAATAACTACATAAGGAAATAGGCTGGAGAAGAAATATGTTCAGAATCTGTATTGCATTTAATTCTTTAAAAAAGCATTAATACCCATCCTGCTTGTCATTAAATAAAGAGCTGATAACAACAGAAATTATTATGCTAGTAGGGTATCATCAAGCCTGAAGGCTATTTCTGGTGCTACTGAAGTGTTAAGAACCACCTTTGCCCTGAAAGGCCACCCGCTTTCAGTTTTAGATTGTTTTAATCCTTCTGGAACATGCCAGTGTAGTACTCCATGGGAATAAAACATTTGCTTCGTTTCTGCCTAAAGGTGAGATTGAAACCATTTGTTTTTAAACCTCATGCTGTCATTTATAATTAATGGTATGACCCTGACTACAGAGCTTGAAAGGAGTATATAAATTTTCAACTGGAGTTCTCGTTTTGTTGTTTGGCAACTAGCCAGTTTCTTATGCTTTTATCTTTGAATACAAAAGGTTATTTCTAGAGATTGAGTGCTTCATTTATTTTCAGTACTTTTCTTATTTTCATCTGATAGGAACAGTAGTGGATAGACTTTTGCTATTTCAAGCTGTTTGTTAAGCCAGTGTCCCCAAATCAGTGTAGGGAGATCAGTTTTCCTTCAAGAAGAATACACACCAGCAGTTCTTCTGTCATCTTACATTTTTTCTTTTAAATAGTTGGTTTGGCAAAGCATTTCCATTTTGCCAGAAATGCAGTGGGCCATTTCTTTCATGGTAGATGTACCAGCACACCAAAACAATAGCCTTGTCATTCTGAAAGTCACAGATCTAAAGGAGATTAAGGCCCTGTACATACAGTAAATATGAGCTATGCAATTAAAGTAACACTTGGTGGTTGGAAGGAATTGCCCTGTAATTAGATTATTGTAATATGTGTTTGAACATGCTGAACTGAGCTGAAAAGAAATACACACGGAACCTATGCTTCTGGAAATTGCTGGAAGTTTAGCTACCCACTTTCCTGGAAGGCAGAATTGATCTTTACTTTATAAGTTTTGTTTACAAACATTATATTGTCCACAAAATATTGCATGTATTTCTCAACATCAGCATTCTCTCAAATGGAACAGGATTCCTCAATACTCCCAGATGGAAAGCTATTAACACAAGAAACTTTTTTTTTCCTATATGGCTCTTTCCTCTCTCTAAATAAATGTAGATGTCACAAAGGAGAAAGCCACGACTTGTATTTTTAGAGCTGCATTGTTGTTTCCTGTGCCCAGCTGGTAAACATGTGATTTAAAAGAACAGGAATGAGTTCAAATCACAGTTACGAGACTGAAGCATCAGCAGGTACAGTCAGCATCACGTTGCCCCCAACTCACAAACAAGGGCACCACAACTGCAAGGAAACAAGACAAAAGTTATGGGCAAAATTAATATCTTGTATTCATTTCTTTTGGAGGACTCCATTAAAATTTTAAGGTACAATTAATTTCTAAAGAATATAAAATTACTGAAGACACCAGGAAGGACCTTATTTTCCTCATGGAAAATTAGTTGTTTGAACTAGACACCTGTATTAAACCCTTAGAATTTTAAATTAAGGCAGAATGCTGAGGCCTTAGTGAAAGTGAAAGGCTTGTTTGTCTTTAGACTCATCTTGCATCTTACATGTTAAAAGGTGAAACAGACTGCAGAGAGGAAGGAACAGTTTGGGGGTTTTTCATCTCTATAAATGCAAATCACTGCATTTGTAAAAGACACCACACAGACCACAGTAAGAGCAGAAATACTTCCACAGACCCTCTGGTTTTGCCATGTTGGCTTTTCTTCCCAAAGGCCCTCCAAACCAGCAATTTCTCCTTTCATTCTGGAAACAGAGAAAAATGGGATAACTGCTTTCTTTCATAAAGAAGGCTGTGATTGCTGTCATGTCTTCAACAACAAGGAAGGTCTTGTACCTATTTCAACAATTCAATTGAGAATCATGAACCTTCACAGACACATCCCAGGAGATATATGACATAAGTATAAACTTTTTAATTAATTTTATGAGAGGGGAAAATCTACGTCCACATTTATTAAAATAAAGACGTAGTGAGAGTGATCTTAAATGTCATGCTTAGGTCTTTTCAAATGCTCTTAATTTGACAGAAATATATTAACGTAATTCTCTAATTTTCACGTAGCCCAAGGGCCTTCCAACTCACTTCTAAGCTTGAAAAATATACCAAAAAATTGCTATTATTATCTTGGTTGCCCTATGGGAAAAAAAGTAGAGGGGGGGTAATTAGTTATTGTACATGTGTGCATGAAATTAGATGTTTAGTGTGATACGTAAACTCTGTCTGCTAATTCCATTGCAGAACAAAACAGTGTTCAAAGATAAACATGTAGGGCCAGAAGTTACACATGATTTCTTTCTCTCTTAGAGATCAAAATTTCAATGTGTTTTGAAAGTAAAGACTCCATATATTTTCCTAGAGTTTTATGCACACTACATCAAAATATTACTTTTATAAATAGAGTCATGTTGTCACAGGTTTATTAGCTATTTGCTGGTGGACTCATGTCTTCTTATGATTACTATGAAAAAAAGACAGGGAAAAAATTCAAATGTTTTGGCCCATGAAACAGAAAACTAATTATGTGGAATTTATTTTTTCTCTCTTATGTGAAAATGCAACAACTAAGTAGAAAAAGTCAAGCATGAAGTATGATCCAAGCAATAGCATTGTTCAGTTACTTATAGAGTAATTTAAACCCAGAGATAAGACCCTTTTCTATTCTATACTGGGACAAAAAATCATGTGAGGTTGAAACTCACATGTGAAGAAAAAGAAAGATTATAAAACATGTTACCAACGTCTTTTTGTATTTCAAAACACTGGATTTACATGTCTGTTTATTAAATCACTGCCGCAGGTTCATTTTGAGGAGTCCTTACAGCACATTAATTATTTTTTCACAAAAATCACCTAATGATTTCCCAGGTCTGTACAAATTGTGCTGGAGAGGAACATCTAGTCAATGAAATTACTTCGTTTTGCCGAGTATTTGGTAGTCAACCTTGAAAATAAAGTGCTTGATGCTCTCTTTGTAAGATGTCTTCTGATGGATTCATTCTCAATTCAGGGAATGCTTTGGTGGTCAAGGTTAACTCTCTCTTCACTTTTAATTCACTGGCTTCACCAATTATTAGTGTTCATTAAATCCTTTATTTTCATCACGGGAAAGAGTGTTAGGCACTGTTGTCCAAACAGAAGTCCTGTCTGCCTTTCCAAGGACTGATGTTCTTGCTTTCTAAGCAATGGGAGCCTTTTGCAGGCTTAAATATTTCAGATTCAAGCTCAGGGTCGTTCTATTCAGAATATCCCTCGCTTTCTCATGGTCTTCTCAGAATTATATTTTCTTGTTTTCCTGCAGATGTGAAGCGTGAACAAACAGGCAAGAAAGAAAATGGTATACTAAAGAAAAGGGCTAGCATGGGAGAATGAGGGAAGACAAAAAGATAGGGGAAAAGAGATGGAGAAATGAAGAAAATAACCTAAATTTAAAGTAATAAGTGTGTTTTTCATTGGGCTAACATTGATTTACTACTGTCAGCTAAACAAGCAGTTGGCAAAATATCTATGTATATCCTTCTAAAAAATTTTTAAAGTCTTGAATTTTCTTCTGACATCCTAGTTATATTTCCTTTTTTTTTTTTTTTTCCTTTTCCTTTTTTTTTCTAATTAGGCTGGAGGATGGGGTTTAGGGAAGCAGGTTGTAATTACTCCACCAGATTAATTTTCTTAAGATCAAGTCTTTTCTCAGCAGAATGAAATATAATCATGATATCTCATCAGAGTCTCTATCCCTATCACAGTGAATAATCTCTTTATATTCCATACCCAATTTCCTTTCATGACAGATCCTCAGCTTATGCTGCTTGGTAAAATTCTGTGGAAGGATCAGACCTACATCTCTATAAGATTTGTAAGTGTTCTACAGAAGAAATAGCTACAGATTTATCTCATCTTGAAGTAGGTATTATGCAATTAAAGATTAAAAAATGTATCACATTTAATTGTAGTTTCACATTTATCACAGCAATATAACTTCTATCACTTCATGTAAGTACATTTGGATTAATATCAATACAAATTAAATGAAAATCAGACCAACACTTGTAGGTATGTGGGATTTCAGCTCTATTGTTCATTTCATTGGTGTGCTCAAAAATGTTTCCACACACACTATGTTGTACATTTATATTTGAGGATCTCAGGGCACTTTATGAAGACTAATGGATGATACTTTGCAACAAGTGTATCAGGTAAGGATTACTGTTACTGTAATTTTTCATCTATTGAAGGTTACAGTGGATTTGGTTTTATTGATTAATGTGATATATGGCCTTTTGTCTTGAGGCCTTTGTTTCCAGTTGATGCAGTTTAAGGAACAGCAAGAAGGCATTCTGTATTTTCATTTCTGTTTTCTATATTTAAACAAGAAACATTGGTGACATGGTCCTTTACTATGCATGTGAAGATACCATAGAAATACTAGGAATGTTTTTTTAATGTCTTTCTTTTATACCTAGTTTCTACCATCCCTCCCATGATACTTGCATTCTACCCTTATTTTTCTGTTACCTCCCACATGGTATCCACAGCATCTGAACATGCCTTAGCAGCAGTACATGGCTGTACCTCTCCCTGGCTACCAGCAGCATCATTCAGAGGAGAGTTACAGTCCTTGTCAGCCTAAAGACATGAAGAAATAGAAATTTTTTAGCCCAGCTCCTCTATGGATTTTGTAGTGGTTTGACAATGAGGCATAAGTTTAGTAACATATATGTATTAAATGGGCACTGACAGAAGTGCAGGGCCAAAGCTTACAGTAATGGTAGTTGTGGAAACATCATCTGTCAGCTGTGAGCACAATTTCCAGTTTCCTCTTAAGCACAATGATTTCAGCTGGCCCAATGCACATGTCAAAGCCAGCAGCTTTTGAAAACCTGACACTTTCCTTCACAGCTCTTTCCTTTGCAAATTACTAGGTTCAGCATGTCATAAAAAGCTATTTCTTCCACCAGGGAAGAGATGACAAGTCAGCTCAGGTTGCATCAGCTGTAGCACAAGTGTTATCCTGACCCTCTGCTCAGAGTCATCTTAAGGCATCAGCCAACACTGGAGCCCACACACTGTGACAGATGATGCAGCACATGCATGGTATGATCAGACTCCACATGGCAATTTCTTGCAATGGAGAGTGACTATGGAGAGTGACTTCTCATATCTGCATGCAATTTGTAACAAATCCAGCACACTGTGCATTTGAAAATGCAAAACTGGTGCAGAAAGGAATAGGAGAGTTCTCTCCATGCAGGATCAAGTTTTTTTTAAACTCAGTGTTGTATTGACCACAGCTGGAAGTAAAGCCACTTTTTTGCTCCTCCTTTTTCCCAGTGGGATGAGGAAAAGAACTGGAAAAACAAATGCAGGGAAAATTGTGGGCTGAGATGAAGAAATAAATGGAGGAAAGAGGGGTAGAAATAAGTGATGAAAAGACAATTGCTCAGAATCTTCTCCAAGCAGATCAGTGCTCAGCGAGCTCTGAGCAGTGACTTCACCCCAAACCAGCCTCTCTCTTCTCCGTGATTTTTATGGCTGAGCACAAGGTTTTATAGTGTGGAGTGTCCCTTCAGTCAATTCAGGTCAGCTGTCCTGGCTCCCTTTCTTCCCAGTTTGTGCACATCCCCATCTCCCTGCGGAGGCAGAGTGGGAGAAAGACAAGTTTTGATGCCATACAAGTACTGCTCAGCAACAGCTAAAATGTCGGTGTGTTAGTTTGGGATTTAGTCACAAATCCAAAACACAACACCATATGAACTGCTGTGAGGAAAACTAGCTCACCCCAGACACACCCAGTACACTAGGCTATTGAAAAAAAAAAAAAAAAAATCATGTGTGCAATAAATTACCAATAACAAAGAAAGATAACAAACTGAAATGTCTTCATTCTTGCCCAAGGTAACAGGCCACCTACCTAATCACCAAGTAGATCTCAAAGTAGTTTTTTCTGTAATAATAATAACATCCACCTAAGCTGTTGATCCTCTCTTAATTTTCTGCCATGTTTCCCTTGAACTTTCATTGTCTTTTGAGAAACAACCTGAAAAACTCTTTAGCCTTGTTTCAGTGCATATCTCAGTCCCACCATTACAATGATGCTAGAATAAATTGAATGTTAAGAAGAATGTGCAGTAAGCCAAACCCCATTTGCTTCAGTAGAACTTTTCTCACTCTAATGCACTGCTGTTAGTCAGACATGACCCTGGCCTTACATCATTAGCTATTTTGGAATTTTATAATATAAGAAATTGCTCACTGGTATGAATCCAATTTCTTTTTTTTTTTTTTTTTAAGAAAAGAGAGAATAAATATACTACTTCTGATAACAAATACAAGAGAGCAACACTTACCTTTTGATAATTTAACCACATACGTTAAAATAACATCCCAGTTTAGAGAATGAAATTTTAAATATTTTGACAATATTACAGATATTCATTAGCATCTGCATACAGTGGTTTGGGACACCAGTGTAATTAAACAGCAATGTTCCCCAACACCTCAAAATAATTTATCAGTATGGTCCCATTGCCAATATCTGGACTTCTTAGGTAAAGGACTTCCTGAACACAGCAATGCACTTCTCTGTCTTGTAGTGTGGCTATTTGTAGGTCAAGTTTAATGCATTATAAGACAGAAGCTCTAAAAATTTGACTTACTTTTTCAGAGTATTAGTTTGTCTTCAGATAAATAGGAAACTAAATTCCCTAGAACTGTTAAATTGGTAAATTCTACCACTAAAATAACTTAATATTTCCTGAATCCATTAAAGTTTGAATATGATTCATTAATTCTTTTCCCAAGTCCTTCTATTTGCCATTTCCTTAGTTTTGTGGGAGTTTGAGGAGAAAAAACAAATGCTGTGCTTGCAGTTCTATTGGCCTTTCTATGTATTCCCTCAAAAGTAGTGCCCTTTGTGAAATCACCAAAGGCTTAATGACCCCAGGGAAGGATGGATAATACTTTATTTATGGAAGTCTAGAGAATTCATTAGTCAATGTCATTTTCACGAGGTCTAACTCAAATGTTCCTTTTCGCAACAAGAGGAATTCAGACAACTGCCAAGAAGCAGAAGATTTCTAAAAGTTTATGTTTTCAAGGGCAAGAGACAATCACAGGGAGCAATCACAATGTTGTCATAATTCTTTGTGCCAACAACTCCAATATTCACACAGTCAACAGCAATGGAAAGCAATTGAGACAAGGAACTGCTTGTTTGAAAATGGAAGGTGAATGCCAGATAGTCACCACCATCTTCACAAAATTTAGTATGACATTCCAGGAAAGGGTGTTTATTAGTGTTTAGTGCTTCCCATAACTAGACAATGTTGATGACAGTGACTTTAGTTTGACTGTAGGATTGTTTCTATTCACCCTAATTCAAACCTTCACAAGGTAATAGAGACATTTTTCTTAACAGTTCCACATAATATTGCTGTAATAATTTCATTTGTACAGTGCAGCTACAGTCCAACCAATGGTGCTCTGAATATGTAGGCAAGTTCTCAAAATCTCATTAAAAAGCTTGTTTTTTGCACCATTTGCAAGACTAAAATGATGTTTGTGCTTTATATATTGGTGAGGATCCATGTTTGAATCATTTGAGTAAGATTCTTGAATAACCAAGTAATCTAGTGTACTTTTTAACACTCCTGTTGATTATTATGAGCTTTTTACGGCCATAAAAAAAAATCACCCTGGGAATCTTTAGGGAAAGAACTTTTTCTTGGTTTTTTTTAGGGACATGGTTTCTTCACAGTTTTTACAATATGTAAGGAACCTAGTCTTAGAAGGGAGTGATGGATTTTTGAGTGCAATTTTCCAAGCAGAGTTGCAAGATTCACAGTAAATAACATTTTTCCAAAGTTGCAGCTGCTGGATTGGAGACCTATAAGAGTGCATAAGAATCTCAGCTTTTGCTTTAAATAAGTGACTTCTTAGAAATCATGATTACTGAAAAAATGTGAAGCTGGAAGCATTTTGCTTCTCAAGACTTACAGAAAAAGAACAAAATACAAAGAATAAAGCATTCATTTGTTTAAATTTTCAGCTATTTAATCCACCCTATTACTTTTTCCAATAGTGACTCATGATTTCAAACTTGCACAATTAGTAACACTAATTTTCAAAACTAGAGTTTTGAATATCAGAAGTTATTTATGCACCACATTTATACACATTCAGCATCAACCTTTGTCTTTGTATCTGGGTTACCTTGGCAAAATTCCTCTTTTTACTATTAATTTACATGGAAGATTTCAGACTAGTCTGAAACCACTGAAACCTTAGGACACTCCTGTGCTCTTTTGTCAGTTTATTCATTTTTAACCCCTGAGTCCTCCATCCACCAAGTACTTACCTATGGGAAGAGTCACACATCAAAGGGTCATTGTACTCCGAGAAAATTGACACCCTTTGATCATTTGGCAGTTGTTTTTCTCAGGCAGTGCGGGCCATCCTCCCCCTCTCCTACATTCCTCCTCATACACATGAAACTTATTTCAAGCAGATGTTAGCTAGTGCATCTGCCACTTTGATTCTCAAATGACTTTCAGAACCATATCTGCTCTGTATAAGCTAGCCACCTTTGAGGCTTTCTTCATGTTTGCTTCTTCCTACTGTGTGTTTTCATCCTTGTCCACTTCCTATATCCCATACGTCTCCATCTCATACTTTCCTTTCCTCCTTTATCTTCCTGCCGTCTGTATCTTTTCTAAACTGCTGTCTTTTTTTCCACTCCCTATTTATTCTCATTTAAGGAAATGCTGAGCAAGAAGGCAGCTTAACATTTGGTAATTGTAGATAAGGACAGAGAGATTAAGTGATTTGCCCAAGGCCACACAGAAATTCTGTGGCAGAAAGGTGAATTGATTTTAGGTCTCTATGACTCAACAGACTCGTAAAAGAAGCCTTATTTGAAGGATATATTTTAAACATCAAATCAAAGTTTGAGTCGAAATGAAAACAGCTCCAATTACAGGGCTGTTTTTATCTGCAGTTTCATCTCAGCACACGGGCTGTGTCTAGACTTCCCAGGTGGGGCATGCTGCAGTGCCTGTCTGACTCACAGGCCTGGCTTTTCTTTCCTTCGGTCTCATTTACAGCAGGGCTGAGGTACTGAGGGCTGCAATGTACATGTATAGGGGTGAGTGTCAAAGCTCATGTTGTCCAAGAGCAGTCTCTGAAAAGTAGGATTTGGTCCCTGTCAATCTAATTATTGAAGGACAATTTCTTTCCTTTTTTTTAGCAAAGTAATTATTTTTTGAAATATAATCATTCATTGGTGTTAGAGGCAAACCACCAGTTTACCCAAGGCTTCATTAGTATGGCTTCTAGGTAGAGAGCAGAGCTTGCTGGTATCAAATTTCTTAATGGAGTGATAAACAAAGCTGTTTACTTATACACTTCAAACCAGAGTATAATGTTGCTTTCTGCTCTACTGCAAGCTGTAATGTCATTATCCTTGGCACAGAGCTACTAGATAATTTTGTCAGCCTCTCTGCAAAAATTAGCTCTGTAATAGTATTGAATTCTGGGGGCTAAGCCAGTGCTTTGGCCTGCCACAGTGTAACTCTGTTTTGCAGCCACCAGAGAAAGTTCTCTTAGAAAAACAACAACACAAGTTTATGATTCACTCTCAGACTTTGTTCGCCTAAATGACTTGTTTGTGCACTATGGAGGGAAAACAAGAGATTCCAGAAACTCGCACACACAGCATGTCCTTGTTTATGCCTTTTAATTACATAATATATGCACACATAAATATGTAAGAAAGGGCCAGGTGATCTTTCAGGGAGGCTTTTCAAGCTAACTGTCTTTTATACTGAAGAAGCACAGCCTGCTGTAAATGAAGATTTAGTATCTGAATCTAGTTTTAAGCTGTGCAACAGAGAGAAAGTGTGCAGTTTTTTGAGTCTTCTTATTTTCAAATCCTGAAACCTGATCTGAATTGAAAGCATGATTATAAATATGAGTTGTTCAGGGGAAAGAATAAGAAAGGTTGGGAATTTAACACATTATTTTTTTCCTCAGTGGTGTCTAGTACAATGAAACTGTAGAGCTTACTAATGTTCAAAAAAAATAGTTTGAATCCAAATTCTTACCTAATATGTAGAGAAAGCCTCCAGTTTGCATGAAAGAGTCCTAGAAATCTGTATATCCTTTTTTTAATTCAGATTAGTCTTTTGTTGTATTCATTCTCCCTTTGTCATGTTTAATGTTCTCTTCCTTGCTGCATGAGGTTTTACTGAACAACATCCACTCGCTCAAAGAGACTGGGTACAGGAAAAGATAATTGACAACATAGAAACTGAAATCCAGACTAGGAAATCAGAAACTCTGAACCCTGACAAATTGCAAATTCATTATGACCCTTCCAGTGAAATCAAAGAAATTTCAACTGGAGAAAGAACAATAGACTTTTCTTGGCAATGTTCAAGCTAGAGATGGGTAAAATTCACACAGTTGTTTATATTATGGTAGCACCTGAAAGTTCCAAATCACTAAGTAAATTGTTTCCTATCCTCAAACACTGACAATCTGAGATGAAGTCTTATGACATGTTAAAGATGCATTAAGAGCTCTTCAGGGATTTTTAAAGAAAGAAAATGTAAGTGAAAAAGATGTTATTGAAGATCAGTATAAAGGATGTGTTTTAAAGGAAGACTTTACAGAAGCTGAAAACACAACAAGCAATAGGAAACATGAGAGTCAAGGAAAAGAGTTCAGGTAGGACATTGAGTGGACAGAGGAACACATCACTCCATAAATTGAGCAAGAAACAGCTAGTTTAATCCCTTATTTAAAAAAAAAAATAAATAAAAAAAATTGAATTTTAATGGAGGGAGAGGAGCAGAGTATGGAACAGAGAAATAACAGGTTACCAAATACTGGATGTACTCATGTGGAAAAACCCTGTACAAGTGCACTCAAGAATGCAGCAGAAATGAGGCAAAGTGATTTCTGATCTGTCAGAAAAGTCCTGAAGAGGCAGAAAACGCTCCAAAGAAGTGATGAGAGGGAGGAAAATGTATTGTGGAGGAGAAGTGAAAGGAATTCAAAGGGAAATGGGTCAGTTACATTGTTTTAACATATCTGAAATATCAAAATACATTACTGAACAGCTTACTTGTATTGAAAATTGAAGAATTTCAATTTTACTGAAAATGGAAGACTTAAAAACAATCCAGTGGTAAACCATTACCTTTTGTCAGTAATGCACTAGTATAATTTTCTTAACCAGAATAACTGGCCCATTGAATAAGAAAGTAATTCAGAATTAGTTAGAGAAGGCATTATATGTGATTTGTCTTGTCTTGAACTTCAAACTACTCTACATAGAGAAAACTGGAAAATTCAGCTTTTATTAAATCCGTGTCATAAGACTGGTACACACTGCTTGGGAAGAAAACAGGTTTTTTGGCAGTTACAAATTGTTTCCTACATAAATAATTGTCTAAAGGGTCTAGAAATAGTACCCTCCTCTACATGTTCTGATCTTAGTTATATTCAATATTTTTAAAGTATTGCTTTGGGCAGATGTCTGAGTTTCTTCTGTCATCATTTTTACTGTCTAGTAAAGTAGTTCTAATATATACTCTGTCTCACCAGAGGAAAAAAATATTCAGCTGCTTGAAAGATCTGAAGAACAAGATCATGGACAGGAACAGAGAGTCTTCTTCCAGGTACTTTCAAAGGCAACTATTTTTCATTATTGGTTAATGAAAACATTGTCACTTAGGAGAATGACTTTTCTAAGCATACAAATTTCAAATGTTTAAATCAGGAAAGATGGATTCAATCCCTTGATAATGAAACTGAATACACTTCTAGATGTCTTAGGTATTCTCAAAAGTGACAGTTACAAGGCTGTTGGAGGAATAGAAGTTGAATGATCTAAATTAATTACCAAAATTACTTCAAATTGGTAGATGATATGCAATAACTACAAGTGTACAGATTGCTCTGAGGAAACACAACTTAATTCTGCAAATGAAAAATAAGAAATATGTTTAATTGTCATGCTACAAGTAAAAAAAAAAAAGAAGTGAATCATAAATTGCATTTATTACTTCTGCAGAATAAGACAGCCCTAATTCTGATTTTAATGACTATAAGTATTTAATAACTACTTAGACAAACATCTTTCAGGGAGTGCTTGGGTATTTGCTGCTCCATAGGAGGATGCTAAAAGACTTGTTGAGATAATTTTAACTACTCCTGTGGTACAGTAAATACACTAGAAAAAATAGAGGGTATAAATCAAAAGTTTTATTATTCACACTTTATAGATGGAAAATCAAGCCATATAAATGGAAAGCAACATACATGTGTCAATGTAGAACGTCTATGGCAGCAAGCCAGGGAGGGGATGCAAATCTGTTAAGCCACAGTCTGGAATTTAACCACAAAACTATCTTTTCTCTGGCCTTTATATTCAATTTAGACATATTCAAATGTCTGGATGTTTATCCAAAGCCTATCAGGAGTGATCTTCCCCCAAAGACTACATCCCTTTGCACAAATGGCCTGGCTCCCCCTCCTGAGGGAAGACCTAGCAAGCGCTGTTTCCTCCCTCCCATCCACCATCTCATTTTTAATACCTGAGGAAGACTATCAGTGCTGTGCCAGCCTGTCTCTCTCACAGGTTCCTGAGTGATGATGAAGAAATCACTTTGCATTTCGGGCAGTGTTAGCCCCAAAGTGCCTTTTGGGTCAGCTGGGAGGGTTGAGGGGGTGGCTCAGAGCAGTGGCATGGGCATGCAGAGACCCCAGTGTTCAGAACATGCTCTGCTCGTGTTACAAGAAAGCTCTGTGAGATTTAAAATCTGCATCGGTCAGAAACTGCCCGTTCAGACAAAAGCTAACCCAGTTATGTAAGAAGGTGTTAAATGCACATGGAAAAATAATGCTCTTCCAAGAAACCAGGCAGTGATTACATTTTCTAAATCTGCAGTCATTTTCCAGTAACAAATAAATAATCAAAGACAGCACATTCTGTGAAAAAATAATAATGTTGAACTAAAGGAAGCAATTGCCATTTCAAATCAATAAAATGTAGTTCCTTGTATTTTCATGTTAAATAAAAACAAACACTTGCCCAACGAAAGCAACAGCTAAGCTGTTTGTTTTTATATTCACTTGGATCCTCAGATCTCTTCCAGGCAGACTTGTGGATAAACAGGTTTGTTTACAAAAATCTGTTCATTACTGCATCAGTTCTATCTATGGTGTCTTGGTTTCAGATGACACTGCTCTGAAGACATTTTTTTGTTTAAAATTAGGGGGTGCACAGCCTAACAGATAAAACCAGAGGGTTACAGTGCCACAAGTGGGGTTCTTGAGTAATTCTTTCAAAGCTGTAGACTCATCTTCAGGCAATTCAACTTTAAAATCAACCCGACACGAAAAGTCAATAAACATTAAATATGTAAACCCTTTTTGTCCTTCTGTTTCCTGTTGTGTTTGATGCTATTCCAAATGAAGGTTGCTAACATTGCTTACACAGGGTTCCTGAGAACTGGTGAAGACTACCTCTAAATAACACTCTGCCTCCCACTTGTTTTCAAAAAATTCATCTGTTCCAGGGCACACAATTCCTCTGTAATGTTGGCTTTCCTCTGTCTCACCTTTGTGGCAGTGCTTAATTTAACTACTTTAATTAGTTTCTAGGACTGCATCCATCTCTAAGAACATGCTGCCCCAATGCTTCCAGGTAAATATGAAAACGTGTTTTGAATAATGACTCTGTATTTTTATTTCCGTCATCTCAATAAGGAAGTTAATTGGGCGGGAGGGGAGAGACTTGGCAGACAATAGTACACAGCCATCTTCACCCAACTGACAACTGTGTTAATAGGCTTTTTAAAAATTGTGTTACACATCACCAACTTGACATAGAACAGCTGTGTCCAGACAGAGAACACTAAGAAATACCACCTGGTAAATGATATATTCTTTATGGATAACACTAGTCTTTGGAAGACCAGAGATGTCACTTTTTCTGCTTTGTTGGAGATTGATGACCACCTTTGAATGAGAATGCACTTTTAAATTGGAAAGCATCTTACTCAACTAATGAATACCTTTATCCTCATGTACAGCATGGGCAGAATTAGAAGTCAGAGGGTGTTCTTCAGTTACTGCAGTTCTCTGCACTACCAGTATAGTTTGGGGGGATTGTTTTGGGGTGTTTTTCTTCTTTTTGCCCCATTTGATAAATTAACATTTCCTTTTTGTAAGTGGAAAAATGCAAATTATCCTTTTTCTGTGGGGTATTGGTCATCAGTCATAGTGACAAAGGACAAAATGGCCAAAATATTGCTGAAAAGGATTGTGAAGTTCATCTGAAACACAGAGGGTCTGATGATTTCCAATGAATGTCCTCTCTTCATGACAGGATGCATACAGATTTTAATTCAGGACAACTTGCTTTTGTAGACTGCAGTGAACAACCTCGATACAAAAAGAGATTAAGCTGAAACCCCATTTTATGAAACCAGCAGTCATGTGCTGACACTGAGCAGCAGCTAATCACAGCCAAATGTCCTTTGGTTGTGCAGCCTACACAAAATTCTCCTTTCTTTTGCATAATATGGATCCTATTATTATTTCCCTCTTTCCTCTTGCATTCATATTTCCCCAGACTAGGGCAGCACTACTATTATTACCCCCTTTTGCCATTGTCTGTACAGTTTCTATTGTATTGACTGCCTGGAGTGTCTTTCTTCTTACCTTCCTTCAACACGGGCTGCAAAGCAGCATGCTGCTTGGGCTTTCTTTTCACTATTCATTTGTGAATTTGCATGCTTTGTAGTGCAAACTTTAATTGGAAAGCACTGTCCTTTTTTTAAATGGCAAGTGTGAAAGAGAATCCATTTTCAATGCACTAGTTCTCCCTATTTTAGAACCATGAGTGTTTTTCTAGTGACAGCACATGGTCCATTAAGCAGCACATAAATGTTCTCCTATTTACTTCTCATGCTGAAAATGGAGGAAGGAAATAATACTCAGAATAATAATTTTTCTTCCTAGAACTTCAAGATTTGGCAGTTTCCCTAGGGCTACTTTCTTCTCTTAGGAATAAATATATTGCATGTTATAGAGCCCAGATTCTTAGTAACTATAATTAGAAACTTTTTCATTAATTTTCAAGTAAAAGTATATTTATAAATATCCAGCTTGTAAAGGACAAGGCTGATGCTGAACTTACGTAAGAGTCATACTATTAGCTAGTATAACATCACAATGAGGTCACCACAGGTCTTGAAAGTATATTTCTATGTTTGCCTGAGAGAGCATAGAAATAGAACACCTTCAGGTTTACAAAGACACCCATACCAGCACTTCTACTAACTCTGCATTTTCTAATAAAATACCGTGGCCTTCTCTTAGGATGCACTGTATTTTATGGTCTATATTAAAAGGGCCTTTTTGTCTGTCTGCTCTGGTTAAGAGAACTGTAGTGCATAAAAGCTCCAGGTAGCAAACACAGCCTTGCTTTTCATGGCAATCAGAATGATTTAGATCTAATAAAGACCAATTCAAGAGTGACTAGGCCTTATAACTTGCCTGTTTTGTACTGGAAAACAGCAAAAAATAACATGGGAAATGTGGTTTTATGTGGAAAAGTGGGCATACCAATAGATAATGGGATAATTCCCCACCTGGAGGAAAAACTTTCTTTTGCTATAAACTAAGAGCAAACAAAGCAAAGCTTTATTTTAACCACATGTTGATGAGGTTAAGTACAATGACCACCTTTACTGCACCAGGCATAATCAAGTTGTCATTGTAAACTAGTAAATTCTAATGAAACTTTTGAATCTTTGAATCAAAGTATTAGGCATCTTTGTAAAGTGTATAGGGGGATCTAGGGGAAGCTGCCTGGAGACGTGAGCCAGTCAGGAAAGTTTTGGTATCAGATATGGAGACACATGCACAGAATCTCACCTGTGCCATGGTAGATACATGATGAATACAACAGTAGTCATTGATCCTGTGTTTGCTCCCCAGTGCATGCTTGAGCCACAGTCACAATGGATTGTGGCACCATCTCAGTTTTCAGAAGGTGGGCAAAATAGAAAAGGAACAATGTACTGAGGGATAAGGAAGCTCATTACATAGTTGAATAAATGATACTGAGTTGCTCATTCTTATGAGCTGCATGGAGGTTGAGGACTTAGTTTTAGAGGTGGGCAGGTACAGAGGAAGCTGGTGACTCAAGGCCAGGTATCTGTTTGTGGGTAAGAGAATAAAAGGAGAGATCATGATCCAAGATTGGTGGCAGCCTAGGTGTGGTCACAACCTGCGCAAAGAGACAAAGTTGCCACAGTGAAGAAATACCTTGCCCCAGACACTGCTCCTGGCAACAGCACATTCTTCAGCAGCCATTCCCAACAACAGCCCCCATGCCACTGCTCCTGACCTTGCTGGAATGCAGTCATGAGGCTTGCCCAGACCATGATTGGCAGGGCCATATCATACAATAATAGGAAATTCCTCTTCTAGTTTATTCATGACAATCTGGGATCTGTGATGTCTATTCTAGTCCCCCAATACATGTGTATAATAGTTGAGGTACATCATCTTTCAATTCTAACTATTTCCTACTCAAAAAAACCCAACCAAACAAAAAAAAAACCAAAAAAAACAAGACACAAAAAAAATTTGGCTGGTGAATTTCACTTAGCACAGGCCACTGAATGTGGTATCCAAGTGGCAGTGCTGCAACTGTCTCCTACCATTTGCAGTGGTTCATTTTCCTACTCAGCTTTGCTCCCTAGGGAAAAAAACTGGATGAAGTATGGGTTGCCCATCAGCCATGGGCCACACCTCTGGACACATCTGCTTCTCACCTATCTGTACTCACCAGGCGTGCTTGGAAGCAAAGACTGTTCTTCATGTGCAAACAAACCTGCAGGAGTAAACACCATATCCTTGGCTCATCTTGCTTGTGAGTCACTGCTTGTTGATGGGTGGTGGTTTCAAGTGTGGGATTGTAGCAAGGCAACTGCTTTGTTTCTGCTTTGCTTTTATTCCATGAAAAGAAAATAACTACCATGCTTAGCATTCTCAAAGCTCTGTACAAGCTAATTCTTGCAACATTCCCATGTGGTAGGCAAGTACAGTTAAACATATTTCAAAATATGTGGAAGACAGGACATAAAAGGGTAAATCATCTACTCAGGACCTAAAGGTAAGTAAGGATCTGAATTTGAAAGTATCTTATGTCAGACAAATTGTTAATGGACTAGACAAACTTCTTAAGGCCTTTCTCAATCACCCGGTTTCAAAAAATAAGACAGACAAAATAGTGAGAGTAGTAAAGGCTGTGGATCCAGCTGAAGCTTCAAAAATAATGCCTACCCTCACATTAGAGGATGTTTGGGTCCAGAGCATAGAGCATAGTATAGAGCTTAGCTTTATGTCTTGCTCTGATTTTATGATAAACTGCTTTTTAAATTTACAGAGAACTAAATCTAAAGAAACTGCATCAAACAGCTTACATTTTTTTTTCATTCTGCTCTTGCCTCATTTGTCACACTGGTTTGATAGGACCACCACTGTCCTTCACGTCTTGCCTCAGATCTCCTTCCCTGTTATTTCCTCCACTGTTAAAAATTTCTACCAGCTACTTAACCTTTTCCCTGCTCTATGAAACCCTTTCTCAACATCACCTGCCTCCTTTCAAGGCACTTAACTGATGCCACATGTTCCAATTTTCTCCTCTCACCATGTCCCTCTCCCTAGGGAAACATTTAGCTTCTTCACTGCCTGGGGCATCTTGTCCGGGTACCTTTCCACTTGTATTCCTACAAATAAGGTCAAATTATCTAGGGAAAGAAGGGGAAGGGGACTGTCACTTTTGTCTGAAGGGAGTTGGAAAATGCAAACCAGACCATACTGCATCCTAGGACAAATTGGTGTGGCTTTACTTTTGCCAGGAAAAAGGCAAGTGAAGTCAACAAAAAGAAACACTTGGCTATCTTGACCAACTTTAAATTAAAACTGATCCTACCTGGTTTCACAGCATGATTCTTCATAAGGATGTCATTCCATTTTAGAATCAGAGGAGATCGTTTGACCTTACAACTAATTCTGTTTAAATAGTTTTGTTTGCATATTTAATGCTGATTCATTTAAATTTAGTATATTTTCATGGGCTGCAGTGCAAAAATGTAACCAAAACTCTGCATTCTATCATCATCTGATAAAACTGGGCAGGGGGGGTGGTGTAATCTTCTGTCAATGGCCAACTGTCAATAAACCTGCTGGGGCAGTTTTCTTATCTCTTCCACAACCCAGCCTCCCTCCAGGGAGAGATCTTCTGCTCATGGGCCATTGAGTGTCACTCATAGAATTACATCATCCCATTGGGAAAGGCTCTATCCAGGGGGAGGAGCCAAGTATTCCTATCTGGATAAAAATCTGGGAGTTGGAACACCAAGCCAGCCTTTCCACTGGATTCTCAGAGGAAGACCAGGCCCATCTATCACCACCGGACCTTCAGTGAAAGAACTCCACTCTTTCTCCAGGAGCATCACTTCAACAGAGCCACATCTGCCACTGGGACTGCAGCCACCATGGAATGGGACTGCCACCAACACCCTGACCCACAGGGTGTCAGGTTGGATCCTGACTTTGTCAGTGGGGTTTGTTTGTTTGTTTGTTTGTCTTACTGCATGTGGGTTTGTTTTATTGTTTATTTTAGTTCCCCTAATAAAGAACTGTTATTCCTATTCCCATATCTTTGCCTGAGAGCCCCTTACTTTCAAAGTTATAATAATTTGGAGGGAAGGGGTTTAAATCCTCCATTCCAAGGGAGGCTTCTGCCTTTCTTAGCAGACACCTGTCATTCAAACCACGACATATACACATGCACAGTAATCTTGAGAAATTGTAATACATAGGAATCATAAGGAAACACCAATCAAATGTTAAAAGCCATTTTAAGGTTACACAGAATTTCACTGAATGTTTTGGAGCTTCTCCCTTTTGTTATACACTTAAGAATGACCAGTTCATTTTTTAGAGGGTATTCTTTTTATGGTATATATTAGCTATCCTTACAAAAATCATGTACATATGTGCTTGCATGCATGATTGTACATCTGCATCTGCATTTGTCTTTTTCTGTGTGGGGAGATAGATAGACATGACATTTGTGGAAATCATCCTGTTTTCAAAGTCTGCATTGTTAGTATTGAATAATTCATTCTAGAAACCTCTCCTTCACAAAGAGTGAAGTAATTTATCTTTCAGTAAAGCTTTTTCAGCTTTCTCATTTAATTATGAAATTGAAACATCTCTCTTTCCAGATATTATCCTGGCAAGAAATATCTGTTCACTAGTTCCCAGGCAAGCCCCCTAATTCTGATTCAACAAATAGGTTTGGAAGGAATGATTGCTAAGGAAAGGTCAGTGTATCTTTGACAGCTGAATTACTGGTTTATACCTAGCTGAGTGGCTCAACCACTGAAGGACATACCTGATTTCCAAAGCAGCAGTTTTCATTGGCTCTAAATTTAATTTTCTTGAAACATTGCTAAGAAAAACAAGATCTAAGCACTGTCATAATTTACACTGTTTCAAGGAAACTAATGATCTTTACTTTCATTCTTTTCCATGTTTACTCAGTAATCTCCTAATTAATAGTTTATTTGGCCTGGGTGTTTGCAAATGGAAAGCCAAAGAGGTTGAAGAAAATACTTCCAAGGAGTTATAATTTAGAAGAAACTATAACTTCACAACTCCATCTCATTAAAGAAAATAAATGGTATTCTAAATGTGAAAATCTCAGACTTCAGATATACATATCTGAACCTCAATAACAGACAACTGCTCCAGGAAGAGATCTAGGGGTGGCTATGAATAGATCACTGGGAATATCTGGAACACATCAGTCCAAACATGCAACACACGGCTGAGCTGAGCTGCAGAATCTCTGGATATTAACACCATAGTGTGAGCCAGGGGGGATGTCCATGGCTCAGACACCTGTGGCAGCAGAAACAGGCAGCAGTGAGAAACAGCAGACTGAGACAGAGCAGAAAGTTACAGAGAGATGATGGTTAGACACACACAGGCCCTACAACTGCTGCCACAGTCAATGGTCTGAATACAACTCACTGGTCTGAATAAAACCCCCTGGTGCTCATGTAACCTGAGGAACAGCAGATTCCCTTTGAAGGAACCAACATGGAGAGAGAAAGAAAGAAAGAAATATGGGGGCTGAGGAGGTGGGAAGGTATCAGAAATGCCACATTGATAAGCAGAAAAATCAGGAAACTATGGCAATGAAACAGCTGTGAGAGCATGGAAGGGAGCTGGGAGCGAGTGACACTGCTTTTATTTAAGTAATTAAAACTCAGAAAAGTTTAAAAAAAAAGTGACTGGCCAATTTTCAAGGCATTATTTTAAGCACACTATCAGATGTAGGTTATTCAAATAGTTCAAAGTTTCTTGCTCTGCCCCCCAGGTCACTCCCTGGATCTGCAGGCTGCTCCACTCAGAGGGGTGCTTTTTTATTCTCCAGATATCAAATTTATAGTGAGCAGAAAAACTTTTTGCATAGTAAGGGCTATTTAATTGCCACATATCAGTAACAGATAAGCACCTATACAGATATTGCCACACTTACAACACTGTGCAAGAGTTCTAAGTATTATTACCTCCATTTTGCACATGAGGGCATTGGGCAGAGACAGGAAATACCACACCCAAGATGACAAAGTTCAAAGGGTTCAGAAGCCTTTTGACCGTGCTACCTTTGCATTTTACAGATCTGTTTACTAAAAATACGGAACCTTTTTATTTACGAAAGATGAGGATTAATAATTTACCTGGGCCATTAGACCCTTTGCACCTGGTGTACAGCAACGTGCATTGCAAGTGTTTGAGCATTTTACAGAGAATTGACAAAGTTGGAATTGACACATGATGCCTCAGGCCACAACAGAGCCATGACTCTCAACTGGCAAAGGCTTGTTGGGGATACCTGCAGGGGGATGTTAAAGGCAGACAGAAAACTTCAGTTAAAGTGTGGTGCCTGTCCCAGGTAGCAGTGGTGATTGACTATGAGTGACAGACTATGTCACTCAGTGATCTGTACCTTAAGAGGCTTAGCCGGGCCTGTCTGCTGGGTAAAGAGGATTATGAGTTTAAATGTGTAACACCCTTTTGCTTTCTTCTTCCACCTTTTCACTGAAATGCGTGCAGAAGTCAGTAAAAGTATCCATTTCCATTAATCTGTGTTAAAAGTGCACTTGCACTGTGCATTGACTGTATTGAAACAAACTGCTTTATTTCATTACCACATGCTTCTCCACCAATAAATTACATCTTAGATCAAAAGAACAGGGTTTTCCTCTGTTTTCTAATTCATCTAGTTTGCTCAGGCATTTGCTTTCCTGAAGTCTTAAAGGACTTCAATACTGCAAATTACTTGCATATTATTCACTCTTCTAGAGGCCAATATATTCTAGTCAAACAAGGACTTCTGATGTGTATATATATATACATCATATATTATTTGTGTATATGTGTGCCAAATGACAATGAAAAGGACGTTTTTATTATGGAAAGTAAAACTCTAGCTTTTTTTCTTCATTGCTACCTTTTTTCATCATATTTTCATCATATCATATTGAAAACCTGATTCAGTAAATGTTTAGCTATTTCTCTTCAGAAATTCCAGCTTCCTACAGCCTGAAATTTGCCACCTCACCTGAACTGAGCTCCTCCAAATCTGTCTGTTTGAAGTCATTCTTAAGTCCTTGGTACTTTGTAAAATCACTGCCTTCTTGAATATTCAAAGTTATGTTCCTTGCCTCTAAACCCCAAAGAACAGATGCTGCAGAAATTTTTATTATATTGCATGTTGGCATTTTTATCAGGCTCATTCTTTCTCTATTCTCTCTGTAATTTTTTTCTCTCTTCCTGTTCATTTCTGAGGCTTATAAACATAGAGGTGAATGCTGACTCTTTGTATTCTAGCTTTAGTAAACCACCACTGACAGGTTGCTGAATCTACCTTGTGATGTGTCTGATACCACAATGGTGAGATAATCATTCAAAGCATTATTTATGCATCACAAAATGGAAAGAGGTCCTAGTGTGTAGAGCAAGAAAATGGGTGGGAAGGAAAGCAAACATCTTCCAGGCTCCAAAATGTCTCAGCTAAAACTTTGAAGAAGCACATGAGACAGTGCCTAACCTTTAGCAATGGCCCTTCTGCAGCAGCACTTGTCTGACAGGTCTCCATATTTCATCCTACACAGTAAATAGTGAGTTTGTGACTACAACTTACTAACGTGCTGTGAGCTGCTGTGGGATACTGGAGCTCTAAGCAGACCAGCCTCAGATGGAAATGAAGTTCATACTGTACTTTGGAAATTACAGGTGCTGGCTAGTACTAAGTTTAGGAGGCTGGTTCTCGTGGGAGGTTTTTGATGTTTACTTGTCTGCACATCCACACAAAGGGCCCTTCTCAGTATAAAAGCATACTGTCACTGGTTACAAACCAGCAATTTGCAAGTGAAACTGGATGAAGACTGAAGTAAATGTTTGTTTGCAGATTGTGATCAGATGGAAGAAAGAAAAAAAAGAGCGCAAAATTGTTACCTGAATCTTTACAAAAAAGTAAAGTAACAACTACACTAAGAAAATTGTGGTACATGACCACCTCTGATAGGCTGCCACAGTCACCTGAACCTTTTAGTTTTACAGATTATTTCAGTGGAAATAATGGAAATGTGTCCATGTTCATAATACTTTTCCTCCATGTTTGATTTTTTAAGCTTATTTCATAGTGGCAGGAAATAGGCCTCACAAAAAAAAAAAAAAACCAAACCATATAATTAATTTTGCTTTTATTATAAAACAAAATTTATTGAAGTAATTATATCTTTTTCATCAGATACCCCTAAATTACTTAATGTTCTGTATTTTAAAAATTATATCAGGCTTCTGCTTATGATACACCAGAAAATATGGAAATATGTAAATCTCAGCTGTTCTGTGTATATAAGAAGTGAGTAAACTCTGTTATACCCAGACAGAGAAGTCATTATGGCTTTAATAAGCTATGTACATGATGGGAGGATGCTGTCTGAAAACAATGAAATTCTTAAGCCTTGGCAACAGCATGTACTGTACTAGTTACACATGCTTGCTGTTGTAGATGACAGTCTCCTTTCACCCTGGAAGAAAGTGGTCTTGAATAGAGAGGAGTTATATGCAAAAGGAAAAACATGCTAGCTTTTAGTTTTTCCACCTACATAGGTAGATATTTTAGTGGACTTGCACTGATCTTTGTGCAAACATGCTTTCCAAAAGCAGCTGAAGAATTGAATCATCTTTGCTCAAGAAATTGGTCTGATCGTAATAAAGAGATATGGTGTTAAAGAAGAGCATTAATGAAGCTGCATCAAAATTCAAAATTTAATGGACGAATGCCAAAAGATTTGGCTCCTAATTTTTACTTTTCAATTCATGCAGATCAAAGTTAATTTTAGGCCTTTTCAAAAAAAATGTTGGTATTTCTTGAAATACTTGAACAGCTTGAACATAGTATAATTTCTGTTCGACATCTCAGCAAACAATTTAATTTTTTGCAAAAAATATTACCTGTTCTCAAGTAAGGCGACTCAGAAGAATATGTGAAAACAGAAGTTAACCAAGATTTAGGTGATTCTGGTGAATACAGGTGTCCTTGCCCATGAACAGAGAAAACAAAGAAAAGCTGTGAATGAACCTATTACGAGTCTCCACGAATGGTGTACATGCTGCAATTACTGCTAGATTTTTTCATCTGAACTAATAAGATAATTTAATTCACTAAAATTGATCTATTTTCATGCACAGGTTATCAGCGTCTAAAGTCCTTTTCATTTCAGAGAGGTTTGGCCCAGACAAATCTATTCAAATATAAAATCAGATTTTCAATACTAAGGCAACCTTTATCAAATTGGCCATTTTTCAAAGAACAGCTTCTGTTCCAGCACTCACAGAGATTTAAAACATAAAACCAGACCCCCTTCAAGTCTCTTGAATGTATATTTCAAGGCTTGGGCTGAAGGTTCCCAGCCTCTTGTGTAACAGAGCATCTCAAGTGAGGAAAAGGCTGGAAATAAATGCAATTAGCATTTGCTACTCGGATGGAAGTGTAGCTAAGTGAATGCAGCTTGTGGATGCTGAATTCCTGAGGAGCAGCAGTGAGAGAACAGGACTCTGAGGCCACAAAAGGAAATCAATTCCTCTGCTTTATTTGAGGAGACTTGTAAATGAGACAAAAAAAAAAAAAAAATTCACATAGCAGTCCACCATAGCCCAGCAAAACAAGACTTACTAAATATAATGCAAGGGTCCAGATAAATAACAGCTATAAGAAATGAAGGATTACTATAAAATATGCAAGACATTTTCCTGCTGCAGGTATTCTCCTGCTCCCACATGTCTGCTGCATACCATAGCTACAAAATATGTCTCTCTTTTTCCATGAACCCACTCATAAAGGCTTTTGCTTTGCTGATTTTTCAAGTTAATGATAGTCAAGGCACTTGGGAGAAAGATTTATGTCATTGATGCACAGGTTCAGCAAATTCTCAAAGAGTTCTGCTGTGCAATTAATCACCTTTTCTCCATTACAATTTGTAAGTGCCAAGCATATACACAAAACCATTTTTATAATATAGTTATCACAGGTACATAAGTAGTATATGAATCATGTATAAAAGAAATACAGAGTGCTAGCTACCACACGAATTTGTAAATCCTTCTCTGCATAAGACAGCCCCCAAAAATTGTGGAGGCTGTTGCACTTAACAGTCATCAATTTTATGACACTACTTTAAGCCGAGCTACATCTCTGTTATAACTGTGCTTCCCAGGCAGCTTCATCTACAATTATGCACATTAGGTTTCTGGGGTTTTTTTAGAGGAAAGCATTCCTAGTTAAAAGAAAAAAAAAAAAAAAAAAGCCAAAAACCAAACCAAAACAAAATACTAGGGCTACTGCATTGCCAGGAGCAGCCCTGAAAGGCTCCCTGGTGCAGAAGGAGCTGAGCGTGACTTTTCCTCAGTGGTTTCTTTGAGGTACTTTGACAACTCAAACTTGTTCTTTGAGAACCAAAATAAATTTTTCTACTCTTTTAGGGAGATGTAGTCTTATGCTCCAAACCCCAAAAGCAGACTTCTGAGTAATACAGATTCTTGGGTCAACCTAAGCCATCTGTCTTCCTCTGTTTCTCTTTCACACATCCTCAGAGTCAAGCTCCTTATTGCTCTACATCAGTGTAGGCTCAGAATGCAGTGTCCTATGAAGTATATTATTAAGTAGAACTGAAGACTGGATATCCCAACAGCCACAGAGGAATTCCAGGGTAAGCAGACTCATCTCCAAAGGTGTTGATGCTATGAATCTTACACATCAGTTTACATCTTCAAGGGTTTCTTACTCTCTCCCCATCAGTTTCCCTCTTCAAGGGTTTCTGTGAGAACTATGCTCATTTTGGAAGTCACACCCTCAATAACCTGTTGCAGTTCTTACATGCAGTTTCTTTTTTTGGAACTCAAGAAAAAATATCCGGATTATTAGTGTTTATTATGCCAATAACTTTTGGAAGTCAGTTTTATAAAGTGTATACTACAACATTCCACTCAGATCAAAGAAAACAAACCAGTCTAATTGGGTTTTGAGATCAAATACTCCAAGCTTTACATTCACTGTACTACATGTGGCTTAAATTATCTATATTGTACAATCCTGGACTGCCTATTTTGTGCTACACAGTAAATAGAGAACAAGTGGTTTGGAATGTGTCTACCGTATGCGCTAGTGCTCACAGTAACCAACAGGATCAACAATGAAATGCACTGTCAAGAGCCTAATAAAAATTGATTGTGATTTCCAGACTCAGACCTCATGTGGACAGACAACAATTCATTGGGGTCTGTGGGTGCTAAAAGCAATGTTGAACCTTTTATGTGAGGCTTCAAACAAGTAGACAAAGAATTGACATAGCACAGGGCAAATTCTTGTCTCTATCTTTAATGTATTAAATTTCTCCGAAGTACATGAGCAGAACAAGTATTGGAATATGTGCATTCATGGATATTTAAACAGCAGAATTCCATACCTCTTTGCTTTAGCCTTTCCTTTTGTACAAGAAATAGAGTGTTCACACCCAGATATAGATGGAGTTTTATATTAATGCAAACATAAAAAAATGATAGCATTACTTTTACAATTTTCTTTTCTTTTTTTTTTTTTTAGCTATTTCTGTTCCTTTGGAAACATATCAGTTTGGCCACAAATTTGCTAAGTCATTTTGAAATCCTCCAAATGAGTGATATTCCAAATACTATGGGAAATTGTTGATTATTAAAGTAAGATAGAATGTAAAGCCTGGCACAGAGGGAATATATGAGTGCATTTAACCAGTTTTCTCACTTTCAAACACTTTTGGCACCAATAAACCTGAAGGCACACTTGCTAGAGCTGTCACTAACTTGTCTCACAGTAACAACCTTCACAGCTGACTACAGTGAAATCTTTTGTCAAAGCTTCTACTGACATGTATTTCTTGATGCTGAACTGTTTAGAAAGAAGTGTAACAGCAACAGAAAGACTTGGAATGTTTTTGAAGAGGGAATGCAGAGGGGGATATACAGCTGTAACTGGACATCTGCTAGTGCAGCATGGTAACATTAATGTGAGAGATGAATTCTTCATTTTCATGGTGCATTATGCAGGAATTAATCATACAACCAGCAGTGCAAAAGGACAAAATAATATCCTAGGACATGCTATCCATTCTGTGATATTAAATTTAAAAAAATAAAAAAATAAAACAAAAACACACAAAAATAAACAGACCAGAAAATTGGTGAAATCTTTCCTGGAAAGAGCTTATTTTTCATGTATTCTTTCATGTATTTCTGAGCTAGCAAAAACCTGGCAAATAGCAATTTTCCAGTACTTTCTGCAGTTTGAGTAGGAGGAGGACATTATGTAGGAGGTTAGTATGTTTAAAAGAACTGCAGATACACTCACCAGCAAGCAGGCTTGATTTTTCAGAATGATCACTCCCAATATCTGCTGCTTTCAGTAGTGATGGAGGAGAAATATCCAAGTATCCTCCAGTCAGCTGAACACTTTGTGCTCTTGGACCTGAACTGAGATAGCACTTCAGCATTCCAGCAGAGCTTAAGGGATTCACCTGGAGAGAATAGAACTGACTAAAACAAATATTCAGCCACTTTCAATAATTAGGGACGTGCTGCTTGGCTGCAGTGTTAGTTTCACTCAATTCAACCTACAGATGGCTTGTCCCCTCACCTGACAAGATTCAAATAAATCACCCTTTCAAGCCATGTGGACACACACAGGAGTGAATAAAGGACTTCAGGATGGACAGAAGGAAATGGTAGTTTCTTTCTTTGACTGTGTCAGTGGTGCCAAATGGAGAGAATCACTGCATTAAAATCAAATGCCATGGGCTGACTCATGCCCTTGCTATGTAAGGCTCTCTCTCTTCAAATCAGTCTGACTCCCTCCACACAGCACAGGAACTGGCCCAGAACCCCTTCTGGCTCTTGACTGGTGTGTGTAGGACCCTAAGGCATAAATGCTATTGTAAATGTGTCATTAATTCCAAGGTTTCTACAATGGTGTGAGGGATCTGCTGCAGGCTGTCAGGCAGGATGGCTGGATCTGGTAATTGTGAGCTGACTCAGGGTGTGACAAGAGAGCATACAGTTTCTAGAGACTTCTGGGATGGTGTTGAAGGATGGGCTGTCCATAAAGCTTTTTTTTGAGAAGCCTTAGAAGCACACTGTGACTATTGCCTTGAGACAATTTTCTGGAGTGGTCCAAACCAGGGCCAGAGGGTGATTTGACAGTTAAGCTACCTGAATGCTCACAGACCTATGCTCACACACTGCTTCACCTGCTTTTATTCCATAAATTTACTTCATTCAGTAAAGATCTGAACTATACCCCAAGTATCATTTAATGACTATAATACTAAATGAGGAGGGTAGAAGGGCACTTCAGTGGCAGGCAGGTGGAAGCATTTGTCAATCAAGAATGCAAGCAGACAGATATGGCTAAATTATGTAGCCTTTTTTTCTGCCATTTGCTCACAAGCAAATTATTCTCTCTCCAGAAATGGTTACGTTAATGCATTCTTTTGTAATTCATCATTGTATGTATTTTCCATACTTCCTCTCCTATTTTATTTTGTTACCAAAGGTTACTTACATGGAAACAGAAATATTTTGAGGGTTACTATTTAAATTTTTCTTTCTCCCTACGTCAGTTTTTTTGCTTAAACTCTTTGGTTATCCAAGCTGGACTGCTTCTGAGCAAGCACATTCCTCGCAGACAACTGTCCGACAAAGAACGGGACAGCTCAGCTGTGACAGGGATGTTTACAGAGGAGAAGCTGAACGCTTGGCAACAGCAGCATCAGCCCCCTACCTGCTTGGCATTTCCTGCAGGTGTCTGAAGCCTTACATCTCAAGGACCACTTGAAATTCAGGAGAATATGTCCAACTAATTTCAGCAGATATGGACTTATCAGGCAGTCCAGACCTATTTAGGAGTCCTTTGTTTCTTCTCCCTTCTGCTGCAGCTGGAGAGAGGCCAAAGCAACATGCAGTCAGGTGGGGGATGTGGGGGGAAGGAGATGAGAGAGAGAATCCACATGAGTGTCTGCATGTACCTGGTTCTGCTCTTCAGAGAGTTAATTTTGTTTCACAATATTAGACTTTTCCAACCTTGTTTCCTGCTCAGGTAGAACTACACCTTTAGGAAAGGTGGAACTGTCCTTTAGCAAAAGACAAGAGAAATGGCAATGGTCTTTTCCTGATACCTCTCCCTTGGTCTCTATTGTGTTACAACCCCATATTAATGTATGCATCTACTTTCCTTTGCTCTTTTCTACAGCAAAGATTGAAAAGCACAAAGTGTGCTAGGTCAGATGCAGTTGGGAGCAAACAGCAGTGCAGATATGGATGGCATCCAGAAAAGCTGCAGGAGTCACACTCAGACCACCTACCTACTGCATGCGTCAAAGCTGCTGCAGCGTATAAATCCAAGGCAACAGTGTGCAGCTCCTACTGCCTGCTAGCCAGAGCTGCCTACTGTAGGTCGCTCTAGGCTAGGCTTCAGACAGCCCTCTGAATTTTTACTGGCTTTGAATTTCTCTTAACTTTTATAAAAGATAAAATACACTGAGCCTCCCTTTCTTTTCTCCAGTTTATCTTTTCATTTTACTGCTTTATTTCTTTCAAAAGTGAAGAAATGAAAATACCCCTTAGCTTGATTTGTTGCAAAGAAAACAATATATTATCAGGGTTTTTTTTTATTTTTCTGTTAGCGAAAGTTTAAGCATCTCTATAAATGTTTTCAATAATAAGTTTTTAATTAAACTACTTTTTTTTTTTTTTCCTTGTAGAGACTTACTGCTATAGCTTTTGAAGTGTGACTCTTTCTACCAGTAGTTTATTTTAGGAAGTCTGAAGCATGGGAATGCTTCAGTGAGTCCTGCTATCTTTGTGGCCAAATGGCTTACAAAAGCTTGATTTTTGTTGTACAAAAGCTCCCTTTACAGTCCATGTGAGGGAAAATAAGAAAAGAAAAAGAAAAAGAAAAAGAAAAAGAAAAAGAAAAAGAAA
>CM031857.1:92762616-92819720 GCA_018697195.1 Certhia americana | reverse complement strand
AAAAAAAAAGGGGGAAAGAAAAAAGCATGTCCAAAAGAAAACCAATAAAATTCACTCCTCTATCAATTACAGAAATATAAGAATGGGTGCTGGACTATAAACCAAATTTTAGCTGGCATAAAGAGACCAATCACTTTAAAGAAACTGGGCAGTACAGCATTCTTGAAAACAAAGATTATGAAAAAAGGAGGTTGTTTACTGAAGAAAGGCTTTGATTTTAAAAAGTTGCACAGGATCTGCAGCTTTTAGATTAATGCATATAAATTTCATTAGAAATAAGTGATTTTGTAGGAAGAAGGAGTCCCAGGAAAGAGATATGTGCAAAAGTCCCATGAAGTTCTCTCGTATTTCTGAGATACTTGACTACACACAGAGTAATTCCTCCCCAAACCTGCCCCTTGTCTTTTGTTTCCTCTCACAGTACAAGGTAACAGTCCTAAACAGGATCATGAGTGTTGTGAGCATAGGAAGATTGACAAGGGATGTTTCATGCAGCAGTCATCCTGCAATTTGGAGGTCATACCAGATGATCAGTTTTCTCTGTGTGTCCCTACCAAAAACATTTCAGATTTTCTACAGCAGTTAATTGCTCCCTTGAGCAGTACAATGAGGCCAAGACAGAATTTCCACAAAGTAAAAGGCAAGTGCAAGAGTTTGTTTACTGTTGTTATTATTGGCTTATTGTCCATCTGTGCGTCCCTACCTTCCTCCATACGCTTCACTCTCCAATCTTCCCATAGATATTGGCTTGCATGGATTTGTGCCTGGCCCTGGAGCTCTCTGGTGGGAAGACACCTCTGTGCCACATCTTGGCCCTTCCTGTGTCTGTTCTGTCTATGCTGTATCTTTCTATCCCTTTGAGCAGGGAAGTGTGAAATAGAAATGACAAATTATGCTTCAGGAAAAACTCAGCACCCAAAAATGTGCCTGACTGTGGTACTCAGTCTGGAGTTAATTCTTTAGCTATTTTTGCTTACCGCACCATGGTGTCTTCTGACCTCAGAAGCCCAAACATACTGAAATATTAATCCTTTCTAAACCCAAATCTACCCAGCAGCATCATGAGCTGTTCAAGAAATGTTATGGGTTCAACCTCACCCACAATACTTTGCTTCACATACCACTTAAGCATAAATAAATGGACAGTGTGTTCAAATACCAGCTAGTGAACATTCTAGAGTCAAATAAACAGAAATTGCCAAAAGAAATTGTATAAATGGTATGTACTTTCATATTTGAATGTTAATGGTTTCATTTCTAGTAGAAGAATTGATTATGCAGATTTGATTTATTGTTAGCTCAGCTCAATAATATTGATTTAGGTATTGAGCATGGTATATGCCACTGCAGTTATTGTTTCCCCAAAATAATTTGTTTTAATATGTATACACTGATGACATTTTTACTGTGTTAATGATACCAGTCATGGTACTGGCATAACACATGCAAGCACAGTATACTGGCCTTTATCTCCTGAGCCAGTGATATGCCATGACTCAGGGTTATCAAATGCCATGCTTCTTCCTGTTCTCTACCCTGAAACTCAGCAGTGACCATCCACTGTTACACCAACTTATTATTTTTGGAAATCAAATGTAAATCACACATTCATTACCAGCTGATACAGCCAGTTAATACAATCTGGTAGAGCAGGGAAAACAACTCACAAGTATCAAATAAGACAATGCTCTCTCCCTCTTGCGGGACACATCAGGGAAATAACACTTCAAAATCCCAGGTCTCCTCTGGTCTTCTGAAAATGTCCCCCTTCTCAACCTGACTATTGCCAGGAATCTGTCCCCTGAACTTGCATAATTTGGTTATTCATGTCCCTTTGGCTTCTCAGAGGCTGGGAGAGAAATGTAATTTTACAGACACTTGCGCAGTGTTCTGGAGAGTAACAACAAACAAATTGTGAACTTTGGTATCTTTCCATTGTTCTCTTGTTATTGTGTCTATGAAATGAGAATACACAGCACCTATGCCCGTATTTGTGGGACAACTGAGAGATGTATTATCTTAACAGATTGCCAGTTACTCTGTCTTTGAAAACTAATATTGTTTGTACATAACCTAGAACTATTAGTTTCAGCGTGAAGGGTAACCAGCTTGACCAGATATTCCTTGTCTTCTAATATCCTCACATCACCAGCTTTTGCAGCCACTTCCCTCACAAGGTATTGAATCCTCAGACAGTTTTCCTTTCAAGACAAGTCTCTGAACTGATGATCTTTGTGATATTCTTCATACAGCTTTCTGGTAATTTGCTATGTCTTTTCCTTGTTTAGATCAAGAGTACAAGGTTTGTTTAGGATTTGCTGATTTTTTCTTGGCAAAATTTCAGGGTTTTTTCAAAATGGAATCACTTCCTCTTGATTGTATTATGCACCTGCCCTCAAATTTATTGCAAGCAGGTATTTGCCCTTGTTTTCTGACTCTCTGTGTGTTTTATCAGCTGTACCTTGACTGTTCCTAAGCACTTTTACTTTAAGGAATACAATCTTCACTGCAAACCTTCACTTGTACCTGTTCTGAACAACATTGCATGCATTTCTTGCAGGGAATGCTTTGCTTTGATCTCCTTGCCAGTTCTAATGTTTTTAATTTGATCTGTAATTACTCCCTATAATAACTGTTTCAGTTCATGTGTCTCAGCTTTAATATAAGGGTGATTAAGAGCTCAGTGATCCTGCTTGGCAGCCACCTTCTATAGTAAAGAAACATGCCATTCCCTGACAACATTTTTACAGGAGTCCAAGTGCTCTTAAAATTTACAATGACTTTAGGAATATATATCCTTCTTTGTGCTCCCAGGGTCTGAAGTACAGCCCACCACTGTGCTGACCCCACCACAAATACCCATGCGAAACGCTTCTGGGCTTTGCAACTGCACTTGCTTTGCAATGCAACCACTTTTCCTTGATCTGCTTTTCTTATTTTGTTTTTAAACACTAAGGGAGTGGTTGTGTACACGAGTGTTCATTTAGAGAGAACTACATGTCCTGTTTTTCCCAACTTTTGATGGACCAAAATTGCTGAAGCTTATGGCCCTCTCACATGACATGAAAAATGCTACTGCCTTCTGTAACATTATTAAATCCTATAGATGGAATATCATAATGAATTGAATTAATTATAGTTTTCTGACTTTGCCAGAGCATTTTTCCAGAGTTGTTGTTAACAGCTTACTTTTGACATAGAATAAATATTTGTAAGTTACAAACGGGAATTGAATTTACGAAGCTTGTAGAAGGAACAGAGGTATAATTTAGAGACAAAAATTATTCTTATTTTTCTTGCCTTTTTTTTCTGAAAAGGGTTTCATGTTTCAAAAATGGAGAGAGAAACACTCCTTAAGGATGTTTTCCCTTTCAAGATTGGAAAAATATAAACTTATTTTACTTTAACTTATAAATCTGAAACACATTTCAATCACATATATATTTAAGCAAATCATAAATATCTTTATGCAGAGCTATGCTGAATGTATAGATAAAGGTATTGATATGCATACATATTTTAAAAAATGTATTTATAATCATTCTAAGGCAGATCTCACTGGATTCACATTGACTCTATGAGAGAAATAATTTTTCCAAAAGTTGCAGATCTTTTTGTAAACATTTTCAAACACCATCAAAGGAAAAAGCTACACATTCTAATTTTGATACAGTCTTCCTTTTTTTTTTCCTCCTTAGCTGCAGCTACTGATTCTGTCTGCTGATAAACCCTTTTTTCAAACATATTTAATGGAAATTATAACAGACATTTATTTCAACATAGGTTTATGAGAGTGTGATAGGTCAAGACAAATAGATGTTAACAAGAAATAATATTGGATTAATGGTACCTGTTCTTATAGATGAGTTCCATGTTTGCCTCTTAGCAGTCAAGAAAAATTAATCACCTCTTATACATTCTAGACATTTCTACTTTCTCTTTTCAAAGGAAGACAAGTCAGCATTTATTTTTATTGAATTCTTTTCAATATTGGTGCTGAATATTTCCCTCTGTGAAGACTGTACAGTGGGAGAGTTGTAAGTACAGCAATAAGCTGTACTTACAAATAAGCAGTTGCTCCTGCTGCTTTTCCAAAATTCTTTATTACCTTTATAATTGGACTTAAGGACAACAGACACTGCTTTTTTGGGACTTCTCTCTATCATCCTTCTCCACAGCCAGATGATCTCCATGTAAGGTAGGAAATCCTTTCCCATACCCTTTTGCACTCAGGAGATGGTGAGAGGCTATGTATGTACTCTTGACTCAAAGATATGGGGGGGCTTTACAGGTTGTAGCAAATAAGAGGGAGGAGAGAAGCTACATCCCAAAGAACAAATACAGGTTTCAGTCTCTTCTTATGGAAAGCAAAACAGTGAAACTTAGAATTAGAGCCCACCATCAGTGGAGAAGAGAGCACTGAGAGGGGATTTTGTCACTGCATCCAAATATATTAAGGACAGGTGTAAAGAGGGTGTGGCCAGACTGTTTTCAGTGGTGCCCACTGACAGGACAAGGGGCAACAGGCACAAAGTGAAACACAGGATGAGGAAAGATGAGGAAAATCTTTACTTGAGGACAGCAGAGCACTGGAACAGGCTGCCCAGAGAGGTTGTGGAGTCTGCCTCTCTGGAGATATTCAAGAACACACGTGAACACCACCCCATGCAACCTGCTCTAGCAGTGGGCATTGGACTGGGTGGCACTAGAGGTCACTTCCTCTACCACTCTGTGAGTCTGTGTGTAATTGATGAAATGCTGGAACACACGTTATTTTCTTAAGATGCAATTAGATGGTAACTGCTGTGCTTCAAGGCCATCTCTTTGTGCTCATATGCCTCTCAGCACAGCAAAATCAGGTAAAGATCATGTCTTGTTGGTCTTGGCTTTTAGAAACTTCATGTAAGAACAGGCATGATGACCACAGAGTTAGCACAATATTGTAAAATAATGGCTTATATGTAAATGTTTCCTGAGAAGAGCCCAAAGACCCAGCACTGGCTGATGCTTGGAGGACTCTTTGGTTAATCTTCAAATTTTACTTTTGCAGTAGCCGAATGGAAATGCCATATCCATCCTTTTGGTGAACATCTGGATTTACAAAAGCAAGCTTTTCCACTTTCTTGGGAACTTTCTGGTTGGGAAAACTTTCAGATCCATCAAATATGGTTATGTCTAGTGTTTTGACTAGTTTTACCCCTCATGAAATTCTATCTCTTATTCTATCTTCTGCTTTTTATAAGCTTTATAAAGCGCATCTTCTCTTCAATGAAAAAAAAAAAAAAAAAGGAATTCCAGTTCTCTTTCACAACTTTTGTGCTTCTGCAGTCATTTTTTCCCAGACTCTTGCACTTCACCTTCCCATTTATGGCCTGTTGTTAAGAGTCACAGAGGAGCCTATTCACCTGTTTTTGGTATTAACACAGAACTTGCTTTCCCCACTTTTTTACAACCTTCCATCTTTTCACATCAGATTCAAACTTCTTAATTCTGTCTTTGAGGTCATATGATTCTGTCCTGTGGCAACCTAGTTTTATTTTTTTCTCCATTTTCCACTTTTTCACTTTCTTAGCCTCCTTCCAATATGCTCCTGATATGCTCTTCAGCTTGTTCATTTTATTGTCTCATGTGTTTTAAATAACTTAAAATTCAGATGGATAGGAATTTTGTCTTCCTATAGTTGTAAACTGCTATTTACAGATGGAGATATAAGAAACGTACTTACATTTATTACTTTTACCTATTCATCACCTGCATAACCAAAGTCTTCCGTATTAGCAGTATCAATAGGTTTTGTTCCTCTTCCAAGAAGCAAATAAATGTAGATCGTGACATTTCTTTTTGTTCTACAAGCCTCGCAGATTTTAACTTCTGAATTTGTCCTAAAGTGACACCCTACATTTTGATATCAGCTTTGCCAAGTTGAAACTGTAATCACATTCATATACAACCCAAATCAAGTTTCACTTGTCATGAATATTTTTATGTTCTAAAGTCATCCAAAGAATATTACTTTTCTAAGCAACACAGCCACAGGTATCTTGCAACTGATCCTTAATTGCTATTCAAATAAAAATTCCCAATTCCTTTTTTACAGTTACTGTCTAATGTCAATAATGCATTATATTTTAAATGGAATTGGGTATGGGAAACAGCAACACTGCATAAAAAATACTAATTTGCTTGCTTGCAATGGCTTTTAGAAGTTTTTCTCAAGTTCAAGCCAGTCTGTCAGAGAAAACTGAGTATGTAGACATTTTCCAGTTAATAACATTTGTTTACCTTTTTATATATGTGCATAAACATGCAATTTTGAGGTGAGCTTACAGTGAGCCTGCAAGCATTCTTCTGAAACGTATGGACCCAGTCTGGGATTACCTAACAACAAGATAAAAGTCTTGCAGCTAAAATGACATCCTTAGCATTTTGCTAGCTGTCTTCCTAAACCTGTATTCAGTTAATACCTATGTCCTCTTGAAACTGGCAGGGAGTTTTTGAGTGGGCATAGTGCCACCCCAACAGATGGTCACAGGCAAAGGCATGCCAGAGAACCAGTATGTGCCTCATGTTTGAGTATTAAGCGATGGATTTCCATCCAAGAATGTCAAAATAGCAGTCAATGCAGAACATCTGAGCCTGTGGCTAAGGGAATATGCTGACCATTCCTGCTCAGAGCTGGATTACCTTTCAAAATCACGATTTAAAAAAAAAAAAAAAAAGAAACGACCTCCTCCAGCTGTGAAGTTCTGGCACTAACAAATGAGGAGTAGAAGGAAAGAGAAGTATTTAATGAAATATTTTAACAGCTTACTACACATTAAGCACCTGAAATGTCTCCAAAATAAAAACACCTTCTGAGGTATGGCTCAGTTTCCAGGGAATTGTCTGATTGATGTCAGAAGCTAGACCTGCAGATTGCCCATCATGGTAGCCCATGCCTGCTTTTGATTAAACAGCCGAGTCCTACCCAGGGTATGCCACACATCATGTCAATTTAAATTGGTACAAACTGGTGAATAATATTATGTTTATGCCCAGAAGGCTCTTTTCATTTCTTATACTAATCTATAATGGAAGTAAAGGCCTGAAAGAAAAGAAGGGAACACATTGAGTATTTTCAGCTGGATCAGGGTTAACATTTATTTCACAGAATCATAGAACACACTGAGCAGGAATGGATCAATGAGGATCATTGGATCTGCTCCTGGTCCTGCACAGGACAACCCCAGGACTCACACCATGTGCCTGAGAGCATGGTCCAAACTGTCCAGGGCTCTTTCCTTGAGCTCTCTCAGGCTTCGTGCCTCGACCACTTCCCTGTGGAGACTGTTCAATGAATGATCATGCTCTGTGAATAACAGTTTTCCAGTAAATAAAGACATTGCTAATAACCAAATTGCATGGTTCTAAGGATTGTATTGTGAAGGTAAAATTTATGCTGTTTAGGGAGAGAAATACTAAGAAAGTTTGAAATAAATTCAAAAAATAACTTTTTTTTTTTTAGGTTGTAGGAGAATAATATTCAAAGTCAAGTAAAATTTGTGGGTAAGAGATGCTGGATACCAGAATAAGAAGAAGTTGACATTACCTACTACAGAGACCTTAAGTCACTGGGGAAAAGTGAGTATTGTTTATCCTCTCGAGCTATCAACCTTGCATCTTGCCTGGCCTGTTTTGCTTGGTATCTCTGACATTTTAGTCTACATCTACACAGAAATGTCATGCTGATATATTTATTTCAATCCAGTTGTAGCAGCTCAGCTTTAGTAAAATGTTCATTTCACTTTTCTCCCTAACTTGATCCAATTTCCTTGTTAATCACAGTGTCAATGAAGCTTTGTGATAAAGCTTCTTAAATGCAAGTCCTTTCCTAAAAAAACCCAACAGTAATGCTACCTGGTTCTCACCAAAATCACTGTTTTGATTTTTCTTGCCCTTAGCTGTACCATAGGTACCTGAAAGTATGCCATATCTGAGATAGAGACATAGATTAACAAACTGCTGGTTGCCATTATTTTTTGCCAATATAATTCCTGATCTCCTGAATTGTAGTGAAAAATAACACTGCTAAATGTCATCATCAGCATAATCATTGTTCAGACCTGGACAGAGCATGTAGGGCTTCTGAGAGCATATTTCTGGATAACAAAAAGCAGAGGTAAAGTGTCGCTTTTTTAGCACTAGACTAAACAATTAAACAAGAACAAGATTCAAGGTTTAAAACACAGGAGGAATATGTTGGGGAAAACAAAAGACCACTTGGAAGGCTCTGTCTTTAATATATGCTTGTTAAGATCCACAAGGCGAATGTTTGGGGCTGATACTAAAATAAATATGTCATGGGAAAATTCTATAAGTTGTGCTTTCTGTACTATGCAGGTTAAAGTAAAATATACAGTAGGTTTTGTCCCATGCACAAAAAAGATGCTTCAAACCAACAGTTTATAATAGCCTCTTCTCCCTCCAGAGTGATGCAGGCATTTTTCACCTTTCCCAGATTCACTGAGAAACTACTTCTTCACAACTCTGCTTTCATAGTTACCGGCAAACATGGACACTTAATTTTCTAAAAAAAGCGCTTCAGTTGCTTTTCTTCCATGCATCTTTCTCTCCCCTAAAGTTTATGATGTTTTAGATGCTCTCCACATGATGATTCTCCCCTTAAGCTGGCTGAGATATGGCAAGTAAGATGGAAATGGGAAATGGCAATGTAAAAACAAGCACCCCTCCTAACTCCTGTTCCTCAGGAATATTTGCATTGCAGGCTAAAGATGCATTTTGAGATATAGATGAAAGCAGTTAATACAGGTGTCAATTTCATGGAAACACTTCATTCCAGCAGTCACTTCTAGCCAGGGTGCAATGAGATTTTCCTGCCACGGAGCACACTGTGCCTGTGTTAGCCAGGTTACACCAACTGCTACAGGGCACATTTCTCTCTTGTCCTTCTGCTCTGACAAGAGTTTTCCTTTCTATGAACTCCAGATGTGGCAATTTCCATATTAATTCTCCCAGGATAGATAAAGCACTTGGGAAATTCTGAAGATTTTAGGTAGATGAAATAGTTAGAAAGAAGCAAGGCAGTAACTGCATACATAGACCTGTAAGTTGTCTTTCTGCAGGGAGATGCTTGTTGCCAAGAAAAAATAAAAAGATTGAAACAAGGCTTTCAGTTCTCCCCAAAATAGTCTGAATGCTTAACAGAAGTAGTTTTTCTTGCATTTTGACTGTGAAATAGCACATAAAAAATGTTCAAAGGTTTCCTTTGCAGCAGTTTTTAGAAATATTTGAATTTTCATATTCACATTACATGAAAAATAAGGATCAGGTAGCCTTGTCCAGTGGGTTCCTGTTGATGAGAAAGGGAAGAACTGCTGTGTTATAAATGTCTTCTAGGAGAAGAGAACAAAAGGAGATGACTAGGAAGCCATGGGAACTGAGCTGCAAGAAGTCTATTCTGGGTTGTGTGATTGCCTGTATGCAATATTTCTGCATCTTTGTAGTTGCTGGGGATGTGGTTTTTAACTGTCATGATAAATTCTCTCCTATTAGCTCCCCATATTGAATAAACAATATTGAGAAAGCTGAGGGCAGCTTTTTGAAGCCAGGCATTTTGCACAGGGTGCTGACTACAGTCCCTGTGTCCCTACCACAGCACTCTGCTTTGCAGATGGCAGCACCTGCTAAAAAAGTCTCCATTTCCTGATAACAGGCATGTTATCAGAGCTCCTGGTTTTTCCTAATACCCATTTTGTCTTTCCTTCTTGTCTATCCAATCTGTGCCTAAATCCAGGGGTGCTTCCATATCTAAATTTCTTTTAATACACCAGAATCCACAGCCTACAGGCTCTGGCCCAGATAGGACTGAATGAAAAATTCTCAGAAGTCTGGGACTTTCAAAATACACTAGGTCAAAGCATGTAGGAATTCATTAATGCATTATATTTTAAAAAGAAAGGGTTTCTGGGAAGTAGGGGAAGTTGTTTGCAGCTGTGAGTCAGGAGTTCCATTCTTTTTTACCAGTTAGTGTGTTGCGCTTTTTGAAGTTATTTTTTTCCCATCTCTTCTCAAAACAGCATTTTTGCTGTAGAAAGACTCTTGAAAGAGCAAATCTTGAAGGCTCAAGAACTGGTGTTTGCTTTCTGAAGCGCTTCTAGAGATCTGACTTTTGATAAGGACATTGTCATCAAATCAGGTACCACTCTTCATTTTTCCAGGGTCCTCATGTGGAATAAACAAGTACTACTCCAGAGAATTTTCCCTTTCTGGAGAAAAAGCATGAAAGAAGAAAAATGAAGAGACTACACTGAGCTGCAAAAAGGTGATTTCAGAATGTGTGTTTTTGTTCCAGAGGAGGTCAGAAAACTAGGGAATGGGGTAACTGCATGAGTGTAAGTGCTATTTTAACTGGAATAATGGTGGTTTGCTTTTCCCTAAAGAATAATAAGATCCGATATCACAGAAACACACATCTGTATACCTTACTTTCACATCTAAGATCAAAAGTGAACCTAAGTCCCTACTGCAGAGCTCCAGTTTTACAAAAATATATCTCCACTAATTTTTCTAGCACTTGATAACACCCTTGACTAAGACAGGTACAGAACAGATCCAGAATATGTATTGTTTATTACCCAGAAGGGACTGAAAATGTCAGTGCCTATATCCTTGAGGAGAGTGGGGCTGTGTAAATATTTGAATAGTTTTCATAACATTTTCCCAGAGCTGTTTTTCACCTTTTGGGATTTTCATATTTGAGCAAACATTCACAAAATAGCAAACTGCCTGGAAATCCCTGCAAAGTCAAAAGATCAGCTATAATGATTTAACTTGAGAGCTGATCTCTCCTCACTGGAAACTATCCACCTTGTGGATGCAAACTATGGAAAAGAAAAATTCAATTCCAATATTAGACAAATGCCAGCATTCTTGAAAGATTTGAAACTGAATCTAAGCAAATGCTTGCCTGAAAAATAATCTTTTTCACTGATCAAACTGTTTACATGATTACCCAACTCCTATATTGCACATACTAACACTTTATTTCACTACAAAAACAAGGAAAAATATTGTATCCAACCTTTATTTGTAGAAAAAAAAGATATATAAAGACAGTTGTGCATCTCTACTGGCTACATTTCTTTCCCCCTTTTTGTTTGCTAATTTCTAAGCCATTAATAATGAAATCTATTTACAGCACAGAATCACAATAGCTAAATCCTGATAAGTGCAAAAAAAAAACATTTCTAAAGACTTAAAGTACCAGTAAGCTTGAGGGTGAGGAAAACAGTATGGGTCCAGCAATTTAAGGGATAAGAAGAGTTTTTCTGGATTAACGTGCAGTGTACATTTTTGTTTCCAGCATTATACTCCACTTGCCAGAACTGTTTGATGCTGTGAATTAGTTTGGAATTTTAATTTCATGAATAATTCACAATCACTGCAGTGATTCCAGAAAGTCATAACACCTTATCATACATTCTCATCAGTGCTCAACACTGAAGGGAATATCGTTGTGTTTCTAGAAAGTGTTGTGATGTCTTGGAGAGTGAGTGCAGTTCAGTTAAACATTAATAAAGAAGTCCTGTGTACTTACATGCATTTTCTCCCTTCTAGTCTTCTGCCACAGGTAGTATTTTTTTAGCCATGACACCCAATCTGAAGCTACTACATGGCCTGTACCCAGGATTTTGTCACTTGTCACATATGTATTCTATTGGTGTTTCCTCCATTTTTGTGCATTATTGGAATTTTGCCTTCAGGGCACCAAATAGTCAGGTGCTGTAGTAGCTTAAAGTAGATTTTGCAGATCCCATCTAAAACTGAACTGAACTTCAAAAAAATATTGCTATCACCTTTCTTTGCAGGTACGATCAGAGAATAATAGACCTAATAAGAAGGCAGCGTAAATCAGGAAAGAAAATAGTCCTTGAGGGTTTTTTTTATCACTCAGATGGCCAGCATTTTATCTGTGACAATAATAGCTTTACTTTGCATGGGACACGTCTTCAAATACTCAAAGAACATTTCTAAGCCTTCGTTTGTGAGATACAGAAAATCCATGCTCTTCCCAAACAGCAGAAGATAAGGGTAGTGCAGGACAACATCAGAGAACACGTGTGAAATGCTAGCTTGCTAAATGTAGCCACAAATCAGAGAGGGAACCAAAAGAGTGTGCACCTCTCCCCCCCCTCAATAGTTATTTGTACAGTATCTTGGACAACTCCCAGAGTAGGGAAGTAGAAACCTACTAACTTAGAGCAAACTGATGGCTTCAGGGAGCACAGATGGGGCTTATCCTCATGTGTTGTGACAGATCAGTTCCCCACCACAGACTGCTAAGCTCACAGTAGGTCTCAGGAGGCTGAAAGTGAGAGAGTCAACTTTCAGCATTCAAAGAAAGATTTGTTTTCAGCTGCACAGAGGAAGAAACATGGATCTGTCCTGCCACAGTACCTGCAAATTAGGGTCAATTGGAAAAGTACAGAGGCCAGATTATCTGCATTTTGCTGAATCATGTACAACTCAGCAAAAGAAAGCTAAAATGCAATTAAATTGGAATGGAAGCATTTCAGGCTTTTTTTTGCACTGGTGCCAAAACAAAGTTTAAAACTCAGAAGTTTTGGTCCAAAATATTTAGCTAAATACCTGAAATTAGTAGAGTCTCAAAACTTCTTAATTATTCTTTACTCACTGTTATGCATAGCCTTTTAAGTGTTTTCCATAAAGTCCCCTGTGTTCAATGGTCTTTGAGGAACTAAACCAGTTTTCAAGTGGTATGGTGTAAACACAACAAAATAAGGAAAGTTAGTGGAATTAAATTATTTGCTATCGATGGCTATGAATAAATTAGGTGCTATTTGGAGCAATAAATCTCATACTGCTGTGTAAATATTCGTGAGTTTCAGAGTCCACGTAAATTATTCAATGAATAATCAGGAATTGGATCATGTTTATAGTCAAATCAAACACACATTTGCTTAAGAAATTCAGAAACCCTAGAAGAAATCTTCCTATAGGACTGCAAAACCATTTATTTGAGCTAACAAAATTGGCTCAAAGCAGCAGATAATTGAAGCATTGTTTCTTTGAAAATAAAGGATTAGAAACTTGAGCAGAGATGTGGTTTCAGATAAAACAGAGACAGAACCTGGTTTGGTAGACATGGAAAGGAGTGCCTCTCTGTTCCTCACTCTAAGAAGTTAAATAAGCCACTAGAATAGCATTCACAGCAGGTTTTCTCTGTGTCAAAGACAGTGATAATGATGAGAATAATACATTTCCCTGGTAGGGTTCCACTTAGAACACAGAGTTCTGTTCTTGTCTATTCAGATTAAACAAGACATTGCAGGATTTGAAAAGTATAGAGGGAAAGTGCAGCGAGCTATGAAGACAGAAGTGTACAAAAAAACAAGTAAACGTGTGTCATAAAGGTTCAGGGAAAATAGACAACATCTTGAACATGGGTACAATAAATCTGACAGGTGCAATGATACAGCTCCTGTAGCCACCATAACAGTGCAAAACATATCCATCCATAACAGTGTTCTTTAAATATTATAGACAAACTCTGAATACTAAGTCTAAGGTTGCCAAAATACCCATTACAAGATAATGTTGACAGTGAATTACTAAATGAGTCATTCAGAGATAGAGTATTATTATTTATTTTTCAGATATACATTATACATTTTTCCCACAAAAGTACTGGGGCACCTTTATACTGAAAATTTGACAGTTTCCAAGAACAAAATCACAGAAGCACATATTTTTCCTTACTTAGAAAATATTTTTAAAGTCATTTTACTGTCAATCTCAAGTCTCTCATTCAGAGTGAAGGCTTGAAACATATTTGAGTTGAATTGTTCTGTTTTTTATATCCCCAAGAAAACATTCAGCATCATAAAAAAAATTGGGAAAATTTGATTTTATGATGATTGCTCTGAGCTGACAACGATTCTGACAGAGTTCAGCAGCTTTGTGTGGACTGAAGAGTCCATTTTCATTGAGTTTTTCACTACAGGTCTTCCACATGATCAAACTGTCTGAACTTTTTCACAAAGCAATGTTACCTCTGGGAGCACTGCGAGACTTCCATCCACAGGGAGTGTTGCTGCATTCAGCTGTGAGGGGCAGCCCCTGATACACAGTGAGATCCCATTCCTTCCTCACTCAGTGGCCTGGAAGCGTGAGGGAACATGGTGCCAGAGAAGAGTCAGATGAGCAGCAAGAGGGAGTCTCAGACCAGGCACAGATCAGTACCTGGAGATGTGAGTCAGGGCTGGGAAGACAGGCAGGGAGGAATAGTGGAAGAAGGAAAGTGAGGTGGAAAATGGGAGCCGTGTTAAATGATCATTAGATAGGAGGATAGGACAACAGGATAGGGACATCCTGTTTGCATAGGGAGGATTGCTATAGACTGCTCATTCTCAAAATGAGAAGCTGAGGCCAGAGGACGTGTCTGTGCCATGGATGGCAAAGCACACTGCCCCACTCCATGCTGGTCTAACCAGCTGCCTAAACAACTATTAAGGTCTCACAGTTGCTGCAGGCTCTTTTATTAAGTGATACACACTAGAGAGACAGTCTGGACCCAGCTTAATAGATCGCAGATCAGAATCCAGTATTAGTCTGGGAAAGGGTTTGCTTTTTCCTGTGGGTATTTTATATGCTTATTTTTAGGTTTAAAACTGACCCAAATATTAGACCTTTAAAAGAATATTAATCTTGCAAAGTCGATTGAAAGATTGAGAAAGACCAGAATATTACTTTTGCAGTCTTTTTTGCAATATCTTTACTTACAGGATCACATATCATCTTCTACAGGGCCCTTGTCTCAGTCAGGAGGGACATGGTATGTGGACAAACTGGGCCCTGTGGGGACTGAGTTATGAAGCCATTAGTGTCTGTGTGTGGATTCAGGCTACCCTGATTGCAAAGCAAAGGACATGCATTTAAGACACTTGCTCTGGGACCTTAAAGATCCCCAGTGATGAAGGCTAAAGGGTGAAGATTAAGCCAGTGATGTATACTAGAAACCATTACTTAACAGTAAGCATTTCCATATTTGAATTAAATAAACAGTGTATGTTTCAGTTTTATCTATGGGCTGTCTTCCTGACCATCATTAACTACCTCATTTCCAGAACCACTCCAGCAGTAGTTCCCATGAAGAATTTTTAAGAAGATATCCCATTATACAAAGTAACAAATGTTATTAAGTCACTAATCAAGAAGACCTCTATCCAAATTGCTCATTTCTCTTAAACGAACTGTTTTACCTAGCAGATCCAGAAACCTTTACCTAAGATTTGTGTGTATAAAACACATTTTCTTCTCATTTGAAATGGAATATTGAACTCCAGGAGTAAAGTTCAAGTTTCAGTTATATTTTTAAAATTAAAAATAAAAAATCACAGATTAGAAGACTTAGCAAGAACAGAGAAATTAATTTCATTTTTCTGTTCCTTTCTCTCCACCCATCTGTACTCACAGCTACAGCTAGTATGAAGTCCAAATAAAAGTTGCTGCAAAGAAATGTATCCATTTTAGTGGAATAGCTTGTACATTTCTCATAAGTGCTTTACAATAATGACAGTCACAGCTCGGAAGCTATCATGGTCTTTTTCCCTGGAGAGCAATATATGAGCCATACTTGGTGTTTAACCTTTTCTGAGAGGGCAAATGAAATAGAAGTCAGGCATAATCAAGAACTAGAGGAGGAAACTATATAATCAAATTTTTTTTTTTTTTTTCAAAAATGTCATTAAAATATTTTCTTCTGGTCCTTTCCTTTGTTTTGATGGATGATGGGAGGTCAGAGAGGTGGACCTTTTGTAAAAGCACTTCATGACAGATCAAAGCAACCAAAGCTTTTCCACATTAATTTTCATGTTGTCCAGACATTTAACTCACTGGACTGAATCAGACCTCCCTTTCGAAGGTTTTTCTCCCCAGGTGAGGCAAACTGAGGGTATCAATGTTGCACACTCACATGCCCTCCACCTACGTGTGTCCAGGGTGCCACAGCACACTGGGGATCTGCTTACGGGTTTGGCCTTGCCACAGTGGAATCTTCATCATCTCTGGCAACTGATCTCAGCGCATGCAAGGTGAAACCATTCCTAAGTATGCAAGACATCCTTGGACATCTCTAAAACTGAAAGAAACAGCTCAGCCCCTGAAAAAGCAATCTTTGATTCATTTATAGTATACTATAGGATATTACATTAAGGGTAGTCTATCTTTAATGTTGAAGAGCACATGCAACCTTCTAATCAGAGTACAAATTCTGATCTTCCAAATTCTGATTCCCTTATTAACTTACTACTGAGCATGAGCCTTTGCATCTGGAACAAAATTGTTGCTGCAGCAGCCAGATACATATGAAAGACCTTTGTGCTATAATGGCCACTGCAAGTGTATTTTATCCTCTCAAAAAATCAGAGGAATTGCTGTATATTTAACATGTTACAAATACCTATCTCACAACAAATTTGACATTAAAATCGTTGCAGTCTTTGTACTGGGGGAGATTTTTTTTTTCCTTAAATGCTAGGGAGGTAAATGAGAACATAATTACATTGTCAAAGTCAATAATAGCAAGCAGCCTCTGTCAGGTCTTGCTGTGCTCAGCACTGTTTCACAGGAACTGCTGGGGAGTTCTTCCGCCACCGATCCATTTGGCTCCATTTAAGAACTGACTACAGGAAGGCAGTTATTGTACAAGATTAGTTTCCTGTATGCTGCAAACTGGCAGTAGCAGAAAAATACAGGATGAATTTATTAGCTTGCAAGGTCAGCTAATAAAAACAAAAATGATGCAACTCAGACCGTTGTTTACTTTAAGTTGGATGGCTTATTAGACTTCATTCAAAATTCAAACTGGTTAACTCCTGCACTTCCAGCCTGCAAAATTGCCATTAAAAAAAAAAAAAAAAAGACCACCAAAAACCCCAAAAAATGTCTGTATGTTTGTTTTCAAGGAATTTTGTAGGATTATTATGCCCTACTCTTAAGAAAAAACAAAACCCCTGTACTAAATATATTGACCTTGATACCACTGCTAACTGTACCAGTTATATTTTGTCATTATTACATAAAAAATATGATGATAAAGATGATCCTAGAATATTTAATTTGTGCAATGAGCACTAGTATCAAGTTTTAAACTTGAGGAGGTGGTTGCTAAATGAGATTGAGCTTTTGGTTCTAAACACTTTTTTTAATTGAAATTCAAAGAAAAAAATCCAAAATTTTCAGACAAATTGTAATATTTGAAGATAATAATAGCATTGTGATGTCCCTCAGAAACAATATATAATGCAAATTTAATTTATTGAAGCCTTTTCTTGCCATAGACTGTAAAAAGACTATGGTAAAACTAGAAAACTGTTTCAAAAATTAGTAACTCTCTGCTTCAAACAGCAGATAATTGGGGTCAGTTCGGTTTGAGTTCTCTCTGGAGTCTGAACATGCATAGACACTCACACAAGTGAAAAACTGGATAAAAAGAGGGATTTCGAACTCTGTTGTAATACCTGTATAACAACCTTGCTTCAGATTAGCAGTTAGAAATTCTGAGTACTTAAATACTTAAAAACTGGATATTTTTTTTTAAGTGGCTAAATAAGTTGTAGACACAGTACCCAACTTACTTTGAAGTTCTTTGAAGTAGGAGGCATCCATTCACATCCTTCCTTTCCTCGGGAATGGCCTTGGGCTGAAGCCTTTAGGCCATTAATAGGGGCACACCTTGGCAGCTCCACAAGCTTGACTGTGCTCCCCACCCAGGCACTGCTTCTCCTGCTCTATGAACAGCAGGACACTAGGATCTTAAACTTTCCATACAGCCAAGGAAGAGTCAGCAAGTGTTTCTGAGGAGCACCAAAGGGAGATTCAAACTCTCATTGTTAACCACCAGCTTCTTGCTGCTGGTTGCAAGGTGGAACAATGGGACCTTTGAGTCCTTCTCAGGGATTAGCACTCTGATCTGTTCCCTTTAATAAGTAGGTCAGTGTCTCTGCCTCTTCCCTAGTACAGGCACATATCTCTATGCATGTCATTCATGCACCCCTAAAAGGAGCAGTGGTTAGAGTTTTCACAGGAAGAAAATTTTCTTTTCACTAAGAATTAATGTAATACCCAAGATGTAAAGTTATTTAATGCATGTATATTTAATACACAGTTTAAATATGCATGCAGTGGAGAGGTAGAATCGGGATCATTAAGACCATTGACTACAAACTCAACATCTGGTAACAAGAGTTGTTAGAGATGCTGGTTTGTGGTGATCAACTTTGCAATGGCCAGAGGCATTGACTACTTTTTAAATGAAAGGACAAGGAATGAGTACTTGTAGGCCAACGTGTTGACTGGTAGAAGTCAGCATGAAATCTGATTTTACAATACCATGGTGACATTGTTCAACTGATCTTACATCAAATGGTGATTTGACAGGTCTCCTGAGCCACTGCACCTGTGACACCAAACACCCCAAGCCAGACTTCAAAAGCAAGCATTTTCTCTGCATCTGTCTAAGCAGAACCCTCCAAATAGTCCACCGTGTGCCTCAGAAGGTCACTACTCATCAGATTCAATCAAGTCAGTGAAAGATGTAGAAGGGAAAAATCAGGTGATGATGACAATTAGCAGGTCAGAGTGAAATGAAATCAGTAGATGGTATGGGTTATTGTACTAGGCATGCTCTTCAGCACTGGGGAAGATCAAGATTTTCCTTTCCTGGGTGCCCAGCTTCCAGCAGGGTATTATAACAGGACTCAGAGCACACTGATCCTTCTTCGGGAATGGAAAGCTGGGCCATACTTTAGCCAAGAAATTGAGATCCAGCAATGAATAGGCAAAGATGAGGCTGACTTCCAGCAGGAAAGGTAAAACCTGACTATAAGCCTCTGCTTTCTGGTCACTAACATTAAAATAATGCAGAAAAACAAAAGAGGATATTTTCCTGAGAGTAGGAAACCTCTCCCTTTCTTGCTGCAGAAAACTCAGATTTCAGTGGCTGACACAGCTGTCTGCTTTTCTGTAGGTTGCCTGCCCCTAAGAAATAAAAAATAATCATGAAATGCAGGAAGACAATGGCACAAATTCCTCTATCCTGTTTCCTTCTAGGCTAACACTTCTTTACAGTGAGTTTGGTGAAAGACTGGAACAGGTTTCCCAGAGAGATGATACATGCTCTGTCCCTGGAAACATTCAAGGTCAGGGGGGATAGTGCTCTGAGCAACCTGATCCAGTTGAAGATGTCCCTGCCCATTGCAAAGGGCTTAGACTAGATAGTCTTTAAAGGTCCCTTCTGACCTAAATTATTCTATGATTCTATGACTTCCACAGCTGATGAAGGCATATAGTCTTCCTCTACGGTAAATGAGCAGCTTCATTGCCCAGCAGCTTTATTCAGCTTTATTGTCCAGACACAGACAGAGGAGCCCCTGTGTCCCTAGATGTAGCAACATGCCTTGGCTGTGCTCTGACCTTGCAACGGAACTTGCAACCTACCTCACAGTGACACCAGTCTGCACTCAAATCAAGTGGGGAGGGAGTCACCTCATTAGGGAAACAAGATTTTGATGTGCACTGTGGCAGGACCAAGCAAGTAAATCAAAACTTGCTTTCAGACAAAACTAAGCCTCCAGATATGCTCCTCACTCACTACCACTGAGGTTCAGAGGTGCGACCTCTCTGCCTCACTTAGAGGTTCTCTGAGTCACCTTCACACTTGAGCCAGGTCTTGGATGGGATCTAGACTTCCTTAACTGGGATCTGGAATTGACTGCATTTTATTTCTGGCACTGCCCTGTACCCCACAGACAGCCCAGTCCCATGGAGGCAGGGCAAGCCTGGGTATCCAGCAAAGAGAAAGGAAGGGCCAATTGAGAAAGGAAAGGCACCACTGCCTTTCCAAGCACTGCTTGTGCATTTCTTAATTAAATTTCATCAGCTAAAAAGCATCAGGAGCAGCAGTAAGAACACAGACCATTCCTTCTCCCAGAGAAGCAGCTTCATCGCTACAGTCTCAGATGCCTCCTTATTTATTAGTCTCTGCCTTCGGCTCCTAAAGTCCCGAGTCTCTTCAACCCTGAATCCCCAGTCATGCCAAGCACTATGCTTGCCCACCCTGTACAATTTTGTCATGAAGACTTGGCTAGGTACCTTCAGATTTGCTGATATCTTGTAGCAAATAAATCAGAACCAGAGTGGAATGTGAATCTACGGAGATAAGTCACATAAAATGCAATTTTCTGGACGGTCTCAAGCCACCTCTAAAAAAGGCAAGTAAGATGAATGCAAACTCTTTTGAGACTGAGTTTTATGTATAGCATCAGATAGGGGGGCTAGAGCAATTTTCAGCACATAAGACTTCTGTGCTGAGTCTCTATTAACTGTAGTCAGCAGAGGCAAATACTGTGCCCTTAGCACTAGTATGCTCTGAAAACAGAGATTAAATGCAATGATGTTAAAACCAAGCACTGACACAGGGTTTCGAACTGTTCAGGAGACAAAAAAGCACCAGCCACCCAGGGTTTCTCATAGGGAAACAGCAACTGCCCTAATTCAGGGTCCAAATTTACAGTCTTGAACAAAATGCAGCTTTTGCTTATCCAAGTCGTGTTTAGAAAAGAAAAAAGAAAAGAAAAAGAGGATGTAAATGCAGTTTGGTGGCACTTGGTTATCACAGATCAGATGACTTAATAAGATTATTCAATGATGCCAGTACAAAATACATAATGCTACTCTGAGAAACCTGGCCTACTGAAAGATGTCCCTTCCCACAGAAGGGCCTTGGAACCTGATGATCTTCAAGGCCCTTCCAACCCAGACCTTCCTATGATTCTATGATCTGGACTGGGTTGCTGGCATATCCAATGCCTTCTGGAAGATCTTGAGAGAATCACAAAGTGTCAAGAAGATTTCATCTAAGAGGATTTTGAGAGTACACTTTTCATGTAAAGTAAGCAGATTTAGCGGCTTTCGTAAGTGAAAGCAGGCATGAATTCAGAGATAACTTTCATGTGTGTCACATGAAAATCTGAAACATGTCACATGAAACACTGAAGCGTGTTTTGAAAATGGTGGTTCTGGGGCAGAGAGCTTTCACTCTTTCATTATATCATAATCCTGCTCACTGAGGCTACCCACCAAAATAGATGAAAACATTCATTTGAGAGTTACCTCTCAGAATGAGAGTTGCCCACAGCCCCTTGTCTGCCAGGGTGGTGTGCAAGGCAGAAGGTTCTAGAAGGCTTGAGGGCAGGGGTTTCTGCCTGCTTCTTGCCATCCCACAAAGTGAGAGCCTTGGGGCAGGAAAGGGGAGAGCAAATGTGCCCTTCTTCATCCCATTGTCTCCCACAGGGAAGTGAGAAAGTAAAGGCAAGTGTGCCCTTCTTCATCCCATTGTCTCCCACAGGGAAGTGAGGTTGCATCATGAAACCCTGCCTTCGTGGCCCACTAAAACATTCAGGATTTTAATCTGTAATTTATTCTGTGTAGGGTTTAGCAATGTAGCCAAGCTGGTCTATGGCAGGAAGTAGGGTGGGTCTGCCTTGAGCCATGACATGCAACAAAGCAATTCCTGGTTTGGGTGAGAGGAAATGTTTTTATGACTGCCTCCATCAGATAGAAGAAAGAAATGGTCTTTCCTGGTTTCCAGGATGGTCAAGCAATTGAGAGCAAGCCATGACATGATGCTGAGCAAATAAGGTAAGTAGGAACAGGTTTGTGTTCACCTAAATGAGGATTGCACAAAGCTTCCTTTCTTCTGTTCAGTTATCTTGGTCCTTGCAAAGGAAGCGGAAGCACAAAGTCTGAGGGAGCATGAACTTGGTTCAGTTTTTAATCCTAACAGACTTGCCCTTTAAATTACAGACTAAATCCATGTTTTATCAATCTCTGCCTCACAGCCTTGCTGAGATTTTTCACATTCCTTTGCTAGCCAGTTTAATTAGAATTTTAAGGCTTTCATGTTCAAGGTGTCTACTTTGAACCGATGGGGTCAACAGAGTTCAAAGTCTCAAAAACCTCCAAAGTCTCAAACAGAAACTAACCCCAAGCCTTATCCCAACTTCACAAATGCTGAGAAAGTTTGTATTTGTAGGCAGAGATTGCAGTTTGAGTTTGTAGGCAGAAGGGAGAGTTATGACACCGTAGGGCATGCCCACATGTTGTGAAGATGATCAACATTCCCACAAATCCTGAGCTGAAAGGGCTACTCCAGAGATACATAGTGAAAAAAAGAATATACCCACTTCTCTTGCTTAGGTCACCACTAGTCTGAAGACTTACACCTGGAGAAGTGTTATTACTACTGAGGTACAAAGATTTATGAGGTCACATCAGGCATCATACGTGAGAAATGTTAGTGCTATCTCTTTTTCGGAGTTATAACTTGCCATAATTCCCAACAAAAAAAAAAATTCTAAATAGAACACAAATTAAAAATTACATTCTACAATGTAGTGCATGTTCATTGACCTATCTGCACATACATATCCAAACTGTTACAAGTTTCATGTCTGGTTTTGAAATTTCTGATGATTATAGAGTAACAAGGGACATGATAAAATCGGGTGACAGGATTTCTAGTATTGTTCATAGAATAGAACATAAAGAATTATTCCTACTCACTAGTGCAGAAACACAGAGCAAAATGAATAAAAGAATGAATACACACTCTGTAAAATCATTCTTCCCTCCAGGCGAGATTAGATGTCTGGTTAAACTGCTTTGCATGAAATCTGTCATGCGTGGCCGTGCACATTCTGCATACAATGACAACAGTCCCCCTGTCCCAGCAAGGATGGGGATGAACCCAACAACAGGGTCACCACACAAGACAGTCAGGTTTGGGAATTTTTACCCATTCCCGGTTTACCATTCCCTGCCAGCTAGAAGGGGATATACCTTGCAAATACCCTGAAGTAATTAGCAAATGTGACAGTGGAAGAGTACACCTCAGGCCTGGAGTCAGAGCAAATCTAACCAGGATCATTTTGCGGATGCTCAGTCTTTTCAGCTTTTCCTGCTAGAGCTGTATCTGTCAGATATTGGTGCCACAGGTGGGTATGTGGCTGTTACCTCGTTAAAACAGGAGAGCAGCTGTATTAATGCCTTCTGTCTGGAGGTGGAAAACACCCAGAAAGCTTCAGTACAATTACTGTCATCCCAGGTTTCCTCGTCAAAGGCTGTATAAACTCTTCTGGTTTGTGAAAAAGAGGACACTCAAAGGAATGCATCTCTTGGCTCTGAAAACATACACAGCAGCCAAAGCCCAAGGAAAGCAATCAAAATGCTAAGGAACGATGCTGATTGAAAGAGATATTGAGGAATATTTGGAACAGTGCAACACTAGCAGAAGGGAAAGTAGAAAAACTCTTGTCATAATCCAGACTATAGAATCACAGAATGACAGAATAATTTGGGTTGGAAAAGGACTTTAAGATCAAGTCCAGCCACTAACCCAGTACTGCCAAGGCCCCAATAAACCACACCCTTAAGTACTATATCTACACAACTTTTGAATAACTCCAGGAATGATGCCTCCACCACTTCTTTGGGCAGCCTGTTTCAGAGGTTTTGACAAAGCTTTCAGGGAAAAAAAATTTCCTAATATCCAATCTAAACCTCCCTTGATGTGACTTGAGGCCATTTATTAAAATCTCAATTGCTTGCTTCATGTGATAAAAGACTAACCCTCACGTTGCTACAGCCTCCTTTCAGGGACTTGTAAAGAGTGATAAGGTTCCCCCTGAGCCTTTTGTCCAGACCAGGCTACCAAAGTTCCTTCAGCTGCTCCTCATAGAACTTGTGCTCCAGACCCTTCCCCAGCTCCACTGCCCTTCTCTGGACACTCTCCAGCCCCTCCGTGTCTTTGTTGTGGCCTCACCAGCGCTGTAGACAAGAGGACAATCCTTTCCCTGGTCTTGCTGGCCACACTATTGATGATTCAGGCCAGGCTGTACTGGTCTTCTTGGCCACCTAAACATCTTGGCCACACTTCCAACTCATGTTCACCCCCCTTGCCTTTTCTGCCAGGCAACTTTCCAGCCACTTTTCCCCAAGGCTGTAGTGATGCATGGGATTGATGTGACCCAAATGCAGGACCCAGCATTTGGTCACATAAGACTAGTAAAAGGAACAGATGTAAATGGTATGGGGAAAGGACTGCAGTTTTCTTCCTTTGGCTATATTATTCTCCTCTTTCTTCCTTCTTCCTGTATTCCTTCTTTTCCTTTTTTTTTTTTTTTTTTTTTTTTTTTTTTTTTAATAGAGTAATGTTGGGATGCAATGATACAGATGTAAATTTAAATAAAATGCCAAATCAAAACAAGGTTTCAGTAATTGTAGAGCTGATCTATCCTATTCTGTGGAGAAGGCCACAGTAAGCTGCCTCCTAAAAATACTATCAAGAGCTATTTCATTCTCACAAGCATTGGCTGACCAATGGAAACTTCGAGGAGTCTTTTGTAGGTATTTGTGTATGAAAACAAGCACATAAGAGAGACAAAGAGCAGGAATGTGTTTACTATTAAATACCTCACTGTGTCCTGATAAATCCACCATGTGAAGGTTGCACTTACTCTGCACTCTAGAAGGCCTACTGTGTTATTCCCCTGGTACAATTTTTTGGTCCTCTTATCAGAGTATATATTAATAGCTTTATGCTACTTACATTGAGAGCTGGAAATTGCTAAGAATTTCAAAGCTCTATCAGGAAGGAAATAAGACTAGTAAAAGCCCCAGGAACACCCTACAGAGAGATTTAACTCCTGGCTGCATTTTCACCTTTCGACTGTTTTTTCAGACACTTACTATACTGCTTCAACCTGCAGAGACATTTATTTTCAGCAACTTTGCTCAGTGCAAGAAAAAAAATGCTATTCATGCTCACCTACATTAATTAACTGAGAATTAAATCTGCTTCTGAAATCACATCAAATTTGTAGAGCAGAATAGCAGATTAGCCTGAACACATCAAAGTGCTGAATGAAGCTGCTCAGCTTCTGTAGTAAAGCAACTTATTCGCTTGCTTTGTAAATCACAATAAAGAAAAAAGTGATTTGTTCAGTTCTTTTGGCAGCTTTTGTGTTTTCTCTCATATATTTCACCTCTTGATTCCTTAGTCACAGAATACTCTATTCATATTATTGAAACCTTTAGAATAATGAAATATGTATCAGGAAATATCAGTAAATATAATTAAAAACTACACAGTTGAATTAGAGCAGTTTCTTGGAGAATTAATGCAATAGTGGGATCTGCAGTGGCATAATTCTTTCTGCCTTTTCAATATTTCATGCTTCTTGATACATGGCAAAAAACCATTGCCAGAGGAAAAGAAAAAGCTCCTCCCAAAACTGGTGACTTTGTTGTGAGACTCAGAAGTCTCACAGACACATGTTTAGAAACACAGTACCATCTGATAATGTCAGACAATGTGATATGGAAAAAAAATCAGTTAATGGTCCCAGTTATGCCAGGTTTTCCAAAAAACTGGGAGCCGTATGAATTATGTGCACCTGTCACTGCATAGGATAAAGCTACTTCACATTCAGCTTCCTTGCATGGATTACCTCTACTCAGTGCAGGGCAGACTTTATTGTTTCAGGACCAGGTAGCCCAAAGTCTCTGTTTCCTTAGTTGTCCTTCATAAGCCACTGCTTTGGCCTTGTTTTTGAGGGCATGGGGAAGAAAAAATCCGTCCTGTTGGAAGGCAAAAAATAAGGTGAATTGCCATCTCTACTAAGTCCGTGTTATTTTACCAGAAATATTTGACCAGGGTAAGCAAGAGCAGCTTATCCTCCTTTAGGAAATGTCAACACTGACTACCAAATGAACCCTGCTGGGGCCAGATCCAGACAGCTGTGTCTTTGATTTGTTGTCCACATTGTTTGACACAAGGGAAAATAAAAGGCCACATCCGAAAATGATATAGCAAATGGATGGGTAATGAGTGAAAAGAAAGGGGTTGCAGACATGTCATCAGGTAAATCTGCACTTGAATATTAATCTCCACCTATGAAAAATCCCTATGTCCTCCATACTCAATAGCATAAATCCATGACTTCACTGAATTTTGGAAATTCCATACAATCCAAAGACATCTTCCTGAAAAATGAAGAAGTACCCCAGGAAAAGCTGGCGGAATGAAGACAGGGACTGGCAAGGATGTGGAAAGGCTGCTCTACAACAGGGAAATAAGTTGTCTGTGGCCTCTCATTCTGGGAAGGGAGCAGAAGAGTATGACAGGAGCCTTAGGAGACAAGAATGTCAGGGAGGATTGAAGAGTTGTTGTATGAGTTGTTACATTGTTGTAATACAGAATCTATTTTTTCTTCCAAACAAGTGAGGGCTTTTTTGGTTTTTTTGGATTTCTTTCATGTGGCACATAATTAAATTATGGGCATTTTGGCTGTTGCAGGGTAGTAGAAAGCCAAAAAGATACAAATCTTTAAAGCTATCTTCGCAGCCCTGCAGAAGGAAAATCTTTTGTGAGTTACCAAGAGGCAAACCAGCACTTTTGGGCCTGGTAGACCTTAGCCCACTGCTATATGAAGGCATAAAGCTAAGGAGAATTTATCACACTCTGCTTATTCAATACTCTCCCCTTGTCACTAGGGACTGACCCATGCCAGAGACAGGGTAGGGAACCTCTCAGACCCCAGGGACTGTCCCAGCACAGCTTGTTCCTTACATCCTTGCACAAGATAAGTTTATAGAGCATGAGCTAAGACACAGCAGGAACCTATATCAGTAAACACAGTAAATGACCAGGAGACATGGCTATATTTAAAAAAACAGTTCTTTGGCTTCCACAGACAGTTTGTGAAGTAGTCACAGCAAAGCAACTGAAAGGATATATGTAGGAGCTATAAAACTCCATTTTGAGGAGGACAGATTTCAATGAGAGTTTGGAGTAGGGGAAGCTACAGCTTAGAACTTCTAAATAATTTCTTTAACTACTCCTTTTTTGTGAGTTGGAGAGTTTAGTTGTTGAATTGGTATCTTTTCAATCAGTATTGATATTACTACCACTAAGAAAACAGGATCAAACCCTGAGAACATGGAATTCACCACCAACACATTGGTTGATTTAAGTCCACTTAACACCTATCTTCATCAATTACCCGATCTGCAGAAAATGAAAGAATTGCTACACCTCACTGTGGCACTCCTAACTGGTTTAAGTAATTTTGAGATTTATTGTGTTTATCAGCACTGAAAAAGCTTCATATAAGTGTAAAACAACTAAGAAAGATGAGAGTTCTGAACTTAAGAAAAGAATATATACTTTATTTTGTCCTAATAAATACCTCGATAGATTTCACATAAAAAATACCTTAGTAATCTCCCTGTTCAGTTCAATTTTCTCCAAAATTAAAAAGCACCAGAATACAGCTGAGAAAATAAGCTCTGGCTAGTTGTACTTTGTTTACATTTTTTTTTTTTTATGTGGATCAGCTGCAAAGCAGAGTGTTAATGCTATCCCTCTTTAATGAACCTTTGTACTAAGGACAGGCAGTTTATGAAGACTAAACCCTGTGAATAATATTGGACTTCATAACTAAGTCAGCACAGTAGGACTAAAATGCTTTATTGGATCTTATTCACAAGAGGTTTATACTATACTGCTGATATCTTCCATTCCACTTAATCACTTTTATGAACACAAGCCAAGCCCCTACTGCAAATTGCCACCAGAGAGCTTAGGAGTCTAAATGATACTCCACTGAAGCTCCAGAAAGTCTCTTTGTTCTGGAGAAAACATACTAAATCATAGCAACCTCACCCTCTTGGTTTCTTATTTGTTTTAGAAGGTATTTGTCTCCACTCTTTTTTGGTGGGATCATATGCATGATAATTCATTATTGAAATGCATCTGCCATTTATCTGTATTGCCGCAGCCTGCACTGTTTGTAGGTAACTCAGTAAGCAGAAGGACATTTATTTGCATTTCCTCAGGGCAAGAAGTTTAGTAACAAGGTTTTGTAGCCTAGGTGACTTTGTATTAGCAATTTTATTACATTACTTTTATTTTCTGTAGACACCATCATGGTACTAGTGATTATCACAATTTTCGGTAGTTAGGTCCCAATTTATGACAGCAGTTACACCTTTAAACTAGTTTTTACTTACCCAAGCACTCCTTTACATCAGTAGCAACCTAAGTCCTTGCATGAGCTGAGGTCTGAGGGATGTGACAGGACTCATGTATGTAGTAAGGAATTAAACTTGCCATGAGCATCCAGATCAAGTGGCTATAACTGATTGTGTTCATAAAGCTCCCAAGCTGTTCCCAGTGACTAGAGGAGTGCCAGCTGATTTAGGCCAAACCCGGGGCAGGGAGCACCCAGCAATTCAGTAGGACAAGCATACTTACAAAGATGCACTTCAGCTGTCGGAGCTTGTGCTTCAGCTCTCTGTCAGGGATACTGGCACTTGGCTGGAGTGTTTTGAGCCTGCAAATACTGAAGATCACAGTATGCTCAGATACAAAATTAATGAATGGGAAGAGGCAGCAGAGGCATAGAGGTACCAAAAAGTACGATGTTTTTCCACACTGACAACAGATGCACTAAGCATAGTAAAAGTAATTGAGAACATCAATACTGTCAGCTTAGAGCTTCTTGGTAGTACAATGAAAACATCACCGTGTTTTCACTTGCATGAGGATGCAGGAATGGATCTCTAAGAAGCTACAGTGCATTCAGATCACAAAGGGAATGCCCCATGCAGTGCACCACTAAAGAGATTTCATTCCCTGTGGAAGGGAAAGGAGGAAAAAAGTCTACACTCTCACAAAGAGAACCTTCTTCACAAAAGTATTAATTGGCTTTTTTGTAGTCATCATCTTTAAACAACACTGAAAGTGTCTTCTGACAGCAGCAAAACTGCTCCTGTCATTATTAATTGATGAGAGTAAAACAGAAAGTAATTAAAAATTCCATGAAGCCATTCATTCTGACTGTCCCATGTGCAGTAAGACATTCTGTCCCACTGTGCTAAAATTAACTGTTTCAGAGAAGCATATAAACAATATGAACTACAATCAATAACATCTGTCAGCAGCATTGCAGAATGACAATAAATCTTGTCAGCACTGGGACTGACCACCCAGATTATTTTCAGTTCTAGTGATCAATACATATATTTAACACACACCTCCTGCTTTGCTCAAGCACTAAAAGGGCAGACTGAAACCAGTTTTCTGCACAGGACTCCCCATCACTGGATTTATTTGGTCATGAGCATACATAATTAACACTTTCCCAAGTTTGATCCCTGCATTCCTCAGATTTTACAGGGAAATAGTTGGTAAATTGTATAAAAATGTAGTGTGTATGGTGAGTCTTCTTTTATGGGTCATGTGAGTAACTTATCTTTGTCTATCTTTATCTTTCTTCTTTCATTCTTTCAATCTTTCTTTTTCTTTCTTTCATTACTTACTTATTTATTTATTTTAAAAGCAATCCCATTACCTTTTCTACTGATCAGGTCAGTCTGAGTCTGTTCAGCTGATTAGCTATTATTATGTCAAAATACTTAGTAATCCCCTCTGATCTCTTCTTAGCAGTGCTGCCAGGACTGCAATACTCTCATTTGAATATGCTCAAATATTCAGAACAATACAGCATGCTTAACAGTTCTTTATTTTATTTTCTTTATGTCCAGAACTACAGGAAAGTCTAGAAGATATTATTTGCTGCTTCTGACCTTCTACAGGGGCAAGGCAGACAGTGAGGCTACTCCAGAGCTACCTGGGGCATGAGGAGAAGGGACTCAATGCTCCCTATGTCTCTGATCCTCAGTTGCTCTCAGTTCTTTTCCTAGTAACAAATGGGAGATGCTACTCATTCATGTGTTCCCTTGGGGTAGAACTGGGATCCTGCTCTTGGATCTTGGATGTGGGAGGCAATCTCTGATTCCCTAAGCTTCAGTGTTTATATTTCTTGTGCTTCTATGCCTCAGGCTAAGTAAAATAGCAGCTGCCCTCCCTGGAAGATACTGATGGGTAGCTGCTTCCTGGGGTTTAGACACAACAGAATATCTAAGAAAAGGGGAAGAAAACAAACAAAAACTAATATTAAATCTAGGAAGACAAAAACACTGCAGTGCCAAATTCTCCTATGGTAACCCAGTACAGATTCATTGTTTACATCAGCTAAGAAGAAGAATGGAAACTGCTGACAGAATGGGAGCTCAGGGGCATATGAGTCACCACTCATTGAATTTCCATACTCTCCTGATCTAGTAATGTTGTTGGGGCATTCAACACAAGATGCATCATGTGTTAAAGCATCTGCTTAAGATGCTTTCTTGACCTAATAAATGAATTTTTGCATTCAGGCTGCATACAGTAGATTTCCAGAAAGCTTTTAAATAGTGAAGAAACAATCCAGAGTATCAGCTTGAAATTAGCCAGACCAGATCTCAGTCAATAATCACTTGACAGTGAGACCAGCTGGGGTAAAACAATCTCCTAAAGGAAGCAGTGGAAATTCCATATCTTGACACATCACAAGCTACTCTGGATACAGCACTGGTACATGCATAAGAAGAAGCAATCCTGCTTTTCACAGAGAGATAAGTTCAAAGATTGAGCTGCTGAGATACTTTAGAAACAAGTGTGATGTGAGGTCTTAAATAAACAGAGCACTTCATTGAACCATCAGTAATGAACTGTAGAGAACTATCCTGGTTGCTGTATTTTGCCAAGAGGGCTCTATCCTATAAAACACTAAACACCATAAATTCTTGTTGGAGAGAAGATACAGTTTCTTCTAGGGGAAAAGGTGAAGTAACTCTGCAATTAAATTAAAAATAAACAAAACAAAGCAAAACAAAACCAAAAACAAAAAGGAAAAAAATATTATTTACTTATGTATTCCCACTTTGGAAAGATAATTAAAAAGCAAATACATGAATGGAAAATCCACCACCTAAACAGTGTGTTATTCTAAAAGGTACTTTGCTTTAGTGCACATTTCAGTTGCCTCCATACATGCAATGCAGTTACCCTTGGTTTCAGAATGTTCCTTCAAATGTGAATTATGGAGAGTATGAATTTATTTCAATAACTCACTTTAATTGACTCATAAAAATTCTTTCTGTGTGAAAAAATTTGGTCTACATTTGGCTCAGCATTCACTATTTTTAGCAGATCCAACTCTAAATATCTCAATAAAAACCTTTTCTGATCTAGAAGCTGGAATAAACATTCCAGCCAGTTCAAATAACTAAATTAATAGAATTTGAAGGTAGAATATTGGACTGGTTCCTGAAGTACTTACTCATAGTTTACATAATTTGTGAATGTAAAACATTTATCCTAAAATCCAGAAATCCATACCAAGTAATCTTATTTTCTAATCCTTCAGTAATACTTGTGGTTGCCTGAAATACCTTTCAGGGGACATGGGAAAGACAAAACAACATGACTTTTGCTGTAATTAAATGGGGAATCAGGACATTTTGTGCTAATATACACATGAGGGAGAAATCCCTTTCCATTTATTCTGTTGAGTCAAGGTTTTTCTTCATATAGTGCAACATTTCTTACTAAAAAAAATCTATCAAGATCTCTTTATTTAAACTTCTATTTCATCTCATAGACTTAGGCATATACAAAGCATATTTTTTCACTTTAAAGTTACAATAACTTTGGGCTAAATCTCATTATTTCCCTGGTTACATCTGCACAACTTTTTCTGTGATGACATGGTGCTGCAGTTGCATGAGTAGCATAGGGACAAGAACTATCAGTACCAGTCCTGTATTTATATGGCTTTGAGGCATCCTTGGCCACAGGAAAAAAAACCAAAACAAACCAACAAAACAAACAACGAAACAGCTAAATAAACAAACCAAAAAGAAACCCAAAGGAAACAACAACAAACAAAAATCCCCAACATAAAAACCAAAACAGCAAACTTTCAAGGAAATTTTTCATTAACTTTTAATCAAAAGAACACTAATATAGTGTTTGCAGTACATAAAGCCTTGCCACAAAAAGATGCATAATTCTAGATATACACAAAACTGGAAAGCTAGTTCTTATTTCCCATCACAATCGAGTTGATCTATTGGCATGACAGTGGATGTAAATATTTTTGTTGTCTTTGCAGGAATAAAAACACTATTTACTGTATTTTCATGTTTCTCACTATAAATATTTTCCTCGATATTTTTCTTGGAATCACATTAATCTTATTTTTATGATCTGCTCCATTTGTAGGCAGGCCTTGAACTGCTATAACTGACAGAGACACCTTTGTATATGTTGTGATGTGTTTTATGGTAATCACTCCTATCTGATCCATTTAAAATCATTTCTCTCCATTTTCCATGAAGTTCCATCTTCTGCCTCGTAGTGTGTATACACCCACCTCTCATCAGAATGTGGCCACTGAGTCTGTGGTCAGTCATAGCCCACAAGAGACTGTGATAAATCTGCCAACTGAAAATACAGAAACGGTGCCTCAGTCCAGCCTCAGATCCCTGACACTTTTATCTGTTTTGCATTGCACAGGACAAGTTTGTCTCAGATAATACACATGCAGTGTGCAGTGAGTGCTGTCCCCATACAGCAAGTTTTAGCCAGTGTTAGCCATAGAGAAAGTGACAAACTCCACATACCAAAAGCTCAGATTAGAGGGAAATCTAGTCACATTTCTCCTGGGCATTAAATTTCTAGTTTAGCTTTTCATACTTCAGCAATGATTTGATGACTTCTGTGTACAGTCTCTAAAGAAATATAACAGGTTTTGGTTTTAGAGGAGTCATGCAAGATCCAGACTGCTTCTGGCTGTTATCGAGATATACACCTTGATTTCAAGCCATAATGTGGCTTTGATACATGAAATGTCATTCAGCAAACGTAACTGAGATCAAATCACTCAAATGTTGCTCTGAGTGAGCAATCCTAGCATCACCCTAACTTACTTTCTGTTCCCCACCCTGCAGTAGCCAGACCCTTGAGCCTTTGACAGCCTGGAAAGCAGGAAACCCTGACCACATAATTTTATGCCTGTCCTCTCTCAACCTCCCTGTGACATTGCTTGGAGCTGCAGGGGAGCCTGTTTCTCTCCCCAGAGCTCCAGACTCAGCAAGGAGCTGCAGTTCTGCTCTAGCCATAAGCTACTGAGCCAGTTGAATATTTCCAGAGAGCTCCAGCAAAGATCCATTCTTAAAATATCTCAGCTCTGACAGAAGAGTCTGTCTGGACCCCACTTGTCAAAACTGTAGCTTCTACCCAGTACTCACTGACCCTCACCTACCTCAGAGGGTCACACACTTGTTCTTTTTACAGCAACAACCTTTTTTCATATATTTCCTTGTCTGCATGAAATTTTTTTATGGATTGGAAAGCAGAACTGTGAAGAAATATTGTGTTTTCAGCAGCAATCTTGAACAGGAAGCCAAATCCATGATTTTTTTTTTCAAAGCATTCAATTCAGTGGTAATCTTCAGACAACACAAAAAGAAGAGCCTTATTTCTCCCAGGCTCGGCAGTTACTTTTTGTTAAAGGATTTATCTACGCTGAATTTTGCACTTAAAGCAACATTTAATCAACACTTACATTGCTTAACATTGCACTGTGGATGTCTGATCATTTGGCTGGCTAATCCAATCTCCTCTTTCCCTGTGAAACACTGAAATGAGTGGCTTCTTTTAGAATGGGGGACGGCGCGTCACCCAAAGCGCCAGGTTTAGGAGAAAAGGCCTTGAACAGACAAGAACAGTGACCACACAGGTGGCTCAGCTGGAGCTCTGGAGGGCATTACATGTGAAGAAGGCACAACGTCCCCGTGCCACAAGCAGGCACTTCCAGCAGCAGCACAGAAGATGTGCTGTCTGTTCCTTGTCCGCCTAAAAGCCTCTGCTGGTGTTTGGGAGAAAGGAGAGCACAGGAGGTTTGTTACCCCTCCTTCTCATTCTTCCTTCAAAGATGCAAGCACACACTGTAGCAAAAGACCCTATCATGACTTGCAGACTGCACAGAATCACGTAGGACAAACTTCTGCCTTTTCCTTCTGCTCTCTCTACACTGTGACTTCCCTGCTGACCCACCTGAATCTGTCTACTTCTGCAGTCCCATGGTGCTTGCATGCAGCTTCTCTTTACCTGCTGTCACTGCAAACAGGACACTTCCTGTCCCTACAGAATGTCTGTGACACTCATTTAATGTCTACAAATCATTTTGAGTTCAAGAGGAGCAAGGGATAGTTTAAGCATAACAATATATCTACACAAAGCTCTATCTAACACTGCACACCAACTTACTTAGATGTTCCATTTAATGCTAGTGTTCATGTAATTTACAATTAAACAATTCAACTTGTCTGCCTGTAGAATTTCTTTTACCAAGGCAATGAATCAGAGGAGCACTATGAAGTGTTTTGAAAAGCTGACAGACTCCCTTAGTCACCCCTCTGAACACAATTACACAATTACAGAATCCCAGACGTAGGAAGGGATTTCTGCAGATCATCCAGTCCAAACCTCTGAGCTTTGAATACCTACAAGGACAGATTTTCCAGTCACCAGGATCCTCCCACATATGCCATGATTTCTCCAAGATGACAGAGAGGGACCTCACAATGACACCAAAGAGCTCCACAGTGCCTTTGGGTGCTTCCTGTCTGGTTCCATGGACTCATGTATGTCCAGCTGGCTTAAAGGCTCTCTGGCTGTATCTTGCTTTGCATTTCACTCCTGCAGACTCTGCAAAGAAAGAAAACACATGTTTCTTCATTATTCCTTATAAAATTGGGAGGACAGAGCTGTGAATGGGTTCAAAAAGCAATTAAATAAAGTCAAGAAATAAAAATCCATCAGTACTAACTGATAATCAGGCAGTCCTTATTCCAAAGATTTCCAGGCAGTCAGATACCAAACATAGGAAAATTCACAATATGATGACCACATCACTTTCCTTTTCCTTCTGTCTGGTCACTATTCTTGTTGGCTTACACTGAAAAAGAAGAGATCTGACAGACTTCCATGCTACCAGACAAGGTCCTGGACTAAAGAAATTTTGGTTCCACCCAGTAAATTCTTGCCCGGTATACTTAATGTTTTTTTCCCTGCAATTTAAAATGTGAGTTTTAAACCTTCCACTGCTGGTGAGAGCAGTATATTACAAGCACTCCAGTGATACAGGTCCCAGTGTGAATGCCTGGTCATTCAAATGAGCAATTCTGTGAAAAAAATGCTGTCCACCAGCACAAGCATCATGCTAACTGGAGTATAGCAGCAGAGAGCTGGAAGAACTCTAAAAATAGGTTTTAAACAGCCAACATAAACTGCACTTTCAGCACTGACAAGCACTGAAGCTGTCTGGGGTTAGCTGCAGCCTCTGCTGATGATTTCTCCTCCTCCAGCAAGACTTCTCAAGTCTTAAGAGCCATTTCATGCTAGGTAATTGCAGGCAGATCTTGAGTCTTTAAGGCAATTTGTTAATTCCTGACCTTAGCAAAACTACACAAGATTTAAATCTGTCTCCACTTTAAAACATCGTCATGCCCTCAAGCAACAAGTGGGAGACTCTGCTAGTCTCAAAGCTAGTGTTTTCATGAGGATGGCAGAAAGCAGAATATGAGGTTGTGGTTCATACAGATCATTCTATGAAGTCATAGTGATCTTTCTTGAAAGCAGCACTGAATAAAAAGGCATTATACAAACTGTGCATCCTTAAGAGAAAGCAAAGGTGCACCAAAGCATCAAAGTTCATTAAATACTAATAGATCCTGTTGCAAAGGGGACTGTTATTATTAAATAGCTAATTCAGTCCACTGAGTTATTTTCATCTCTAAAATTCTGCCTTAGCAGTAATTTTCACAAAAGGAAAAAAAAAAAAAAAACAAAAAAAACAAAACAAAACCCTATTACTTCTGATTTTCAGGATTTTTTTAACGTGTATGTTTAAAATCTCATGAATATTCTGAGAGCTTCACATGTGGAGGTCAGCAAGGGACTATGCTAGCACTGCCCTCTTTAATATGTATATTAGCCACTGGTGGTTGGGGAGATTGCTAAGTGTGCAGCATAAGCAATTTGCCAAAGCCACAACTCTCTGCTTCCCTGCAATTGAACATAGATGAAACAGGATTTTTCTTTACTCTATAAAACAGATTCTTGTCAAGACTGGAAGTCAGTTCAGCTACAGGATAGGTAATAGAAAGATGCAAAGAAAATGAGAGTGAAATAAGTAAAATAAAAAAGAAAAGCAGTACTGCTGTTAGTTAGCTATATGTTATTTATTCTCTTCAGTATAGGTTTCATCGCAACATTGATGGAATACAAATTGACGCAAAATTCATGTAAATTTATGTAAATGCATATATAAATGAGTTGCAGCCCTCAGGGTCCTGGCAAGTTGCCACAGTGGCTCTCACAAGAGCAGAGACTTTGCACCACTGTAGTACTCTGAGAGGTGTTATTGTGAATTGGAGTGTGGTTTTCTGAGAAACATTAGCAGTTTTATCAGTTTCTACATGGAGTTTGCCAGAGGCGAAAGAAATACCACTTTGTGAACTTTTGGCTTCCTATCTGAGTTGGTAATAGTACTGAGCCTACAAATAGCTCATGTGTGACCATTACAAACCCTTTCACTTTCTCAGCAGAGTTTATAGGCACTGTGAGACAGAAACATGCAGCTCATGAACATGATAAACTTCACCGGCATTTCTCTGAGATCTGTAATAGCCATGAACTCAGAAATAGCTGGTCTGTGACCATTATAAACTACTTTGACTTCTCAGTGGAGCCTTTCTAATAGCCATGAGCACAGAAATAGCTGGTTCACAACCATTAAGATCTTTGTCAACATGCCCATTGGGAGTGTAATGGTTGTAAGCCCAGGAACAGTTAGTTCACAGTTGTTGTACTTTATATTTTTTATTTCACTATACTGAAAGACAAGTCATGTAGCCAATATTTTGCCAGAAACAAATAATGCCATCATACAAGCTTACTCAGTTGTTCAGGGATAATGCAACAGAATAAAAAACATAATACATTAGGGTAAATGGCAGGACTGGATTTAGGTAGGTTTCCAAAGCCTGTGGCTTATAACTGATGAAATTCTATTTATCTGTCATGGTATTTAGCCACATTGGATTGGCATTCCTAGAACCACATCTCCATTCACAAGGGCAAAGGACAGGAGATGTCAGAGAAGACAGGAGCAAGGATGAGGTACTAGCCTGAAAGTGTGATGGGCTGTTCAGGGAAGCAGCACTTCTTATTTTCCCAAAAAAAGACTCAGGGTGAACTGGACACCTCTATGTCCCATCTAGGTAGGAAGTCTCTCCTTTGCCCAGCTTACCATAAAAAGGACTGAGTGGAGGCAACAAAGCATAAAGGTACTGGTGGCACAGGTGGTAGCTTTTAAGCATTCATATGCTCTTCTCCCTAATGCTTTGGGGAATTTATTATTTCTTTTAATAAGGAGTGTTTGTGCAAATCAGCCCTTCTGGGGCCTTGTAGTTGTAATCTTGGGACCCAGTTCTGCTCTCACTGAAGTCAGTGGCCAAATCTCTATTGACTTCAAATGAAGCAGCTCTAGGCTCTTTGGTGCTTTCTCCATATTTCCCAATAAGAAATTTTTCTTGTTAAAGCTCTGACATCAAATGATGCAACCCACTGTAAAAATTATGCTCTTGGTGTGTACAGATGTTCAGAAATAGAGAAGTGATTTTTCAGTGATAATAATATTTCTCTGTAGCACAGCAATCATGGAAGCTGAACATCATAGGATAGAAAGCCTCTGGAGAAAGCATGTACTAACACATCAGGCTTCAGAGAAGAGATCATGTTCCAGCAATTAAGCATAAGAGAAATCAACCATTTTAAATATTTTTTACCTTAGTTTTCACTATATAAAACCCTCCACCTTTGGAGGATTTGGTAAAAAGACAGATGGTGCTTTCAAGAAAGTTAAGGGATGAAATGAAAGATTGAACGTGAAAACTGGCAGGAAAATATGAGAAAGAGATGCTGAGGAGTTTTGTTGTGGTGGTGCTAGGAAAGGACATTAGTCCTAAGGGAAGAGATGAGATGATCAAGGGCCTGATCCTACAAATCTTTATTTGCTTATGTGAATGATCTCACTGATCTTAGCTGGACTCTGTGCCTGGGAAACTATTTGTGGAATCAGATCACAGAGTGCTAGAGAGCAAATGCCTCCTCATTCACTGCCTGCCTAACGTGCAAATGTTTAGCCAGAGAGACCTCTCAGGGGTTAGAGGGAGATGAGAGAGGAGGAGAAGGAGACGGCGTGTCAGAGTAAGAAGTGACAGTCACACACCTTGACAGATTTCACTCTGGTGTTAGCAGAGTGATGCCATTGATGATGCCCTTTCAACCCTTGATCTAAAAGAAAGAGGAGATTCAGGTATTTGAAAGCCATATAGATGCGGCACTTGGAGACATGGTTCAGTGGTGAACTTGGCAATGCTGGCTTATTGCTTGGAGCTGATGATCTTAGAGGTCTTCTTGAGAATCTACTTAAGAATGTATTTTAAAAACTAAATGCAGTTCCTGATTGATGTTTACTTCTTCCAAGGCTTAGCCCAACACTAAAAAAATAAGAAATAAATGTGTCAAAGTAAAAATGTTGTGTTAAAATTTCATATCTTGCATGTCCTCTGTATTCCTTACAGTACCTGCACAATCCCATATTTTAAAAATGCCTTTAAATACCTGATTCCTACTGAAATTAGTAGGAGTTAAGCACTTAAATGTCTGAGAACATAAGTTCTAGTGCATTAATATTATAAATGTAACAGTGGCCTGTTTTCTCCTAATTATGCTTCATCTAGTTTCTGATTGTTTATTGTGTCTCACAGCAGAGCTAGCACATTAATAATAGGTATTTATATACAGGATCTACCAAAAAATGTTTTCCATTAAAAAGATTTTCATTTCCAAAAAGCTTTGGACCTAAATAATAAGTTTCACAAACATTAGTCAGTGCAAAAGGTTGTATTTACAGCAGTTGTATTTTCCCTAAGACCACAAATCTATATTTGTTATTAGGTGCTAAAGTACTCCTGTCATTGATGGCATAAAAGGTTACTTTACCAGCCCTTTGAGAAAAGGCAAAACAGTACATGTCTTTTATTCTATTGCATAACCTGCTGCTAATCACAGAGCAGCTTAATTGCTGCAGTGAGAAAGATAATGCTTTTAGCTCTGACATTATAGACACTGGTGTTTTTCAGAAAAGCCTAAGAAAAGGATTTTTAAAAATCTAAAACAAGAATAAAATTATACAGGAAAATTGCTTAATTTGACTACAAGATCTACTGTGCAAATATATGTGAATGGTGAAACAAGTGCAATCATTTGCTGATATTCAATCAGAAGAAAGGCAGGCAGAACAAAACTACCATCTATTAACAATTTGGGGAAAAAAAAGACTATTTGGTGCTAATCATTTTGTGTTGTAGGTGGGTGGGAAGGTTAGAAAAAACCCAGCATGAAAACACAGGGAGGTAACAACAGAGATTTCCTTTAAGGTTCTGAGCAGCATAGAATAAATATCTATATTTTTCCCCTGCACGTAAGTTTAGTTTCAGAGAGAAATATCTCAATAATGACATCATGTCAGAAAAATCTGTCCTTTCACCACCTGGAGTATAGTTTAGTCTGTCTGCGGCTGTAAGAACCAGATCTATTTTTAGTAAACATAATGCTAAAAAGCTTTCTTTGATTTAATTGAGCTCATTGGACTAATCACTAAAGATAGGAGATCAAGGCACAATTCTTTAAGAAATATGACTGCAATAAATATTGACAATATTGGCACTCTTTTCTAAAATAGAAAGTATAATATTATTGATTCTGATCTCTCCCTCAATTTGAATGAATATAAATGTAATTCCATGGCCTCTCTAAAGTTTACCCCAGCATCAGCAAAATCAGGAGCAGACTATTAATTTATTATTCTGAAGAAAATATCTAGTTTTTCACAATGACCTATTTTTTTATATCCAAGGGTTTTATGGCCAAACTCATTTCATAAAGTATTAATGGATTAATATGGATTATTATCCATAATAAAATATGACACTGGGAAGTTAAAAGTGAAGCCCTAAGACCCACTAAGTGAGGACAACAGTCCTCACTAAGACTCCAGACCTAGAAACATATTAAGGATCATATATAAAAAATCCCATTATTTCCTGTTATGAATGTGACTAATGAGTAGGATTTCTTTTCTCTTTAAGGTTTTGACTATTCATACTCAAAATTGACTAAGTGCATGAAGTCTGAAAAAAACCTGCACCAAATGTTGACACCTTTATCCAAAACTCTTCTCATGATGTGTTTTTACATTCTTAAGGTTTCCTCCACCTCGGCAATGTCCCCTTGTCAATAACATAAAGATTTTCCAAAGGGCACTTGCTCATAAGTCCTCCAATTTATCAAAGAGTGCCCACCACGTGAAAAGAGAACAACACAGACTTGGAAAAGGTGCTCTGGGAGTAGTGAGGAGGAGTGGGAACACGGTAAAGGGAGGGTAAGGGATAAGGTAGAGCCATGGCAACAGAGAAGCTTGCTGCTACATTTCATGGAGGCACATCCCGGCATCCAAAGGGAGAGGTGGCTTTGGAAATCCTGGCTATGGTCAGTTTCAGCACCAAGTTCAGCAGCAGTTGGTGGCACAGAACCAACCTCCACATCATTGCCACCAGAAGTAGGCACACGAGAAGCCCTCCTTTATTTTTGGTTGCAGAGAGGGCAGGACACAAGATGGCAAAACCAGCGAGTTATATATAAGCAGAAGAGTTGCCCCATGCCAGTTATATTGCAGGAAATGTGGAGCATAAAATTGCAGATTTAGCCAAAAAAAAAAACCAAGTAAAAACATTACATTTTGATGGTCAGTACAGTGACGCAACATGTACTGAAGACAAGAGCTAGAAGCACCCATATTTGCTGGTAATAGCTTATTCAGATGTTTGAAATGTTGTTTCATATGTCTAGAAAGGCCACCAATGTGGTAGTGACTGACACCTTCTCAAAGACTGAAGATCATGCAACTAAACACCAAAGTCTTCTGGGACACAATCCAACCCCTGTCCATATGTCTCTCTTTGATTTTTGAGAGGAAAAAAAAATAATATTTGTGTGTTTTCTTTTATTAGTAAGGGAGTTAGATCATTCAGCCTTGTGGCAGGAAATTTGGTATTTTCAGATTCTAACTAACCAATACCGTTGTTCATACCTATTAAAAGAAGCTTGTGATGAAATGACAGAGAAAAACTTGTGATCAGCCAGAGTCTCCATCTTAAATTAAAAGTACCTCATTCTCTCTGTGTGCTGTATAAATCTGGTGTGTATTTTGGAAATACTTAATACGTGTCACTTCCAGTTGAAGCTTGACATGTAAATAGGCATAAGAACATTTGGCAGATAACCCAAATTACAGCCTCGCCACTGCAATTTCATTATAAAATAGATATATTAGAAAACTAATCTACTAGGAGGTGTGGAACAAACTGACACTTGCCTTTAAGCTCTTACAATGCCTGAATTATAGAATTTATTATTATTATTATCTTAACGTATTTAAATTAAAGTCAATCAAGTATGTATCTGAACTCTAGAATGAATTTTTATCACTGTGTCACTGAATAGAAATCTGTTAATTATGTAGGAAGGATCCATTTGCAGAACTGCTGCATAGACAGAGATGTACCATATGCCTGATCTAAAGATGTTCACCTGTCATTTAAAATCAGATTAATCTCTTGCATTTCAATACATGAGTGCAGAGTCATGAATCTGAATGAAAAGATTCTAAGGCAAAGTCATAATAATTTAAATTCCATTTCTTGTAGATCCTGAAGGGATCCACAAGTCCTTGGGACATTAACCACTAGAGAAAGACAGGAAATCTTCTACTTGATAGTGGAATGTAGGACATTCAACAGGTTATATATATTCAGGGTGAAATTTTTACTTCAGTCAAGTCAGCAGCAAAACTCCCTAAAACTTTTAAAGGCCAAGATTTTCCCTTATCTCATTATAAGTACCTTTGAGCCCAACTTTGTAAGACGATGAACAGCCAGAAGTGATGACTGTTCACAGTGACTGCCAGAATTATGATTTAGTTTCAGTTCAGGCATATCTGAAATGCATCTTCTTACCCTATAGCAGAGGAGATGTTCTGTACATGTGGGAACAGGTCCTTATTAACCAGCAGTAAAGTCTGTCTTCCATATCAGAGTATTGTTTAGGGATGCAGAGAGTGGAACAAATCTTCAGATTTGGAAAGAAAAAAAATCCCCTGCACTCATTTCTTCCAACCATCCTCCTCGTCCCTATGAGTAATGAAAGAAATCCTTTTTGTTACCTCCACAAAGAAATTTTCCTAAGAAGCTATATTTTGAATTTTCCTTTGACTAAGTGAAAAGGAACCAACAAGACAATTAACAAGTTGGTTACTAGCCTCCCAATTAAAAATGAAATAAAAATCACAGGACAGCAGCACAGTAAGGAACAAGGAAATAAAGCAGAAAGGAAAACAAGCAATAAAACTTTCCTATTGATTTCATACAACAGTACGAATTGTTCTTGGAACCTGATTCAGGGTCAATTGTGAGTTATGGGAAAGGAAAATAGGACAAAGTACTAGTAACAGATAGAAAACTGTTTCAAACATGCTCTTTAGACCTTGGGAGGAAAAAATCCAACAGTATGCAAACTGAGAAATCATGCTTTTTTGTTTAAAGGGGAAATATGATCGATCAATTTCATTCATTGTTTACATCCCTGGATTAAGACAGAAGGATTCTATAGATATTAGTTAAAAATCACACAGAACCTAATTTCAAAATCCATACATTTTTTGACTAGATAAATAATTTATTAGCAATATTGTAATTTTCTGCTAACTCTCTCCTGAACAACTTCTTCAAGAGGATATCTAAACAGACTACAACTTTTTTGCATTCCTACTCTCATATCTACATCTGGTCTTATTTCCTTAATGTTCAGTCTTGTCTCTATTTGCTAAATCTTCTTATCCCTATCCCACCTGAGGATTTATATTCACAAACTCAAAGCTTTCACCTTAACAAGGTGTCTAACAAGGAATATTTATAAACACAAGAAGATGTCAGCCAGAACAAACGATAAAGCTGTAGTAGAACCTGTTTTGATCAGTCAACAGCAAAACCCAGTCACCAACAGCATTCTAGCACCACCTCTTCTGCAAAACTGCCTCCAGTTACACACCTTGCTAAAGTCCTGTGGTAAATTAGGTATCACCCAAAGAAACTAGCTGTGAGTCCACATGGTTAGTATCACACTTGCTCTACAGGAAATGCTGACTCTACTTCATTTCTACTGCATTTCTGCACAGGGCTGGCAAATGTGACCTGGTAATTCTATAGCAGAAACAGACCTCTCTGTCAGTAGCTGCAGCCTTAGCCTTTTATGCCCTGTCCTTGTCAAAACAGAAGCATTAGGAAAATAAACCTCCTGTGAACTCCACAGTTGCACCTGGTTTTTTCCCTCTTTGCTTTGAAGTTTTGATAGCATACACTTTATACATTTGTTAGCTTCTGGTAATGACTTGCAAGCCTTTTGAGGCTTTAAAAATAAGTCTTCATGGCCCCAGAATGCCTACAACCATTCAAAGTGGCAGACTATACACATATTTGGAAACAGACAAAGAAATTCTTCCAAAAATATCTAAGACAGATGAAATAACCTCACAGACACTGGGGGTGGGGGGGGTGTTTCTGAATTCTACCTACATAACACTGACCCTAAGGCATTAAGTGTGCCTCTTTCATCTATTTTAGCCTATATAATGTCACTTCTCAGGTTCTATCCTTCATAAAAATCCCAAACCTTATTATGACTCCTTGGAAGCTCTTGTTAGAAAACAAGAAGGAGCTAGACAGACCTGTTCAAACAGAAAGAAACTGAATTCTGAACTCCACAGATGCTTTCCAAAAGGATTTTGATGAGGTTCAGATCAAAAATTTAATCTTGATGCTTGTAATAGACCTTAGTATATTGAGTAGTGTAAGATAGAATCACAGAATGAGAGCATTAAAAAGAGTCTGAGATAACAATATTGGTACCAGCTTAGCAAAGCATGAGCAGCAATCGTAAACAGCGTGTGCCTAGCTTAGCTTTAGCCATGGTAACAGGAAATAAGAAGCCTGGAAAGCATCAGTAGTGAGAACATTCATATTTTTAAAGCTGAATGAGAGCTTTCAATGGCTGAAGGTCAGAAAGCAGCTCTAATTGTAAACAAAGGAGACTTCTATCCCCTCTGGCACTGAACCTGCATTCCTGATTAGAATCCCATCTGCACAGGCCCTAAAACCTTCTTGAAACTGAGGCTGAACTGAGGTTAAGTTAGGTAGAATGCCTCCTAAATATCATGCACCTGCAGCAATTTCTACAGCTATCCTTTCTTTTTGTTTTTTCTTCACACAATTACAGATCCAATATGTTCCCTATCACTGTAATATATGCTAATAACAGTTGGCCTGTGCTGCAGTGCTCTCTATTTTCTTATTTAATGCACTTGAGATTTAAAAAAAAAAAATAAATATTCTTCTACTATGAGGATATGGTTCATCTATAATCCATTTTTTGAAATATCTCTTTTTCTAGTTACATCTAAAGTTCAGCATGAACACTCTCTTGTATCAATGAAAGACTTTGAAATACTGGTTAACACTACTTATTGAAAGAGAATTCATTTATGGTGGTGTTCTATATTTGAAATAATTTTTATAAATTAGGGAAGGAACACTAACTTTTCAGTTCTTAAAAGTATCTTCACTGCTGTGCTGATGACACAGAAAAGAAACAAACCATCCAGGATTTAAGGACCATCACATTCGTGAGAAAAAATGCTTTGGTGTTTTAATTATCCTCGAATTAACTTCATCCCATGACAGACTTAAAAAATAGGTACAGAAATAGATGCAGAAAGTTATGGAAAACAACTGTTTACTGTGGTTAAAATAGAAGCACACTGATTACTTGGTTTAAAATCAAATTTCAAGAAATAAAATAGGAATAATGATTATTTGTGTATGTACTTCAGACCCACTCAAAGACATTTTAGTTCTTTATTTCAAATACTAAAATGTTCCCATGCACACTCTTCTTAGGATAAAACTACTGTCTTTTGCTCTCAGAAGAAAATATTGTTGGAAGTTGGCTACTGTTGAGGTCTCATTAAAGCTCAAACCTTTACCCTATCACAAACACCTGTGATCTGTAATTTAATCAGACTTTTAACTGTGACACTGACGAGTTATTTGCTCTCCCCATTTAACTTGGGGAGTTAATAAGGTCCCTCTCAGGTGAAATCCTTGCCCCATAAAAAGAAAATTGCTAGGGACTATGTACTTAATATAAAGAAGTCATTAACACCCTGGGGAGACAATGTTCCCTCATTCCTGGTATTCAAAGAACTCAGCTCTCAGTGTATATATTCTTTAAAACCAAAAATCCATATACCATGTAAACGTCAATGGTATTTTATACACGCCTGTAAATTACAGCATGAGGTGCTCATTACATTTTGTTGATTGAGGTTGGACATAGAACTAGACAAAGATCTATTAGGAAATAGTTGTTTTCCTTAACCTTTGTGGAATACTGTACTTTTCAGAATACTGTAGTTCACATTCTCCTATGCCAAGCAACCAGAGCCATGATGATGATGATGATGACGAGCATTGCTTTCATCCCAAACCTAGGAAATGTTCTTTATTATATATATTTTTAAGTATGGGTCAGTCAGGTGGTACAAATAAGGCCTACAAGCTCCCACAGCAAAATTGCTTCTTTGTTAAAGCTGCATCCCACTAAAGGCTATTCCCAGCTGGCACCAGTTCTCAGTTTATATGACCAAAGCTGAAAACACAGCTGACACCTTTATGTCCTTATCCTTTTGTTTTCACTGTAAAAAATTATACTTACATCAGTGGTTAGAGTTCTGCTTCCTCTGCTGCTGAACATTACCTGGTCATGTTCCCTACAGCCTTTACTGGAAACAAAACCATGTGACTTAGACATTTGTTTTCTCTAATGGCAAAGCAGTGTAAAAGAGTTTCTTGCTTCCCTGTTCCTGGACATTTGGTTCCCTTCTTTGCAAATCCACCTGGTTGACAGCTGCAGCTCAGTGCCTTCCCATCTCTGCTGACTGAAAGGACTGCAGGGCTGCCTTGGGCTCTTTGGGCTGCACTCTGATCACAATCACCAGAAAGATCAGAGATGAGGGGTTTGGTTTTCTTCAGAAAAACTACTTCTGAAAAGGGATTTTGATAATTGCAGTGATCCAGCTTGCAACACATCTCTACAAACAGTTGTACCAGCACAGGTAAGAAACAAGTAGGAGAAACATTGTGGAGAATGAGAAGAGGAATAGGAAAATCTGAACCTCTTAAACTGATTTTGATAATAGGAAAAATATTATCAAATTCATTTATTACTGGACAATGTCTGGGATTGCTGGGAAAAACTACTGGGAAGAAGTCTTTGGAGTATGGCTTTGTTCTACAGGATGAGCCAAGTACCTGTTCTGCTACAGGAAAAGAGAAAGCCTACACACCTTTATCATGGTGCACTGGACATGTATGTCTGTCACTTACCTTGTGCCACCTGTGCTGGCTGTCTGGCAGCACAGAGGGACAACCAAGAAGATTAATGTATTCCATTCATCAAAATGATATGAATATTCAGTGAAACAGAGATGTGGGGTTGTGGGTTTGGGGTGTTCCTTCCCAGATGATGGAGTTAACTAAAGAGGAAGAGAAGGGAATTAGGCTTGTAAGTGAGAAAAGAAATGAGATGTGTGGAAGAATCAGTGCATGAAAAGAAGCATGGAGAAGGAAAAGGATGGAATTTATTCCTTTAAGGGTAGCAGTTATTAATTTGGCTCAGCTGTGTCAGGAAAATTTGCTGGGTTTTGTTTTGTTTTGTTTTTTAAAAAAAAAAAAGCCACACTAATAAAATAAGCATTGCAACCAATTATTTATTAGTAGTTATTCTCTAGCAGTCAGATTTCTTGTATATAAGACAAAAATTGATCATCATTAGTAAGCAAAACTCCTCTGTGTGTTATTATTTTCACAGATGTATGTCTGTTCTACTGACATTTCAACAGGTGGGGACAAGGGGCTGCACCCCCAACCTTGCCAGGCTGGACTTTGGAGCAAAAAATGCAATGAAGCTGTAAACATGTCAACTGAAACTGAGAGGCAACTTCATGAAATTGAACAATCTTTCAGAGACTCCTTTTCCTTCCAAAACCTCCTGCACACAATGTGCATTTCCTTCAACTTCTCCTAAACTTTATTTAACCCAGAAGTCCTTGTTGCACGTGGCTCCAAAGCAAGAAAAAATAGCAGGATGCCATTGCCAAAAGTCACTGCAGTGCTGCTGTTGAGGCAGGTTTTGTCTTCTTTGCAATACCTGCATGATTCAAAATAAGGATAAACCAGTTTCTTTCCAAGAGTAACAAGACTTGAAAAGGAAAAAGGAGTATGAACCATGAAATCAGTGACTCCAGTGTTATGTTATCACTAATAAGTTACTAAAATCTCTGCTGCTACATATTTGAAAATACAGTTCTTTCTGATTATTTGCCATTTTCATAGAGAAGAGTTAGGTTTTCAATGGCATGTTCAATTTTTGTACTCCCTTGCATTGGAGTTAATGCTTGATGAAGCAAAGAGTAATCAAGAACAACAGTAATTTAGCCTGGCAATAGGAAATCCAAAATAGATGACAGAATCCAGGCAGTCTAAGAAAAAAAACAGAGTTCTATTTTCATGAAGAAGCAATATAAACAGCAGCAGTGCCAGAAAATTGCTTTAATGTGACTATGCAAAAAATCTTTACCTAGTGGCAAAATTGTGCATGAGTCCAGAGTTCCTCACCAACAGCTTATTAATGATAAATCAGGGAGTCATTCCTCAAAGCACTGTCTCATCCTGACATTGGGATGGATTATGAGAGCATTACCTGATTTTCTACTGACCTCTTTGAACTTAGTGATCAGCAGTTTTCCAAAAAGGGACAAAAGATGGATAACTTCAATGGCTTTGCTGCAAACAAGTTTGCCTTCTGATTTATTAGTAATAGTAGTAGTATCCTGCATCCTTTAAAAACCATCTCTTTCTCCCCCTGGAAAACGTAAGAAAAACCCCAATAATTTCCTCTGTTAGGAAACATTTCTGCAGTCTCTTTTGTCAGCACACACCTGACTGCTGCTGTGTCTGACACTGATAGCCTTTGCTCTGTTTACTTTAAAGAATAAAATACTGCTGTTTGATTCAGTTTTTAATTTTTAATGTGTAAGCCCTCTCTTGATCCTGCATTCCAGAGAAAAGGAATTAGAATTGCTTTAAATATCATGTGAGGTACGTCTGAAGCCAGAGTTGTAGATGTAAATCCCCCTGGCAAATTTATATAACTGAGATTTATAGGGGAAAAAGAAAAATAACAACAAAACATCATGTGAGCACTGAGTTGTCCTGGCAGCATCTACACGACAGGTGTACCTCAGCCCAGCCAGTCACTTTTTTATTTAACTGTCAGGACATTTGTTTTAGTGCTTCTAGCTGCATTGCACCAATACAGCTTTTGATTCTAAAGGTCAGCCACCCTCACCAAAGTTCAAACAGGCATTTAATGCAAACAAAAAATCAACTCAAAGGTGGCTTTCATCAGACCTGGCTTGAACTAGCTAGGCAAGGTAAAGTGTATCAACATGCAGGTTCCAAATTTTAAAGCAAAAAAAATCTTGTCAGGACCATATGAATTGCAAAATGAGTAAGCTATAAAGATCTGTGTTCTTCCTTATTTTTGTATTTGTTTAAAGTACTAAAGCTATCAGAGTTACCCAAGGTGCGATTTGTAAACGGAAGGAAAAAACATTGAAGAACAAAATTTAATATTTCCTTCTTCAGGGAGAAATAAGGACCCTGATGTTCTCTCAGAAAACTTTTTGTTGTTGATTAGGGTCATTAGAAACTGGTTTGAATTTACTGATTATAAGTCCCTAATCCCAGGTCCCTGATCTCAAAGGCACTCTTCGAGTCATCCCATAGGAGGTGCCTAATGAAGCTGTGATAGCCACTTAGCATTTAATATCAAAAAAATTATTGTCAATCCAGAGCCCTGCTATTTGAGACTGCCTCTGTACCACCAAAAGAGGCAGAAAACGATCTGCAATAGCTAAGTTGGATGTCAGAAGAGAATATCTCTACACAGCTCACACAAAGAAGGAAAACAAATCACTTCCCCTTCTCTCTCCCTTTTTTTTCCTCAACTCTGGAAGGTGGCAGAGGAAGCACAACAGCACTTCCCAAAACCTGGTGGTCCTATGAAGCAGGCAAACTGCCTGGGCCTTATGCTGACAGACAAACAAAACCACCAATATGTCCAAGACTGGAAACACAGTAACAAAAGTGAAATTAAATAGGGGTTTGGTTTGGGTTTGTACAGGACCAAAGCACAGAAACAGCTGCTCAAGATGTAAACATAGTCCTCTTTAACATGGAAATCACTAATACAGGTTGTTTGAATTGGCTGATCCTCAGCAAGGGGAAGATGATGTTTACATAAATCCTACACTTCATCCCAGATAACAACACAGTGACATCTTAATCCAAATGACATGGGGCCTGATCTTTTAGACTCTTTGTTTGAAGACTTCCTGATTAATTCCCTGCATCAGAAACAGGTTATTCATCTATTTTCAAGTGCATTTTTCTGATGCAAGTATTTACAGTTCTTTATTAGGCAGGTCCATTCCTTGAACATTTTATCAGATGCCAAGATACCCTAATGCACTTGGTGATGTTGGAAGCACCTCTAGGGATGTAGAGCAATCCCTGACACATATCTGACTGTGCCAAGTTAAAAGGAATAGATATTTCAGGTGGGCTTCCCAGTACTTTACAGCTTACATAATCCTTTACAGCCCCATAGAGCAGGGATTGCAAACTCCCCTTCCAAAGAAGAGAGCAATCTGAACAAACTTGAATGTCAAATTCAATCATGCTGAACATGGGGAAGTGGACTCTGACTCAGGAGTCACCATATCCAATCTTCAAAACTTTCAGGCTGTTTTTTTTTTGTTGTTGTTGTTTTTTCTTTTTTTGTTTTTTTACCACAAAGCAGGTGAAACGAACAGACAAAACTCCACATATTTTTTTCTTATTGTTTTCATGTCATTTTTAAAATTCAGATCTAGGGCAAATGGTCTTAGCTTTTTTTCCTTCCTGAGTAAAAAAAAGAGTCCAGCTAAAATTTGTGTAAATTTTCATGCTGTGTGAGAATTTAAAAAGCCAATAATTATTCCTATTGGAGGTTTGGCTTTGATGAGTTTGTTGTTTTTCTTTTCGTGAAAAGTCAGATGATTTTGCTATCAATGGAAATGACATTTCAAGTGAAACTTCTGATGTAAAAATTTCATCGGTTCACTTTTGAATGCAAATTGTCCAAGTGTTTTTACAAGAACTCAGTGCATTTCAAGGTACATTCATACTTCTCCACCTCCTTCAATGAGGTTATGCAGAGGCTTAACTTCAAGGGCTTGTTCAAGTGTTTTGCTCCAGAGGAGCCCCTGAGTCCTTGATGCAGAAGGCATTGTTGAGGTGATTTCAGACCTCCAGGCAGGAAGGAAATTGCTTATGGGGCATTTTGCAAATAACACTGGCTTTTTCGAAAAATGTAAAAGTGGGTTTTTCCTTGGATTCTGAATGGACAAATTAGTAGTCATTGGCAAAGGCAAGGAGAGAAGAAAAATTATAGAGAAAATGAACAGTGGAAGAATAGATGTCTTTCTTCTTACAGACTTTGCTGAAACGATTTCAAACAAATGCCTTTGGATCAAGAATTCCTGAATGATTTTGCAAAACAAAGTAGAACTACAAATGAAAGTGATACTGACAATAAAGGAGATATTTCCCAATACAAACACAGTAAAACAAAAGGTTGGGGGAGCAGAGGGCAAGCGGGAAGGAAGGATGAAATGCTTTACCCTATAAAAGAAAACAAATAGAAAGAGGTTTTTAAAGGGGTGGAAAAGGCTGTAAACATGGAAAAGCATTTTCATTTCCTGATGTTTCAGTGGGACTTATATATTCTCAGCATTTCACAACAATATTGACCAGTGTGTTTGATAAAAGAACTTGTTTTTTTGCATTAATAATCAATAATAATCAATAATAATCAATAGAAGTGTTTTCCTCAAATATGCATACGTTGGTCTTATTTAACAAGGATAGAGGACAAAAACAGTCTCCCATGGCTGTACAGTCCACCTAGAGCTGTCTACAGAATCCCAAGATCATCAGCCTTTTAACACATGTCCTCCAAACACCTGACATGCCTGTGCTTCAGCTGAGCTGCACCAGGCCACCCTCTTACCTGTCACTCAGCCTGGTTTTGTTGTGGGCTGTCTGCCACCTACCCTTGGCACTCCTGTGACTGCAGACTCCCTTTGCTACTTTCTGAAGCTCTCCATAAAACCCATAGTCCCTCCCTAAATCTAGGGTATCTGGATTGATTTTTTTTTTTTTTAATTGGGATTTCTGAGTGAGAGATTGTGCAATATTTGGAAGACTTCAATTTTTGTGCTGAACTGCACATATTTTTGCTGAGGACTGCTGGTCATGCTGGACCTTGCTTCATACATGGTTACCTCACTCAGACACATTGTGCAAACAGCTGTAGTCTAAGTGTGGGGCAAAAGCTGTGCTTGCACTCACAAATGCCACTGGTAAAGCCAGGGAGTGCCTGAGACATCCCCACACAAGTACCTGAAAAAGTGTACTTTTTAACTGCAGACTGTTACATGAACCTCATCTGCCTTTTGGATTGGAAGACTGCAGGCAGAAGCAGCAGCCAGATCACCTATCCAAAGGGCAGCCGTCATTCCTGCTGCTCTCTGGCTGTCTCCTGCTAACTACACACATACAAGAACACCACAGTGCAGGCTTTGTGCCTGGGATTACTCAAGACTCCCTCAGTGACTGCTGAAGGGCACTGCTATCACACAATGAAGGCTCCCCCAATAATGCAAAAATGTGTCAGACCCTAATATCTCAGTCTGGAGTGCAAACAAAGGGAGAACAACCTAACTCAGACTGGAAGAGACTTTCTTCAGTCAAGCATTAATATACAAAGATGCACAAAAAATCCAGTAAAATATAAATAGATTTATTGCCTGTATTCAAGGAGCCTGATGCAATGGATACTGCTTACCATTGACCAGATAAAATTCTCAGCCAGAGTAAGATTTTATTCATGATATAACCACTCAGAGACTTTTTTGGTCCAACACTGAGGCCAAAAGAAGCAGTCCAATTTTTTTTCTGATTTAACATTGTCCTCTCCCTTTTTCCAGCATTCAAGAGGTGCATGTTGCTGAAGTGAACCAGACCTGACCTGACCTGACCCACATTTGAGCTGTCCAAGCCCCTTTTCGTGACACAGCTTTCTCCTGGGTGGGTTTTTCTGCCTAGTGTGCTGTGCAGCTGCCTGAAACCTCAGGCAGCACCAAGGTTTGCATAAGTTCAAGGGGGAAACCAATGGCAGGGTGTTGGAACAAGATGATCTTTAAAGTTCCTCCCAATCCAAACCACCCAATGATTCTAAATATGCACAGAGGCAAAGAGAATGCAGGCCTGCCTATCCCAGTGGCAATGCTGTCTGCTAGTTTAACTTGGCTGGGAATGACTGCAGCATCAGAGCCATTCCTTCTTGCTGTAGCCTCCAAATTCACTGACCTGTTTTGGAAGTACCTCCTCCACACACTACTGACATGCTGTAAATGTGTTAAGAGTTCGTTACTTATACAGGATATTTATAAAAGTGACACAAAGAAAATATACAGAACACACAGTATACACATATTAAACGGGTTTATAAATGGTTTTAACTGTGCTAAGGCTGAGTATCCATTAGATATCCACTAGAACTCAAAAGGATGCATTTTACAAACACTGCATAACAACACATGATCCAAAAGGAGAAAGGGACCTCGGTTAGGACCCTCACAATCTCTGGCTGAAAAAGACCTAGTGAAAAGTAAATGCCAGAAGAATTTTAACAAACAGTTTAAATAAATGTGTTTCTCTCAGCTGAGTTCTGGATAGTTTTTAATGAGGGGGAAAAACCCAATATTATTCTGGGACCAAACAAGCAGCAGTTTGCTGGCAAGACTGCCTTTAGAGTACCTGGAGGAGGAGGGAGGAATTAGGCTGTGCTATTTTAGAAAGCTTTCATTGACTGGAAACTATTATTGGGCAGCAGCATTTTAGGAGGGTATTTTACTTTTTTTTCAATTCTTACAACTTTCATATTTCCTAGTACCAGTCAGATCAAATATTAAGTATTTCCTGTGTGATGCTGATCATTCTTCTATGCTTCTTTATTTTCCCACGATGGATTGATCTAATGATAAGCAACTACCTTGATTGGACTGCTTGGATTTACACACGACCATTTGAATCACCTCCCTCAACCCACTGGCCATGTTGCTTTGGGTGCAGCCCAGGAAGCAATTTGCTTTCTGCGCTCTGAGAGCACATTTTTGGTTCATTGCCAGCTTTTTATCTATGTTAACCCCCAAGTTCTTCTTTCACAGAGCTGTTTTCAATGACTACTCCCAGGCTGTGCTCACGTCTGTGATTGCTCCAACCCAGGTACAGCACCTTGCACTCAGTATTTAACACCTCTGTCTTCAACGGGACTTTGCCAGCAGACAACTCTGGAGCAGAGACAAGGAAAGCAGCACCATGAGACAGGCACCTCCAGTGCCTTTTCTTCTTCCGGTCTTCTTGTTTTTTATCCCTAGAACTCTCCTTTTTGCTCTCAGCCCATGGCTTACTGAACTCTTCCCTTCCAACCTGGCTTTCTGCTATTTTCCTTTTTCTGGAAACATGCCTTACCTTATCCTCACCAGTCCCTGTATCCCTAAAGCTCTGGTCCTTTTCCAGACTCATCTTAGGCCCCCACAACACCCTCCTGGAATCAGTGATGTGGTTGGGGACAAGCAAGGGCACTCACTTCCCCATCATGCATCTACACCATGCAGGGAGAGGATTGTGCAGACTACATCTTAGGGATCAAGGATGTGAGATCAGAGGGGATAAGGGTGGGAAAAGAGGCATAGAAGGTGGCTCAAGTGGCTAGCACATCACAGAACAGCAGACTGTTGTTGCATCAGCACCTAATAATTTTGGTACTGCTTGATACCGTGTGTGGTTAAAATTGCAGCAAGCTGCTCAACAGTGATGTAAATACGAGATGGGGAGAGAATTGTTGCTCTTGTTTGGAATTTTTCCTGTATTCTAACTGGTTGTTATCTTCCCTTGTAAGTGAGCAAGTAGAGTCGTTGCTGTACAACATAAGGCCGACTATTAACTGACAAGTAGGCTCACTAAATCTGCGTCTTGTCCCCTCAGGCAGTGGTCCCTAATTCTTGGCTCAGAGATGACATGTTGAATACCAGATTCCTCACTGTTACTTGCTGACATCAGGGAAAGTGGAGCACAGCATCAGACATCACTTTTGGTGTGCTACTTCTTCATCACATTAGCCCAGGCTTGTGGAAGTTGGGGTTCTCTGCTTGGGATTAGACATTGGCAAAAGACATCAGGAAGAGAAAATAACAGAAGATAGAAAATGTATAGATAGTTGGATGACCAGAAAAATAATCTTGTCCGGTGCCTGAAAGCTCCCTCAAATAAAACCACTGGCCCTCAAATAAAAACATTGGGCAATTCTTTGCTTTCAGTGCCTTCCACAAACTTCTTCCTCAGGTTCATGAGAAGACAGACACCATCTCTGCACTAATTATGGTTTCTTTATGACATACTGTATTTCATGAATGCAACTGGGAAAGCCTTTTTGTTTGACACAAAAAGAAACAAAAACCCAAATAACAAACTGGAAACACTTGGAAACATAATAAAGTAATTGAATCAAACAGCTGGCTTGGGATTATTCTTTTCATCAATATATAAAAAATTATCAAAACCAATTGGAAGTTCAGAGTGGCCTCACACATTCATTTATGTTTTAAGTTTGATCAGGAAAGAAAATTATCCATTAAATACTCGTTAGGTTGCAATGCACTGCTGAACCATAGCCACTGACAGACTGGAGATATTTCTCTGCTGTATTCAAGTATAACAATGATGATGGAAAGAGGCTACCTGTGCTTCTGGTATAAAGGGCAGCAGCATTCATGGCTATTCAGCAGAAATGAAGGGCTGTCCAGGCAAAGAAGACAGATATACAAGTTAGTCTCACAGACAAAGTAATTCCTGTGAGCCAAACTTGAAGTGAAACATCATTTTTTGGACATTATTGCAAACATGCATGTACCTGACAGTCTCCAGATTTGGATTATAAATTTTACACACAGATGAGTTAATTCACTGCACAGCCCAATTGTGGCTAAGAGAGAGATGACCTTTAGGGATATTTGGATCTCTACTCCACATACAGAAACACTCCTCAGCAGGGCTAACACTCTCATATAGGTCTCCTGCATGGAAGAGGAGGAGAAATACTTTTGGTGGGCTCCTGCAGCTACCTCTGCTGGGTCACTGGCTCTCTCCTTAAGTGTAATGGGCTACCACAGGTTCACCTTAGCACATTAAAGATATGCTCTCCTTCCAACTGAGTAACTTTTTAATACCCTGCAATCTCCATGCGCCTCGTACTTGTGCTGTGAACTGAGTACCTGCAAGAGCACAGCTTGCCTTGCAAGTTGCCAAGGCTAGCCTGGAAACTCTTCCCTCCTTTTCTCTGCTTCGTGTATCCTTTTCTTGGTACGCAAATGTCAGCAGTTGTAACCCACTGTAGGGAGGCATCTGGCAGTGATGGCTGCCACAAAGGAGGAGGCTCTTACTGAAGATGCTCTGCCAGCAGCGTTATGCAGACTCCCCTTCTCAATTCACATTTCTTGGCACCTACACCCCTGTCTGACTGACTTTTAAATGGGCAAAGAGTCAATCTAACAGATGGGCTAAATGGCAGGCAACCAAGATGCTATGAATGTACATTGTCTGGGTGTGGGGAGTCAAATTGCCAGTCAGGGATATCCAAGTTAATGCCCATCACACAGCTATGTGACGACAGCACAGAGATATGCCACGAATAGCCAAGTTCAGAACGTCTTCCGTTAACAGCAACGTTCATAGACAGAAAAAATACAGTAAATGGGTGTCACAGCTGACCATGCTTGGGAGGAATCCAGGAAGGAATCGTGATGGAGAGGCGAGTCCGAAGAACGACTTTCACAAAGTCACTGTTGCCATCCTCATCATGATACCTTCCAGCATCATAGGAGAAGATTTTATATAGCACAAGGCAAACAGCAAGAGAAAGTTTATCTTTTGTCTCTCAAGAGTTCTTTAAAATTAGTAAAAAATTCTAATGCATTACATGTTTTTTGCTAAATGGCTCAATAAGCTTTGTATGGTATGTGGTGGCCTCTGCATGCATGGTATGAGCAGACCAGCCTAACAAGTCTAGTTACCAAGGAAACAGGTTTTTACACTTGAAACATAGGTATTCATGATGACAGAGATCTTATACTTTTTTGGAACATGTATCTCTTTTGAGGAGTGAATGTGGAAGCTGGCTTTCAAAATCCTCCTCACTGTGGTCATGAGGCTAGTGGAAAATGTTGCATTGCTGACCCTGACTCACTGGTCTAGCAGAATTGGAAACAGAATAGGGAACAAAAGATCATTAAGCATCATGGCCTAATGCTTTACCTTAAAAGAAAGCAAATGGGGGTGTTAATTAGACAAGGACTTCCTTTCTTTGAGGGAACCAATCAATCACGTTTTTTCTATCCTGAAAAGAGGAGATTTTTATTTTTTTTTTAACATAAATCTTTTAAGCCTCAGTGCTATGGCTTTATAGGAAGAGGAAATTGATCTCAGCTATTCCCTGACAGAGTGGCACTGAACAAAAAGTGTCTTTCTTTCAAAATTTATTTATTAGTTCCTTCTCTCAATCTGACCTTGACTGCATTTGATTAAATGATTAAAATAATTTCATC
>CM031857.1:92730572-92753754 GCA_018697195.1 Certhia americana | reverse complement strand
ACCTTCCCACACCTTCCTCTTCAAACCTCCCTGCCATACCTTCCCTTCCCAAACTTCCCTTCCTCACAAACCTCCCCTTCCCTTACCCCCCTTCCCTTCCCCACTTCCCTCCAACCTCCCTTCCAAACCTTCCCAACCTTCCCCTTCCAAACTCCCCTCCCACCACCTTCCCAAACTTCCCACACCTTCCCAACCGAACCTTCCCAAACCTAACCTTCCCTAAACTAACCTTCCAAACATTCCCAACACCGTACCTTCCTAAACCTCCCAAACCTAATCATCCCAAACTCCCAACCTTCCCAAACCTTCTCCCTTCAACCCTTCCAACGCTTCCAAACCTTACCAAACCTCCCTTCCCAAACCCTAACCTTCGCAAACATTCCCCCACCCCTCCCACCCTCCCTTCCCCAACTAACCTTCCAAACCTCCCTTCCCAAACCTTCCAAACCTAACCTTCCAAACCTTCCAACCTAACTTCCAAACTCCCAAACCTTCCCCACAACATTTTTTTCTTTTTTCCCCCCCCCCACTTCCCAAACTTCCCTTCCAAACCTTCCCAACCTCCCTCTCCCAAACCTTCCAAACCTTCCCACACCGTCCCTTCCAAACCTTCCCAACACCTTCCCCACACCTCCCGTTCCAAACCTTCCCAAACCTTCCTCTTCCAAACCTCTCCCAAACCTTCCCAAACCTTCCCAAACCTTCCCATTCCCAAACCATCCCAAACACTTCCCAAACCTTCCCTTCCCAAACTTCCCAAACCTCCAAACCTTCCCTTCCCAACCTTCCCGACTTCCCGCAACCGTTCCCGAACCTCCCTAAAAGCCAGGAGGAAAGTGGAGCCAGAGTGCCCTGTGTCACTTTTTAGCATCTCCTCATTTCACAGCCCCATCAAGATACACAAACTGAACCACAGAAAACTTAGAAAAATCTTGATGAAGCTATACAAGAAGCGCGAAGGGGCTCCACTAAATTCATTGTGTCTCATCATTTAAAATACCCAACAAAAGTTACACACTGCTGTGAATAGCTGCAGTGCAACGTGACTGTGTAATTATTACTCTCTTACCACTTTGTTGATGCTGCCTGCCCCACATCGAAAAACCCGAACTCTGATTTCTTACGAATTTCCCCTTTTTATTTTTAGAGAGAGAGTATACACATCCCCCACCCCCCCCCCCATATACCCCCCCCCCCCCCTTACAGCACCACTACTTTTGGACAGTACTGTAATATTAATGCAGATCAATATCTTCAGCACTGCAGCTTCTTTAAATTTGCAGGTAATCCATCCTGGCAGTTTAGAAATATGGGGCTTCATTTGCTATCATTCACATTGCATCTAGTCCTTTTGCAGGGCCACTGGTGACGGCAATCCTGGACATGTCACATAAATACACCCTTTATACATGGCTTGGGAGAAAACTACAGAAGGCTGAGTATGATGCTCAGTTATAACTAAGGAATTGTATTGACTTCAGTGGGGCTGCATAAAAATAACTGCTAGCCAAACTTGCTTCAGAAGCTTAAAAATTTAAAAATAAAACAAACAACTTTAACCACAAATGGTATGTGGTTCATTTTGCAAACAATTACTTAGCTCACCAATATATTAATGATAAAAACAAACCTCCCATTTTCCCCAGACAACTGAAAAAATAACCAGTACTAGAAAAGCAAAATTGCCTATGCAGGGTAAATGACACACAAATAAATTTGAACAGGAAAAACATATTAATGAATCTCCTTTTAAGAGGTAAACAAAATACTGGCTTCTCGCCAAGGAAGCATGCATGGAAATCAGGCAGGGGATCCCTGAAAGCACAGCGAAGCAGCTGACAAAGCCTCTTTAGTGCTGTCAATGAGGCAGACACAATGGGAGGGATGGCTGTGCCACACACACACAGGAGGGGCTGTGAGCGCAGCCAGCCAGGGAGGCTGCCCGGGGCCACCTGCCGGGACCGCCTTTGAGGAAGGCGCTAAAATACCTCGAGGATCCCATTCTTGCCCTCTCACTGGGGAGAGCACGACAGCGGGGTCGGCCGAAGCTGAGTTTGATGTTTTGTGACACTCCCAGGTGGTGTGGCTGGTTGGAGCGGGAGCAGTTCGAGCGGAGCTGGCAGAGGATGCATCCATCCCATTAGTTCCCTGGTCCCAGCGGCCGGGGAAGTTGCACGCGGTATTACACTGCTTCCATGCCCACCACCACAAAGGTTGCCTGTTTAATGATGCGCACAGCTCTGTACTTAGCTGGAGGGGGTTATTTCTTCCCTTGTTTCTTCCCTGAAAAACCTGAAATGCTAAAGGATATACAAAATGTCCCACTTTTCTTTTGCTCTAGTCAGACATCTTCCAAAGCCTCCATGCAGATTAATGCAGTGAGACTGGCATTCAAAAAGAGCTCTTACCTTCACTACATCTCAGTCCCACAGATCCACGTGATGATTTACATGGACACACTAAGAGAGGGGCACAGCCAGTGCTTCAGGTTCTGAGGCAGGAAGATGAAGTCTGGTGGCTGACAAAAGTTGTAGAGTCATTTGAATTATCATTCAGGGAACATTCAGAGATACCACCTCGATGATCTTCTGTGCTTGAGGACAAGTAAAATTGGCACCCACTCATTAGCAAAATAAGACAAACAAACAACGAACATCCTCCAAATACACTGACATCTCACAAACTGTATCTGAACACATGCAAAGCATGAGATTTCTCTGTGTAGTAACAAGGATAACTAGGCCTTTGTCAAGAGTATCCATTGATATCCTTGTGCTGCTTCTGCATAAGAAGAGAACCCCGAGCATTTTTCTGAACAGTGTGAGGGAGAACATCACACACAGAGCAATGATGTGCCTCAAACTGAGATGGTATATCACTGCTTTATATATCAAATTGAGGACAACTACAGTGTAGAACAAAAGAATTGTTCTGGAATGTGCAATTTTTCACAGGACAGGGAGTTCAATGGCTGGAAAGCGTAAAGATAAGTCCAAGCATAAATGAGGTTCTTCTGTCCATGGCCCCTGGATGTTTCTCCTAATCTGCATGCCTGTAAAAGAAGAGCAAAGATCATGGAAATGACCTGACAATGCTGTACTCCATGTACATCACGTAAGTGTGATTGTCCAAAAGCAAAAGAGCAAGTTTTCAAAATGAAAATTATGCTGTCTTGAATTTTTTTGTGGTGCCTCTTCTCTGGTTTTGAAGGCAATGGACTACAGCTGCCAAATTAGAAACTTCCTTTGTTTTTTATTCCCTTAGAACAGAAAAATCCTGGGGTCTGTTACCATCTGAGAAATACAGGCATAGTCAATAAAAAAATGGAATGTTTATACAGTGAAAGTCTTTACTGTGAAATAGCAAAACCATTATTTGATTAAAATAATATAGAATCCAGAACTGGGATATTAAACATGATGCATCACAGGCAAAGAAGGAAAACATTATTCCTCTTCTGTCAAGTCTGTTACTAAGAAAAGACTCTACTCAAAGTAGAAACACTTTAATACTTGTTCTTAGATAAATAAGATTAAAATTTAACCTTTATTCTTATGAAACCTTTAGAGAAACATTCATTTATCTGCAGCTGAAATAAATACTGGATTGCTTTATTGATTCATTGGCTAAAGGCATAGACTAGTTGTGAAAATTCCACTCTGCTTCCATTGACACATTGAACCAGAAAAAATAAATAGTCCTTTAAAAGCAGTTTAGCCTTGAGAAAATGGGCAGTCATTGTGAGGTTTGGCCTTCTAGAAAAAAAAAAAAATTCTTCATGTATCTCACTTAAGAACCAAGATATTTATATGGAACAGTTTGATAGACATGATAAATAACTGACTATAATTACATTTCCTGAAGTACTGGTCAAAGGCAATCTTATACCACAATGCAGAACAGTCTTTAGAGGACATAAAGTTTAAAAAAAATATATATCAGAAATACATAAACAACCTCCCAAATGACTCTGAATCAGAGCTGCAGCTGCAGTAAATCACCATGAATGCAATGGTGGCATATTCCTAATCTGTGGCCACTGGGACCAGGGCTCCAAAGTTTATCTTTGTGCAACAGCTTGTGATATTTAAACTACAAATTGGCAGCAGTAAAAGGGCAGCTAGTGGTCATGTTGTAGCTGACCAGTGTGAACTTACTCCCCAGTGTCTGTGTCATCACAATACCTGATCCCAAGTGTGAGATAATTTAAGGCAATCACTGCTCCATAGGGAAGGGGTAAATGCCTCATAGTGACCTCTGGATTTGATTCAGAAAAATAACAGATATGGCAACGTTGTTGCCTTGTGTCCCTTATTTCTCCTTTATCTAGGTAGCATGTTTAAGTGCATACTCATGTACATGAACCATGACACGTTCACCTATGTTTATCAATCACTCAGCTCAAGTAAAGGCACAATAAACCCCCTGTTCCTGCACTTTCTTGTCCCTTTGCAGGACGGTCCTCTCTCTTCAACATCTGCATCTAAATCAGTTAAATTGTCAGTAAAGGGCCAATGATACAGATTTTTTTTTTTTCCCCCAGGAGTAACTGCTCTGTCAAATACAGTTGTAATATATTGTAGCATCAGATAATTAGACTATGCCTTGGAGACCTTATAGGGGGTAACTTTCCACAGTCATTTAGTGTACTTGTTCCAAAAGCCATTATGCCTTGGTGAAAGGAATCTTTTTAAAGTAATTAGGAGCATAACAGCATATATTAACACTTTTAAGGTCAGACATTCACACAATAATATTCTAGTGGAAATGTAGTTAATTCATTCCTCATAAGTTTCATCAATTGATCTTATACTTTGAGTTACGCACACACTGAAGTTCACTTTTTGCAGGGAGAAATCTACATCATATTGCAAGATCTAAGTCTGGGCCCTATTGCTTGAGCAAAATTTCCATGAAGTTTGTCTGAGGTAGAATGGTAGCCCTGGATGTTCAGCTCTGCAATATAGCTTACTCACACCAATGAATGAATTGTTTGGTACACCCACATCTTCAGACAGCATTATTATTTAATGAGAAGGAAAACTACTTTAACAAGCAATGGCAGGAATTTTAAAGGTTGAGGCAGAATAATATAATAATGCTTAACTGCTGTCAAATGTGGGAGTTAAATTGAACTGGTCCATCTACAAAAAGCACATTTCCAACTCATGGAATTCTGTTCCTTTATCTAGTCTCTCCTTGTATTCTTATTAATGGATGTTTCAAGATGTGTCTAATTCCACCTTCTGCCTCCTCCATTTGAGACATGTAAACATAGGCTGACGTTTACATCTTCTTCTTATATAAGAGCTTGTATTTTAGCAGTAATACTCCTCACCTTCTAGATACACATTCTATATTCAGTTCAGCACTTACTGATGCATTTTTGACAATTGTATTTATTACTGACTTTTAGCAAAGGGGAAAAAAGAACAGAAAATGAGAAAACAGAAGGAGGTCCTGTAAAGAAATACTGAAGATCAAGTGGACTTTTCAAAAACTTTTGGCAGCCGTGCATTCAACACATGACACTGTGTTGCCTAATAAGATGCAAAAAAATGAGGCCATAGCTCATGTGAAGCAACGTTACGTGCCACAGGCCGAGGTTTCCCCATCCTTAGACTGAACATTATAAAATATATGTTCAGTCTGATATACAGATAGGATCACAATGATAATTTTTTAAAAAATGATAATTTAAAAAAAAATTAAATGATAATTTTTTAAAAAAAAAGATAATTTAAAAAAAAAAAAACAAAAAAAGTTGAGAAAAAAAGCCCAACTGGGATCTATCTTTTCAAAAATGAATTATGACATTTTATGTCCCTAATACTTTTTTGATCTCTGCAAGAGCTGGCTGAAGCTGAAGATTCTCAAGGTGCAAAAGCCATCTAGAAAAGACTGAAGCTGTAGTAATATACTAAAAGATTTGGTCAGTGATTTGCCTCCCTCAGAGCATTAAGGCTTGCACCTCCAGCCAAATTTGTTCCATTTACAGCATTCAGCAATGGCTCTCCCAAAAGCAAGCCCCAGAACACTCACAGATTACTTTAGAATGAGGGCAGCAAGGACTCTTTCCTATTCCCAAGGTGTTTGAGAATGGAAAGCAAGCTGGGATGACACCTGGACATGTATCAACCCTTCTCTGAACCATGCACCACAAAGAGTAAATGCAAGTTCTTAAGGAGGCTGGAAGCCATGGACTCCTTATCCTTGAGAAGTACAGTCACTGGAAAATGACTGGAGCACCACCTCCAAGTCAGTGGAAATGTTGCTCTGTTTCAAAGCATTCACACTAAACTGCAGAGGGAAGCAAGTATCCAAAGGTTTCTTTTATTTTCTGCTTATCAGAAATTGTACCTTCCAGAGAATCCAATACTGGATTTCCAGCTGTCTTATCAAAGATATTCTTCTTCTATGGTATTGTAAAGTAACACTCTCATACTCTGTTGACAACAAAAAAATGAGGAAGTTCTTCTGGATAGCTGTATTTCTCCAGAACAATTTCGAAGGCTGAAACAATTGCTTTTTCTTGCCAAGGTTGTAGGCACTACAAAACTCAGGGTGTCCCATTTTCTCTCCCCTAGAAAAACCTAGAGACAAGGTCAGGACAGGTGAGAGAAGGAACTGAGTGTTCTCTCTTGGGAGCATTTACATTTATTTCTGCACTTTGTGGCTTATATGGACACTCCAGCAGCCACAGGATGATCCTACTGCTGTAAAAAAGAGAACTGCTCTTTTCCATCCAAGCCACTTTCCAAGGAAGGATCTCACCACAGTGAGACAGGTTTTGTCCTTTAAAAGCCAAGATGTACAAGTATGGTCCTTAAACCACCCCCAAAAGACCAAGCAGCCCTGAAAGTACCAGTCACTTAGTGGCAGATGTGGCCAGAAAAGAAGAATGGAACATATATATGTATATATATATCTATATATATATATTTGAAGGCAGGACTTCACCTCAAATGAGTTTAAACACGCAAGCCTTGCATCTGATCAAATATGTCACTCAGACTCTCTGGAGCTTAAGCAAAGGAGTTCTCACCAAGACTGCTGCAAAACAGACAACAAGCTTCTTATGAAGCTACTGTTGTTGTCCATCACTGCCACCTTCCCTGTCAGGAGCCTGACCCACACCCATCACTTTCCTGGGTGCAAAGAACATTGAAAAGGGGTCTATTGTCAGGTGTAAGAGACATTCCTACTGAACAAATCAGGCTGCACTGGCCCCATGGTGTTTCAGACTGCAGCCCAGGCTCCCTGCATGCAAACCAGCAGCAGGAGATAACTACAAATAGTATTAGGTTCCCACTCTCCTTGTACCAGCATAAGTGACTATACAGCTTCTATAGGGCAAGTCTTTTCTCACTAAAAAGGCTGCCAGAAGAACTCCCACCGTCTTCCACAAACTTTTAAAACTGGAATTAAAAATTAGGATGATTTCTGGCCCTAGTTATTTCCTCAAATACACAAACTTCACTTTTATAAAACCAATTGTTTTATCCTTAAACAAGATATTTTAAATGACTTCATGATGTTTCAGGAGTTAAAAGGAAAGCAAGTATGTGGGGTGGAGTACGATTTATTCACAGAAAGTGTGTTTCCATTTAAAAGAGAGAATAAACTGATTTTACGTAAAAAACTTCAAGTTTTTTACTTGAAAATCCACTTCACCCCTAGAGAAAACAGGCACACAAATACTTTACTCCTTTCATAAATAACGTATTTTATTGCATATGGCTATTAAGGAGAGCATCCATGATCAATACAGACTAAATACAATACACTACTCTAGTTCCATTTATTCTGGTCTCCAGCAGCATCACATTTATCCTTATATACAGCGTGTACATTGGAAGACACAGCAAGATAAGTTAAGTCTCTTGTCATATCACAATAGCAAGAAATATATTTAACATCTTGATATCCAGAAACAATACGTACCCAAAAAGAAAACACTGCTTAATAACTGTTAAGGTTATATAGCAAAAAATATTTTAAATTTAAGGTAAGTCAGGCAAAATGTACAAAGACCCAATATACATTGTGAAGTTTTAGCAAACATAACATTTATACATTTTGGTTCCATTCTGTAAACTAAATTAAGAATGTAAGTATTGCATATGCCTTTGTGAAATATACAGGATAGAGAATATTTTATTATTTTGTCAAGTTGTTGGGTTTTTTTTGTAAGTTGCTGTATGCAGTTTAGCCATTTGTTTTAGTGGCATGTTTTCTTATTGATACAGAGGGATATTTGAAAATAGAGGCATTCAAAACACTGAATTCAGCAGGTACCACACTCAGTGCTGACAGGGGGTGGAGAGGGGTCAGACAGAAAACATCAAAGGTATGCAGGTTTATTCTCAGTTCCAGACTTGAAAAAGCATAATTTTAGAATGTCTTAGAACCATTTATAGCATTAGTGTTATAAACAACTCAATCGGATCAGATATTTAAATTGATTTTAGATCTAGTATTTTTTTAACCTATGCATTGCTGTGATTTAAGACCCCAAAAATTACACTGAAAAATAAAGTGTGCCATGGCATAGCGAAGGAATTCGTTTACATTCATCTTTGTCTTGTAATACAATCCTCAGTTCTAAAAATTCAGCATGTAAGCAGGAAGACTGCATTGCTGTCCATTGTATTTGTAAGACGTTGACTCGTCTTCCTCAGAAAAAAAAAAAAAAGATAACGCATTGCCAATAGTGAAGTACGGGTTCCACCAAGCACAATGATTAACGAAGGAAAAAAAAAAAATAAAATGAAAGAGCCTCACATAACTCATAACTTAGTTATACTTACATGTTTATCAGAGCAGGCACTGGTGGGGTACCCTTAAAATGCATACTGACACTTCAATCAAAGGAGAAGCAAGGTGGCATGACATTCTGCTAGTCTGGTGCAACAGTTGTATGTGACTTTTGTGACAGTAGCTGCCACACCACTCAGATTTTCAGGCCACTGGAAATGTGGTGCACAGTTAGCCTTGAAAAGAACTCAGGATAAGTGACTGCAATGGTTCTTCTTCCGTATAATAGTGCCTGCAGCTACAATGGTGCTTTCTTGGTAAAAGGCAAATATCAGGACTTTATAGATGGCAAGATAACACTGTGTTAACATTAGCTCTTGTATCTGCCGATACCCATTATCATCCCTGCATTCCTAGCATGCTTATGTGGATTTTTGGTTACAAGAAATGCAGCTAAGAACAGTTAGCTGACAAAAGTGAGCTTGTAAATAGAAGAAAAGGCTTTTGCAATCTGAAGTACCTACATAAACACCTACCTAGAGAGGATTAAACAAGTGTGTCAAAGGTACAGAGATACCCCTAATACAGGTTGATGTTTTTAACTTATGTTGCTTCAGTTACATGTTTTATACTTTTTAACTACTCTGAATCCTCTGTCCAAGTCTGATTCACAGAGTTTCATCCCATTTTAGACTTTTCAGTGCCCTACTTCGGCTTTGTCTGAGAAGTAAACCCTGCGGCTAGTGATTCAAAACCCAGCAGCAGCAGCAGCTGTACAAGTTGCAAGTTCAGTAAGGCTGGCGACCGTTCTTGAGAAACTCAGCACAGAGATAAAGCAGTTCCTGTCGTACACCAACACTGCAAATCCGGCTTTACTTTGAACTGAGGTAGTACTGTCGTAGGCTTGAAATTATGCCAGTAAATACCAGATCTCGCTGCTTCAGCAGGTGTTACAGAATCCCCTAATATGCCAGAGAATAAATACAGTTTGTCTTTGAAGAAAAAGAAATTGAAGGCATTGGCCATTAGTTAAAGAGGCCGGCAGAAAAGTTCCTATGATTTAAAGAGCATCTCCAACTTCTGTCAAAACAGCAGCAAAATGATAACATAGATGCCATGGACAGGTAATAGTTAGGCAGGTTGCCTTCCCTTCCTCCCAGATTTGTAGTACAGTTTAGCCCACAACAGTTAAGCAACTGTTAGGACCAACAGTAACGACAAAAGTAAACATTAAGCAGCTTCAGTTACCAAAAACAAAAAACAAAAAACAAATAAACAAAAAGTTATATGCCGAGCAGCTTCTTTGAATGTTGTACTCTGTTGTTTGAGGTCATGATGAGAAAACTAATTCCTTCACTCTGAAAAGAAAAATGAAAGAAAGTCAATCAAAGCTGCAAAAGTTTTTTTCATATATATGATACAGACAACACAAAAAATGCCATACAGAGATTATTGAGAATGGTTTTTCATGTTGAGAAAAAAAGCAACCGTTCAATAATTGCTTCCATATTTGTATACACCATAAGGTATTCTAAAGGCAATAAAGGGAGTATTACCCAATCCAACACCAGTCCCCTTTTTTCAAAACCTTTCAGCTACAGCTCTTCAGGTCAGCAAACTGCAGGATACAGAATGGGTTGGAAAACTTGACACAAGATCCCCCCCCACTCAAGTTGTGACCATCAGAGTTTTTTTCATCACTGGAAAGGAAAAGGGGTTGTAGAAAATAGGTACAAGCTCAACTCTTTTTTTTTTTTTTTTTTAATCAGCTGGATATAACTCAAAGCTTTCCATTTCCAGACATTAAAAACAAGTTTGAGAAAAAACAAGTTACCTTGTCTCTAGGGAAGAAGTCTACTAAAAACATAAGCAAAGTATAGAAAGAACCTTCTTTTAATTTAGTTATTTGATTTACTAAACTATTATTATTCCAGAAGTAAAAAAATGAGTAGGTATGCAAAAGGAAAGAGTCTTTTCCCAATTACTGACTACAAAACTGCTTTAAACAGTCAAGGTGAATTATGCAATAAAATAGAAACTGATTACAATGAGACCATTGTATTTTAAAGAATGCAGTTGACTCCTTCAGTGTTTCTTCACTGCAAAGAAATGGATAGTATGTGCTTACTCCACAAAGGGACATTATTTACAAACTCACAACATTAAAATGATTTGATAACATGGCCATTAAAAATCAAGATTTAATAGTTAAGCAATTTTCTTCGTTGTATGTTGTCCCCAAGTTAACAAGTTAAATGAAAATTTTAGTTATATGATGTACTACATGAGTTTTTCTTAAAACTGAAGTAATTTGGAACATTTTGGGAACAAACACTGTTACCTAGAAAAGTCTATAGTTTTGACTGTATTGATACAAGAAGTCAGTATTCCCATATATTTTAATTCCTTTGGGACCATAAAACCAAAATAAATTAGATACAAAACATGGATGTCAAAATAAGCCCAGTGCTCATCTGGGCAAGTTTCAATCCATATAAGCCTCTGGTAAACCAATGCAAAGCCTTTTTCCCCCAAGTTTACACAAAAACAAAGGCTGATGTATCTTGGCATATATGTAAAACTTGTTAAATTGCTTTGAATCTCTGACAGCTAAGGTTTACTTAAGGCATTAGTCCTGCAGGAATCAACTGGAGCCACTATATGATCAAATACTTAGGATATTACTTGGGATTTTATTTCATGCCACATCTTGAGATTAATTAATAGCTTGCCAAGACCAAAAGGAAACTGCCTCATTGCCCCCACCCACTGCCATTTATTTGCTGCCACTTTTCTGATCAGAAACTAAGCCAGATCTATCCATTTAATCTTCAGAAAATGAGTTTTTATTTTTTGTTCTGGCCAGGTGTTTCAAATTAATAACTTGAACTGGTTTCTGATGTCGGGGGGGGGAGCTCCAAATCTGCCAACACCATCCCGAAGGGCTGCATGGGTGAACATGGGGCAGGATGGACAACTCTCAGACAGGAGCAGCAATTCTTTATTTGAGGAAGAAACACTTAAACCACTTTGTTCCCATTTTTGTTCAGGCAAGTAGCATAGATGCATCATGTAGTCGAACAAGTGAGTGTTCAAAGGTACGTGACAACTCCGTGTTATTGCTTTCCTCCTTCAAATATAACCAACACGACAACTAAACTTACATTCCCCAAAGTGAGAATTAAAACCAAATAAAATATTTAAAAAAAAAAAAAGAAATTAAAAAACCCTCATCCGCAGATAGAGAAATTGGTGGAAAATGCAAAGGATGCAAACAAGTACAGTTCCAGAAGTATGCCAGTCTAGGGCAGACATGAGGGAAGATTATTAGCAACTGAGTATATCTGATGCTGTTCTTACAGTATAGCAGGTATTGTCCAGTCAGAATTAAACTGGAGAAGGTGAAGTGGCTGATGCTTCAAAGCACTTCCATTCTTAGTTTGTATGGTTTTGTAGGCAGATGATAGGACAGTGGGTACAAGCCTAAGACCTCATGATGCAATAAACACATCACCCAATGAGTCTATAATGATGACCTATAACTCAAAAAAACACCCCAAACACAGTCCTCAATAATAAAGCTATTTCCTCTGACTTCAATAAGCTTTGAATCATGTTTTGAATAAGCTTTGAATCAATAAAGGAAAAATAACTACTGTTAGCACTTGACCCATGTAATAGCAATGTCAGCTTCAGAGGAAGCCTACTTGGAAAAAAAAAAAATGTTTCAAGTTCCATGCCAAAGTAAAAAAAACAATAAAATTAACCAACCAAACAAAAAAAAAATCAGTATCACCTTTATTTTTTACCTAGTGATTACTATGTTTTATTTATTTCAAGCCTCAGGTCAACATTCCACTCACACAGCAAGCCACAGCGATATACATAATCTTTATCTAGGAACTCAAAACTCCTACAGGATACGAACATATTCTTTGGTAACTTCATTCCTCATGGGAATGCACTAATCAAAATACAAAGTCCAGCACTGTATCAGTAATGAGGTTTCTTCTTAGTTTTGGGCTTTATTAAGAAAAGCGCTATGATCACTGCCGAGTTTCTAAAATGACTTAAGTCATCTGATTCTACCAGTGCTTCTCAGGGAATAAATCAGAGAATAAACACACACACAAACCGCTACGGAACAACCAAATACTCAAAGACTTGCTAAATATACTGTGAAGAGAATACAATGGTTAGTCAATTAAAGAAGATCTACTCTGCTTATTAATTTTCAAAGTCAGTAAGCAGCGATACAATTTTTTTTAATTTCTAAAAATAATTCTCATCTGCTAACAAGCACGCAGGCAGAAACAGTTATTCATGTGGCTTGTGGCAAAACACGTTGCTGGTTATTCATAATCAGTAAATTTATTCCACTGGCAGTGTGACTGCCAGAGCACATCAGGCATTGGACACAGAACCCCCAGCTCTGCTGCAGGCTTCTGCCCTGACTCCAGGCAAATCAGTCAGTGGCTTTATCCCTTTGTTTTTCCTCCTCATGTCGTCTGCCAAATTGATTAAGGCTGTGATTCTGCTAACTAACTTTTCCTGGAAGAGGAATCCTATTGATACAACCAAACTGGAGGTTAACAACACGTACATCTGCGGGCATCAGGCCAGGCCATTCAACAGCACAACCCAAGGAACTGAATCCCAATCACAGAGAGGAGTCTTTGGTACAGCAGACACCTGAGAGGAGATGTATGACCCTGGGCAAAGCTGCTGGCGACCCAGAAAGGGCCAGTGTACCCTCCATCAGCAGGTTACACTGCCCTCCCAGCCCTCGAGCTTTCTCCAGCACCAGGCATTGTGGGCTGGGCTCCTGGCAGAAGATGGGTCAAAGGCACCCACACAGGTTGGAGCCTTGAGCCTTGGCAGCACCGTCCCCACATCCCCAGCAGTCTATGTCTGCAAGTAATGGAGCAGAGAGGGGGGCTGAGGGTGGGAAGGAGCAGCACAGGCCTGATGGAAATAAGCTCCTGCTGACCAGCCACTGACAATAACCAGAGGTGGCCTGAACCACAGCCTCCAAGGGTTCCTTATTGGAGGCATCACAGGATGCAGACACATCGTAAGATCAAAAACTTGTCCAAGCATCCAAATGCAGATGCAGCCTGACTCCTACCCAGGATACTATTGGGAAGTGCACAGTGGGAACCAAATCCTGACCTGGCTCCCACTCATTAAGCAATGCAATGAATACTGTACTTAACATCACAGGCAGCCCTGCTAAAGATAGCAGAACAACTCATGTGCCAAGCTATGGCTCTCCACAAGTAATTCCAGGGAACTTATGTTCCACTTAGCATGACTACTCTTACCAAATAAAGCTGAGCACAGACACTGTCAGAGGAACAGGTTTCAATCAGAGTATAAACATTCGCTTAACTAACACTTCACAGGAAAACATGAAGTAGTACGCTCTAAAAGTTTACAAAACTCACAATATCCATCCATACTAAAATGTTTCCACATTTGATGAGAAAAACAAGTTAAACCATGAAATTAAAAAGCCACATTATTTTAATTTTTTAAACAAGTCATGGTTGATCATAATTGGAAACATGCTGTACCAAGTAACTAGGCTCTTTTGATATGTTATTCCACTAAGAAACAGTACATGATGTTGTTCAGATATGTCTCTTGTTTTATGAATTTAAAAAAGTGACCATCTGGTCAACATAGATTCTTCATGACATACAATAATAATAAAAAAGCCCACTAGATTTCCTTAGATTATTGTGGATACAAAATCCCTACTTTACTACTCTATGTTAAAATGAGCTTCACAGTACTTTTAACTCTTGTGTCAAATGGTTAGACTAGTATCACTTTGAACTGCATTAATATAACCATGGGGAAAGATTAACCTTTAAAGTGGGAAACAAACTGCTAGACTATCTGGAAAAAGATGTTGCATGTCAGTATGTGCAAATACCTTTTGGGTTTGTATGCCCAAGCATACTGACAAGAGGTTAAAATGCTCATCTGCTGTCATGGGAAAATCCCCCAGAATTTCTAATGAGAACCAACTTTTAACCAAAGGTACTAAAACCCCAAATTATTTGTTTTTGATGACATATATTTACATGATAAATACTTATTTTACCTACGAGCTTGCACTGGTGTTTAAGCAGTTGAGTCTATAGCAGAATACATCTATACAGATGAGAATGTGGGCTATGCTTAGTTGACTTCAGAATTTGATATAATTTGTGTTTCATATAATTTTTTCAGGGTTCTTGTAGATTTTATAGTACTAATAACTAAACATTAAAATGTAATTATGTGGAAAATAAAAGGATTAAACTTACAAATGTAATTATAATGAATTTATAGTGCTGGTCCAAGAATACATTTCCCATATCAATTATAATAAATATCGGCAATTCTAATTTAAAATTAAGAAACTAGACATGCTCATTTTTTCCCAGGATTAATTTAATACAGCTGTGATTATATCTCTTAATTTCAAAGCTACAGCCAATGTGTACTATTAAACAACTTTGTATAGATGGGATTTAATCCCATGCTTAGGGATAAAATAAATTAGACAGAAACCCCTCAACACAGTGCTATCTGAGATATGTTCAATTACTCTCTCCCTTGCAAGTTGGGTATAAAACCATTCACAAGCATTACGTGAAATGAAACAAAATCTGTTGGAACCTGGGACATTCCTCTGGCTGTCCTGCATGATTCGAGACCCTGGCAAGGGGCTCAGAGACATTGGCACGGAGTCAAAAATACCTGTGCCTTCAATTTTAGCCCATGGAAAAAATTACCAACTTTGTGTGAGGACTTACAGGCCACAAGAGTTTGAACAGAATGATAGTTAATTTGTCACAGGGTGAAAAAGGAGAATTTTGGGGGTTTTAGAATGGGGGTTCAAGATGCAAGATGGAGGAATCTGGGCATGTCCTGTCCTCCACATCATCTGCTGTGATGGCAACACTTTCTAATTGTTTTAGAGCAGAGACCAACTGTCTAATATAGGTGAAAGGTATTGTAAAATTATTGTAAATAAAGTACCTGTAGTTGTTAGTATAAGAAGTCAACACCACCTTGAAGGTGGGAGATTGTGCCTCAACCCAACCTGCTGAACATCCCTCAGCAGGTCAGAGAATGAATGGAATAGGTAAGGAAAAATAAACAGCCTTGAAAAGCAGCATCGATCAATCTCAACCTCTTCATCGGTCGCGGGCTGAGAAAAAAGACTTGCTAATATCTTGGGAGCCATAAAATCATCAAAACCTGAGAAAAATCAAGCAGCTTTCTCTGCTAGAAAATAAAACAAAATGCTATAAAATAAAAATGTTTAGTCCTTCTGCCCTTCCACTGGGAGCTTGTAAGAAGGACAGAAACATATATGCAGAAGCAGATGTGGAAGATACATAGAAAATTGGCCACTGAAGACATTCATCTGTGACAGCCAGTTAAAGCCACTCCACAGTACACACAGCATTTAACCATCATGGAACAAGAAGTCATGCTCTTGGTTGATCACCATTATTATACACACAAAATTGCATCCCACATTACAACCATCACACTATTCCCATATCAGTGCAGACTGAAGACCCAACACCACAAACATGGCCTCAGTTCAGCTGTTGGCCTGAATTTACAGCTCCATTCACTTCACCAAGGAGGGAGCACAGCTTTTCCCAGGTGCAGCCTGCCAGCAATGGGGGAACTCCAGCAATACCACTTTGCACACAAAGTGAGGATGGAAGTTTCTTAAGAGACAGAATTTTTGCAAAACAACGTGTTCACCTTCCAAGAGATGAAGAGCAAGGGTTGGAGGGATCAGTGACTAACACACTGAACTACCTACCAATCCCATCTCTGGAGACACAACAGCAATTGGATCAGCATGCCTGCCCCAAAAGCACATACTAGGCAATACTCAGCTAAATTCTACTAAACTCTGGTTGTATCTCTGCATTTCTGATCTACTCACCCTATGAGGAGCCAGCCATTCCAACTCTAAATTTAGAGTCAAGAAACAGTGACTTTTAAGAAACAAATTTATGCCCTATTTTATATTGGGCTCTGATGAGTAAGAGTTCTGAAAGATCTCAAAATCTGTGAAGTATACAACTTGGTGTTCATTCCAGGAACAGAGATGATATCCTTTTACACACCTTTACAATTGCTGGGAAGTTGCTCAGTTGGGATGTCAAAGGCATATTTACATCTCTTCTAATTTATAACAGTAGTCATTAACAAGGTCAACAAGTTTTGACAAGAAAGAAGAGCTCTTGTGAACCAGAGCTTGATATTCTCACACAATTGCCAACTGAAATGCCATCAAAATTAGTTGTCCTATTTCCAGCAGGTAACAGTGAGGTGGAAGGAAAAAATAAGTACAGTCAGACTTCTGGTTCAGATCCACAAGTGAGAGCTTGACTGCCATTCTAGGTAACAATGGAAAAAATATCAAAGCTCAAGAACTGTTCCTGAGCCACTAGGCCAAAAACACATGCCTGAAAACACAATATTACAACGTTCCCAAAGAGATTAAAAGTATGCTTTTTCCCTCTCCCACTTTGGACAAAACGCAATCTTTTCCACTGGTTAAATTGAAGAAATATTCACATTAAAAATTTAAATATTCATAGGAATCGGGATAAGGACTCATGTAAGTTGTGGAAATCACGTTCGGTCTCCCTTTCCATTACAGAGGATATCTAATTATTGCATGAAAACAGCTGCAGTAAGAAAGAAAAAGAGCATTCTACCAAGTGATATATGGTTAAGACCATAAGGTGGTGAGGGGGAAAAGATGATTGAAAGAGATCTTTTTTCATCCAGAAAGGTACAGAACACTGGTTAGTCCAGTAAGTGCTCTTGCCTCATAAATATTGTGGAGAGGGGAACTGAAACACGACATCCAGGCACTCTTTCAAAGCCTAATCCCTGCCTTCATCACTGCCAAATTGGCTTATGCACCTAGTATCAAAAGAGGCTTCAGATTTACAAGAGCATCCTAGAGGAAGACATTTATCAAAGAGCAGCATGTTTTAAAACACAAGGCTCTCCTCAACTTTCAGAGTCAACCATCCTGCTGTTTTGTAAACTGACCTTCAGACAGCTTACCAGGGAGACAAACACCCCCTAGCATGACATACATTCACTTAGGCATCTCACCTGCAACCTGAACACACTGGATGGTCACACACTAAATATTAGCTGGCTACTGCAGCTTTTGGAATTTCAGGTTAGGAGATACATCCAGAGAAATGCATCTTCTTGCAGAAGAGATACACAGGGAGAAAAATGAGAGAAAAACAAAGCAGAGAAGGTGTAAGAGGAACAACCTGGCTTCTAGAGGAAGGCAACCTTTTCCCTTACAGCTTTCTCTTATTGCCACATTCTCACTTAAAACTCTTGAGCAACCTGAAGCAGGATAAGGATTCTAAAGGACAATTTTCCAATTTTATCAATGCTTTTCTAGAAATCTTTTGTGGCCTCACCTTTGTCAATGTGAATCTGTCAGTAACAGAGAAGTGGGGAAAAGATGAAGCTAGGCCAGAAGTTTCATCATGTTCCATGATGAAAATACATCACCACTCCCTGAAACCATTTAGTGAAGTGAGCAATACAGCACAAAAGTGCTGCACTGAAGCAGGTTGTACACTCCTCTAAGCCAGTTTCCTCTCTGACAGTTGATCAAAAGCAGCTGCTTATAAAAGCCAAGATACAGATTTTGCAAATGGAGGGAGATACTACCCAAAGTTCTCTTCCTAATAATTTACCTATAAGGACAAGCCAGCTTGTTAAAGACCATGAGCCAAGCTCTTCTTAACTTCCTTCGTACTGTAGACTAGCAGCCCTTGGCACAGTGCATATTTTCTGACAGCCAGAATCACAAATTTAGCAGGGTGCCCCATCCCTGTTGATTTCAACACCTTCACCTTTTTCAGACGTAATACTTACCACTCTACAGAAGCCCATTAAGTCTCCTCTAACACAATCCCCCAACAAACAGAACCTGTTCGAATATGAAAAATACTATGCTCTCAGAGCACAGTTTGCTTTCACAGCACTTTTCTCAAAGCTTCAAAGCGATTTTTTTTTAAAAATCCAAAAAATTAGTGCCAATTACTTGCAACATTACTAGCTCCAATGCAAGATGCACTATCTTCCATAGTTATAAGAGCTCTCAGTAAATATTTACAGAAACAGAGGTGTACTCTACTGTTTCACCAGTTTTTTCCTCCTCTCCCAAGTGCTCTTATACAGGTGCCTTTGTTTTGTTTTATGGCACACCATATATGTTGCCAGCAAATTTATCTATAAATAACCAATTACAATTAATTTTCTAAAAAAGGATCACCAGTACCAATACAGTATTTTTAAAAAATACATTTTACTTATAGCAATATGTCTGACCACACAACTATATAACTGACACTCTCATCCTTCTGAAATCATATTATGTTGCCCAGACTGTTTCTATAAAACAGATTAAAACCCCTCTTTGTCACTTAAGATGGAATATTTTAGAGTTTGGCTCTAGTCCCATGATGCCTAGTAAAGAATTCCCCTAAATTTCAGGGAGGCTTTCCAGCACATCAAGACCTGCATGCACTTTTTCCTGCTGCCAGCATCTCAGCCCTTTAAAGCTGCTTAGGATATCTCAAACAGGTGTGATGAACACACCAGGATATCATATTAAGGAACTATGATTTCCTGCAGGATACAATGCAGTAACTGAGACTCTATAAAGCTATGATGCTGTTCTAGAAGAACAGAAAGATCACAGGCACTGCCATGAAGAAATGCTCTGCAGAACACAGGTACACCAGTACCTTCCCTAAGGCATCTGCACCTTTAATGCCCAAGTTTGCTTGCAAATGCCAAGGGCCTGATACTCTTGCATAAGTCACATATTGTGATTGACCAGGAAATATATTGAAAAGTGTTCAGCCAACAGTGCAGAAGCTGCATAGCTAGAGAGAACATAAATCCCTTTTAATTTCACATTTACTGAACAAGTACAATATATCATTAACTAACTAACATACGGTCCAGGTCAAGCAGGAATACTAACTGTGCCAGCTGATCCACATACAAATATCAGTCTTATTTCAAGTTCTCCTGCTTAAAACAAGGCACAGCAAGGTTGATCTCACAAGCTGTAGATCTCTGGAAGTTAGAGGTTCCATTTATGCCAAGCATATAGACTCCCTCTATGGTCAAGGGAGGTGGTTTTGTGCCAATCTCCAAATGTGGCTTTGACCAGCCTCTTCAATATTTGTATTTTGGCACTTTGTATCTTTTTAACGACTACTTACAGGAGACAGTTCCTTCTTTGAAGGGAAGTCTTTTGGTAGGCTCCTAAACTGCAAATGTAGGGATTACAGAGTTATTTTTGCAGTTCTGCATGAAGTGCAACAGCATTGGCTAGGTGAAAAAGAACCCACATGTACCTAGAAATCTAACCCAGGAACACGGACCCTTAAGACATACTGGAGACACTTGAGTTGCAACCTGCAACATAGAAGACATTAAGCAGCTTCACTCCTGACACATACATTAACGTCCTTTAAGATTCTCATGTCCTGTGGTTAACCTATAGCCTCTCCCTTTTAATTAAGAGTCATGTCCATCAGACCAAAACAGGAGCCCAGCACAGCTGAATTTCACAAAACCTATTAAGAAAAACACAGATAAATTGCCTCCGCTGGAATATCCTCCCTCAGCTTGCAAATAATCCCATCCCGTCTGGGCTAAACAATCCTAACAAAACATTTCTACAGCAAACACAAGCTGCTTATTTATAAGGAAGAAAAAAAATCAAGCAACCAAGCGACCGGAGACACTAATAAAAGATACAGCAATTTGGAGTGTCTTTCACTTTGATGCCTCAGCTTCCCCAAAAATCATCATAAAAACCCCATAAATTCAGATTCAATCAATGTTTGAGACAAGAGACCACAGATACACTTTCCTATAGAGCAGGAATAAGTCTTGGACAAAATCATATAACCATGCCCACAAAAGATATATATAATAAATCCAGCATGAACAGGCTGGTTTCTCTATATCAAAGCTCTTCAAATTACAGTACAAAATAGTCTGTGGACTGTATTAGAGGTCCTTATTTCCAGTAGCTATTTTTAACTAAAATTCCTTGAAAATTTAATTGAAGCAATTAATTATTACTATTTCAGAAAGAGATTATGTGGTAACAAATGGCCAAAAAAAGGACCTAAGACAGTCCATGACAGAGGAGAAATGGCTCTGAGCTTCCCTATTAACATCTCATCAGTGCTACAAAAAATCTTGGCAATCTCTGTCAAATTAAAAGTTACCACATTCCAGAAACAGGGAAGTTAAAGAATGCTGTCACCATATGCACCAAGAAAAACACACCTACTAGAAAAAAACCTCCAGTAGCACATGATTCAATGAAGAAACTGAATTTGAAACTTAACAGACAGTAAGGATGTTCATTCCAACCCTTAGAGTCACAGCCACTGTATCTATATCCTGTAACACTTATTTTCAACATTCGTCCTAAACTAAATCACAGAATTTACAGAAGTTCCTCTTGTTCCTGAATCAATTTACAATTACCAAATATGAGACAACAGGCTTTTATGCATCAAGCACAAACAAGGCTAATTCTTACCCGGAGTAAGAAAATAATGTGTATGTGATGTAAATAATGAGCTAATGTATTTTGATTCATACTAAAATGTTTGACTATAAAATCAAAATTAAGATCTTACTCAGGTACACACACACATAACACAGATATGCTAATGAATAAGAAAAATCCAATTCACAGCCCAATAAAACAATGGGTTTACATGATAAAAAAAATTAAGATTGCAAAAAAATTTAACATGCAGATTCAATAAAAGACTTCTTTGTCCACTGTTTTGACATCTTCAGCAGAACTTCATAGAGGTTTGTCTTCAGAATAGAATGAAGTATGAGCTGCTCAGGTAATCCATAGAAAACAAACTGGAAAATCCCTTAAGAAGACAATAACAAATGTGTGCCTGATAAAGGATTTAAGACACCCAACTAAAGACAGGATGCACATCCTTCATTCCAGTAGGGGTGAAGAGCTTAAAGTTGTCTCCTATGCATCACTCCTCAAAATAACTCACTATTTCTATGAACATGTTCTGAAGTCCCACCACCTTTTCTTTTTTTCTTTTTTATTGTTATAAATCCTTCATTCTGTTTTTTCTATGCCTTATTAAGGATACAGCATAAGCTGCACTAAATCAATATTACTTTTTAGCAGAGTAATATATTTTAGCAAAGTAAGAGTAACATTTCCATCACAACATACCATGGAAATAAGTCCCAGTACGGGTTTTGAAAACAGTGATAAAAATTGATAAAAATTGATGAAAATGATAAAAAATTTGTCACCCTGCAAAAGCGACAACAGCCAATCTAAGAGACATAGAAAATTGAAAACATTACTGAAGAGTGAGAGGAATAGACAATACTGCAGCATTTTCTCTTAATATGACAACATAGCATCCACATGGCCAGTATGGCAAGTTAAAGCTTGCCATGTCCCTGACTGATGACGCACACTCAAGACTTAAGGAATAATTTCGGACTCAGAAGACTCTAAATGACCCCTTATAATGACTCCATCAAACAGCTGCCTGGCATCCAAACATCCTACGCAGCTCATTCACAGCTCAGTCCTGCTCTCTCTGCACTCAGGCATACCAGTTCCACTGTGCTCACTCAAGCTGCAAGATCTAAGCTGTTGCTTCGACTTCCTCACACAGTCAAGTGTACACATACTAAAATAAACGTCCATCAATTTACTTCCTGAGGCCTGAATCTGACTTCTACTAAAAATCAATATTTCACCACTATCAAGTTCTGATCTTTTTTTTTTAATAGCAGATACACTATCTCATGTTATTTTCTTTCAGTTTACTGTCCCTTGAATATTCACACTAACAGTGGGGAAGGAATAGTATGGGGCAGAAGAGGACCTAAATTAGAAATCACTTACAGTGCCGAAATGCATCAGTGCACTTGTATCTGGAACTCATCCTATTGGCTAACATTCAACATCCAAGTATCATCAATCTATTTATTTACACCCCACACAACTACCATTTATATGAAAATACTGTTAAAAAGCTCATTTTTACTCAATTTTCATTTGACATCTGAAGATTAAAACAGAACTGCATAACAACTCACTTTTCTTTAGATATCCAAAAGAAAGTAATATTATCCTAGCACTCATTAGAGCATATTAAGAGTCTCTTTGGTATTTGTGAGAGTAGCTGCTAGACTATTGGGATTGTAAAACAGTAAGTCCTAATAGTTTTAAGTTATGGCCAATTCTTTCAAGTATTCTGTGCACCAGGGTCATATATATATATATATATATATATATATATATATATATATATATATA